>CAWUFW010019086.1:0-198729 GCA_963921515.1 Calotriton arnoldi
AGGCCAGGAGGGGTGTGAGTGCCATGGTTGACCATCAGACTGACAATTGGCTTCTCCTAATCTGTGTGAGCACTTTTGGCAATGTTCAACTAAGGATGCCGAGGGCTTGCTCTGTAATGTGCTGTACTTACTGTGGTGTGTGCAGGTCAGTGCAGAGTGACTGATGTTTGTCTGTTTCCTAATTGTTTGCAGATACATCCACGGCCACAGGAGGGGACAGCTCCACAGACCAGGAGGAGCACCCAGAGCCAGAGTGGGTCAGCAGCCGATGAGTGGTCGGAGGGACCCAGTGGCACGGAGGGCGAGGGGAGCCACACCCGAGAGTCCTCAGCACCATCCACCTCAGCTGAGGACCACAGCAGCTCGGAGGATGACTCCCTTGTGGAGGAGGGTGTCAGCAGCCACCACACCCCAGCTAGTATGGCTGGCCCCGCCACCACCACCACCACCGCCTCCCTTTGGCTCCCATTCCAGGGAGTCCGTGGAGGCTCCCTTGTTCGGGAGCGTGTCTCCTTCGTGCCAGGCACCGCACCCCCTGCCCCTGTGTCCCCTGCTGCCCTGAGTGAGGAGTCTGTGTACTTACTTTGCCAGCTCTATGTAGGGCAGACAGCAATGCTGAGTGTCCTCCATGCACACACCACTCTGTTGACACAGCTGGTGTCGTTCATGGAGGGCATCTCATCGGGCATGTCTGCCCTACAGAGGAGCAATAAGTCCATGGACTCCCTGCAGCGGCAGCAGTGTGCCTCCTCCAACAGTCCCTCACCCCTCCTACCTCTGCCCCATCCACACTTCCTGGCACCCTACCTGTCCCAAGCACATGCACACCTGCACAATCACCCAAACACACAGACACGAGCAGCACAGAAACACCCAAAACAAAGTCAAAACATGCACACAAGCATCCTCAGGGGACTGATACCACACCCACAGGGATGGGGAACAGACACACACACAGGCATCCTGACAGTCACTCCGACGAGTCCTCAAAATCCTCTCCCTCCAAGACCCTTCCCTTGCCTCACCTGCAACCCCACCTAAAAGCAGCTCTTCCTCTGTGACCTCGGCCTCTTCCCCTCTGATCCAGCTGATCCAGCATACAGGGAGAAGGAAGTCCACCCACACAGAGGGGAGTGCCCTCACCCCCTGACACCCTCCCCCAGGCACAGACAAACTGAGGCCCCCACCCGCAAGTCCCCCGGTCCCGGAAGAGCAAGACCCGCCTGCACCGCCCTGCAGCTCAACCACACAGTCTCCTTCCTCCATCCCTCAGGCACCCACAACACAGGTTCCCCCACCACACCCTGCCCCAGGTTCCCCCACCCACAGATACACCATCCCCAAAATGATCCGACCTTCTCCCCCTACCACTTGCTCTTCCAGCCCCACCCCCCGCTGCACATGTTTGTGCCACTGGTGTGGAGACCGTGTCTCCCCCCTCTGTCCTGCCCACCTTACCTGAACCCCATTCTACTCCCTGGAGATAGGCACTGCAGTGGAGTCCACTACCACCCCGTCTGACTTGGGCACTGCAGTGGGGAACCTGTCCACTCCATCTGGCCAGCCCACTGCAGTCGTGCCGGCACCCACACCATCTGACTCATGCCCCCAGTTGTGCCGGCACACACCATGTCAGACACCTCCACTGCAGTTGTCAGTGACTCTCCAGCACCAGCCACCCCCTTCCTGCCTCCTTCTGGTGAGCCCTGATCCTGTCCCTGCGGTGCCTGGCCTGCCCCCTCATATGCCCCTCCGAGGGGAATGTCCCTGGTCCGTAGCAGTGCAGGAAAGCAAAGGGTGACATCTGCCACTGTCACCCTGTTCGGACTTTACTGATGGACTGGCCATTGGCCTTTGTATTTTTTCAGGACTTTCTATTTTACACCCACATATGCTGAATAAAGCTACTTTCTGTTCTTTAGTGGTTTTGCTTCAGATGTACATGATGTTGATGATGCTAACCATGCCCTTGCTGCAGTGATGGTGATTCTTGATATCAGGAAAATGAAGTGTTACTGTGCAGGACCCCATGTGGTCCAGGGGAATGTGTCCTATCTGGTGTGTAGCCATGTCATCCTTTGCAGAAATATTAGGGTGTCATGTTTTCAATATTTGCCCAATGGGATTTCCTACATTTATTTGCAATATCACATCTGTGGCTTACACCCCTGCACATCAGTTGTGCTTGCCATTATTCAATTTCTCTATTTCCCTGACCGTGTGACCATCTCCACTGGACATGCAAGTTTGGGCATCAATGGGGAAGGACTCATCTGTGTTATCAGTGCAACTTGCTATACATGTGTGTTGGAGCTGTGCAGATGATTTCGGTGACACTCCCATGACCAGGCTGATGTGACGAAAACCTTCATTTTGTGCTAATTGTTGACTGAGTGACCAAGTGTTCTGCTGACATGATAGAGCCCTGCAGAGACAACGTATGGCACAGCTTTCCTTACACAGGAGTGGAGTCCCCTCATGGCAGTGTGTAATTCACCGTGACATTGCCTGAGCCCAAGGGTGTGTTGTGTGAGCATGTCTGTGTGTGTTCACTTCCATTTTGCTACGCAGGCTGGGATCCCTAGTGATGTTCCTGTTTGTGATGCTTGCTGAGTTGACCTATGTTCCCCCAAATCTTCGCCCTGGGTTCTCTGGGATGTGGGTGCATGGCACATTACTGGTCATCGAGGGTGTCATCCATAGAGTGTGTTTGCTGTCAGGGCTGAGTTTGTGGGCAAATGCAGATGAGACACAGTCAGGATTCCCCTTGGCACTTGTTGGTTGCACAAGTCATGTAATTTACAGTTTGTGTTAGCTTTCAGTGATTGTGACACATTGTGTGTGTGACTGCTGCCACTCCTCAGGGTCAGAGCTGCAATGTTGGAAGTTGTCTATGTGTGTTCTTTGTGGGTGACCTTGGCTTCTTCATTGGTGTGTGACTGTGCGGGATCCCATTGGTTGGTGTGGATTTGACGTCATGCCCATGTACAGCGTACTGTGCAGTGTGTCAGACATTCATGGAGTCTTGTTGACTGGCCATGTGTGATGGGTTTCTGCACCTTAGTTCCCACCACCACCCCTGGGATTGTCATCGGTGCATGTGCAATGTCACCAGTCCATGTGAGCTTCACTGCTGCACATTGGTGGAGATCAAGGTGTGTGGTGTTGAGTGTGCAAATGAGAGTTGTTGCAAGGCTAGACCCCTACCTCCATGTTGGCCTTGGCTGACAGGCTGTGCTGATTGATTTGTGCTTGTGTAGGTGTGATGGTAGTTTGTTGCTCAGGACACATGACTGTGGTTCACAGTGTGAACGACATCTAGCTTTGTCATCACAGTGGGATTATCATGCAGGATAGAGTCACCACAATGTGGGGTCCCTAGGGGGTAGTGCTGTGGTGGGTCTGTCTCTTGCTGTGTTAGTTGCTGTTCCTACAAGCTTGTGTGACATGTAATTTGGGCTCCCTCTCATCTAACAATGCCTGATTGCCCACATGGGGAATCCGATCCTAAGATTACTTTTGTGTGGCACTGTATACACATCTGTGTAGTGGGATTCAGGCCTCCTCATGTGTTGTGTGGTTGCCTGGGGACACTGGCACACCCCCCATCACCTGTTGTGTTTGATATGCAGTGTGAGGCTGCCTGTTTGTGTTTGTGCATCTGCACCACTGCATTGGCATATCTTTAGTGTGCCATTGGCTGTATGTTGTTTGGTGGCTTTCCCCTGCTGTCCCTGGGACTCCTAGGTCATCAGTCAGCACAATGGTCATGGTTTGTATGTCCCATTGCTGCCATGGTATGGTATTTGTTCACCTCACATATACAGTCTCCACAGGATATCTACATTTGTGTGTCCATTGGTGCAGATATGTGGGTCTGCATTATGATGTTCACTTCTGTCATTGTGTTATTGATGAATGTTGACAATGTCAGCCCCCATGGGTGATGTTTGTCTGCACATGGCCAAAGAGTATGTCTTATTTGCACTGCACTGTTTGCCTCACCCAATCTATGTTGCTATGGGACACAAGCACTACCATGCCACAGATGTGTTTGTTGTTCTGTGACCAGGAATCATCCATGCTGTTTGGCATTTGCAGCTTTTCCCATGACAACACTTACATTTTGCTCACTGTGATGATGGGGTTTAGACCCCATTGCCACAATGTTCAAAATGTGCTTCAGGTATGGACCCCACACTTACATTTTGGTCACTGTGATGATGGGGGTTTAGACCCCATTGCCACAATGTTCAAAATGTGCTTCAGCTATGGACCCCACACTTACCTTTTTGGTCACTGTGATGATGGGGTGTTAGACACCATTGCCACAGTGGTCATGGTCTGCTTGCATTGTGGAGGCCACACACATTTATGTGTGACAACATGTGATAGGGGCTCATATTGTATGTTAAATGTCATGTTCAGTGTTGTAGGAATTTGACACAGACTACACACGCTTGTCATGTTGTTGGGGGGATGTATTTTTCAGACATTCCTTATGTTGGAGTATGCTGGTTGTGTCATGCATTACCCGTCCTATGAGTAGGGGTGGTGTGGGTGGTAGGCATCCAGCACCCATGAGTAGGGGTGGTGGTAGTGGTGGGCATCCATCCCCCTATGAGTGGGGATGGTAGTAGTGACAGGCATCCAGCCCCCCATGAGTAGGGGTGGTGGTAGTGCTAGGCATCCATCCCCCTATGAGTGGGGATGGTAGTAGTGACAGGCATCCAGGCCCCCATGAGTAGGGGTGGTGGTAGTGGTAGGCATCCATCCCCCTATGAGTGGGGATGGTAGTAGTGGCAGGCATCCAGGCCCCCATGAGTAGGGGTGGTGTTAGTGGTGAGGCATCCATCCCCCTATGGGTGTGTATGGCATTGGTGATAGCCATCCCGCCCCTATGGTTCTGCTGTTGCTAGTGTACGTAATTTCTGCACCCCTATGTGTGTGTGACATATTTCGGGTACGTGTCGTTTGTTTGTGTTGTGGGTGTTTGACTAACCGTCTGTGCCGTACGCGTCCGTACCGGTCCCGGTAATAGATGTAGAGTATTGGTAGGACCTGCGCGATGGGATTCGTGGTTGGTTCGTCTCGCTCGGCTTTCTCGTGGCTTCGATTCGTACTGGTCGCTGGCTTGTTCGTCTCGTCGCCGTGGATCGTCTTGTGGCGCGAATCGGAGCTTATGTACAGCTCTCCCGGATGCTCTGACGTGCCGGACGTAGCGACGGGTTCGGCGCGTACGGAAGGCGCATTGTACTAGTCCGGCCGGAAGGTGCTGTGTATTTGGTTCCATGCGACTCGATTCGGCGTTTACGGATCCGGCTCGGGCGGGGAACAGGAGCTGAAATGGGTAAGTATGGCTCGCTCGGAATCTGTGCTGTTATGCGCATTGTACTTACTCGTTCGGACAACTGTTCGAATAGGTCGGGAAACACGCGTTCGGCTTGGTTTTTTTCCGGACGAATACTATTAGGTGTGCTTCCGGCCGAGATCGGAATCGACCCCTAATTCTTCAACGAGGTGTGTGATTTGAGACTCTGCTACAAGTCTAATTCTTGTTGTTTAAAATATATTAATACCTTAGATTTATAACTTTTGATATGGAATTGAGGTGAAAGTCAAATTTGCAGTTTGTCAGTAATATGGGTTGAAAAGGCAAGGGATTGAGTTAACTTATCATTACCCACTATTTTAAACACTATTGGAATATCAAATCCATCCTATCTGAGCTCAAATTAAATTCATGTGGACTATTTTCTAGCTAAGTTTAGTTGGAGGTTGCTGAGGGGCGATCTCAACGAAACAAAGTACATCTGGTGGGAGTGCTGGAGTAATTGGAGGGAACCTCTGCAGAACACTTTGTGGAGCAGTGGCTATTGTCACTGTTTATGGTAGTAAGAACACACAGGGTCCTGGGTCAGGCCCTGTACTTGGAGCAGCACCCAGGCCGGTAGTGGCCCTACTGCTTAACTTTAGGGATAGGGATAATATACTGCAACTTGCACAATCCCATGGGCTCTGGCAGATTGAGGGCAGCCTGGTGAAAACCACAGCAGTGCAACGCCAACATGAAACATACCTTGAGGTCAAGGAGCACCTGAGACACTTCAATGTCAAACATGCCCTGGTGTTCCCGACCCTCCTTCGCATCACTGTGGGTGGTGAAGCACATTTTTTCACAGTGGCAAGGGAAGTGTGAGACTGGATGCAGAGACAGGGCCATCTGATCTTGTCGGAGCGGGATGGAGTGCATTTCCCTGGATGGCAGACACAAAGACCAAGCTGACACTGACATTCCAGGGCGACCCCCACAAAGCCTGAGGCACAAGTGGAAAGGGACAAAATGGTTGCAGAACTACATCAGGGCCCATTGCGAATCAATGGGAGACACTGAACAGAGACTCTGGAAAATTGGATAAAGGATCAACAGCTTCAGGAACGGACATTGAGGATCTTGGCCGTCCGGTGGTCAACCCCATGAGGGGATGAGGTTGGCTGAGACAATGGGGAGGTCACAAAACTGACCTTAAGGGAATTGAACGTGGGTGGCGGTGTGTGGCCTGAGGCACCATGATCCAGCCTGAGATTGATCCAGTGGGGGCCGGCCACGAAGGAACTCTACCTGAACTCTAGACAAGTTGGTAAGGAATATACAATATTGGGGGGGGGGTGGTGACAGGCACCTTGCAGTTTGGGGGGTTAGTCATTTTATACTCACAGCATGAGGTGACAAGGAGCGTTCCTAGACTGGCACAGACTGGTCCCCAACTGGTAGGGAAGGGCACCTCCCTCAGGATAATTTCGTGAAATGTGAACAGTCTCAGGAACAAACTAAAGATGGAGGTGGTGCTGAGATACCCAGCACTCCAATCCCTAAACCTGATTTTGCTGCAGGAAATACACTTGAAGGGTACCCACTATGATTTCATGGGTCGGACAACTACAAAACACTGACACACGTGAGCTATTCCACAGGAGCTACGGGAGCCGGGATGTTGATCCTTTAGTCCGCAGCACTTCAAGTTACAAAAACATGGGCAGATATGTCTGGGTGTTCTGCGTCAGTAAGAGGCACTTGGAATGGAGAACACCTGATTGTGGCCTCCTGGTACCTCCCTTCTGGCCTTGAGGGGACCAGGCTAGAGAAGGTGAGGAAATAGATACCCGAATGCCTGGAGGTGTTACTACTGGTGATGGTGGTGGGGGGGCGACTTCAACCTTAAGCGAGGAGTAACCAGTGCGGGAATGGGGCTTAACCCTGTAGTTGATGGTAATTGAAAAGGTGACCCATATTATTTAATTTTGGCCCCAATTCACACTATCAATGGATTTCAATATGGATTTGACTACTCAGGTCTCTATAGTCACTGAGTTCTAGTTTGCTTTCAGTTAAAATGGTTGCTAACCATCTGCCCATTTATCGCATGACCATTCTGACCTACATGTGAAAAATACATTGGTTCAATCACAAAAGGATTATGGAAATGCCATAGAGCTAACTACAAACGTATTGCCCGCCTCCAGCTCAAGCAAAATGTGGCAAGACCATCTATTAACTGGCATGATAAGGTTTGCCTGTGTCTCCAGCACCAGGATACTCATTTCTGGGGTAACGGCGCGCTTTAGAAATATTATTCATTCATTCGTTCTCGTACCCTGAAACAGCTACACTGGGTACCAGTTTGGAACTGTATACTCTTTAAATCCATGAACATTGTTCATGGACCTATCTATCAAGGCACACCAGACGAAATGGCAAATAAATGTAATTGGTATAAACCAATGAACCTCTACGATATGAACATTGCTCTTGTAACTGTACCTACATCTCACCCAGTGCACTTATAGGGGCAGATCATTTCTCTTTGCTATCTCAAAAGTGTGCAGTTCTCTACCACTTTGTTGTCAACGCATCTTGTCCCAGTTTAGAACATTAATTATAACCCATCAAATTAATCTATAACAGCAAACCTAATTTTGCCATATTAGTCATAAGCATAGTGAGAGGCCGGCCTGGTATATGATGTACACTTATGTAAGTGGACACCCTGTACCAGTCCAGATAACTCTTATGGTAATTTAGAAGGTCTTAGACAACCTTAGAAAGCACTCTAAATGGTAGCTGTGGAGAGCAGCCTTCAGGCTTAGTCCAGAAGGAATGTAAAGCAGCTTGTTTGACCAGAATGCAATCTTGTAGGTATAGATTAAGGGAAAAAGAACCACACAATGTATTTATAAAAATATGTATTTATTATATAATACTCACTAACACATACAGATATCCCCTACCCAGAGATATGCACAATGCACACAATACTTTGCATAGAAATCATGTAAATAGCACAAAATACTAACCCTGGGCGTAGTTCGCGAAGCAGCGCTACGCTTAGCTACGCGAAGTGCACTTCGCACTACGCGAGCTACGCGTATCACTACGCGAACTGCGTAGTGCGGTAGGAAATGCTGTTCGCAATGATTGCACAGTGCCAGATGCTTGTCTGCACTGTGCAATCATTACAAACGGCATCTTGCACTAGTGCATGTGGTCGCTTTCTGCCGCTTGAGTAGATTTGTACTCGGCGGCAGTTTTCTCAATGCGTACTGGTAGTTTCCTCATCGCAAGCGGTGCGAGCATATGCAACCATTCGCAATGAGAGCCTGACCTCCCCGCGTTCGAATCCCGCCGGAGGTTTATTTTCCACGCTCGCGATCGGCAACTTGATGTTGCTGATCGCGAACGAGGAAAAAGTCTCGCCGGGATGTCATTTTGCTCGCTCGCGGTCGCCAACTTGATGTTGAGGACAGCGAGCAAGCAAAAAATGCCCGCTACGCTACACATTTTTGCACTGTGCTACGTGCAATTCGCGTAGCGCGTAGTTGCGCAAACTACGCGAGCGTAGCATAGTTTTCCGCCCAGGCCTACAAAATACACAGTGGACACCAGGGGGGACCCAACCATATACTAAGAAAGTGGCATAAGAACCACGACTTGTGTCAAGACAATGCCCAGAGGACGTAAAAGTGCTGGGGACCCAAGGAACACCCAAGGTGAGTGACTAGGAACCCCACAGAGATCGTGTGCAGTGTGAGAACATGACCGTGTTCTCACACTGCACACATTGCAATTTTAAAGATTAAGGACCATTCCCAGTGGACCCTGAAGGAACCCTGTGGAAGACAGAAGGTTGGAGAGCCACCCCACCCGTGGATACCCTAGTACCCACGTTACCTACACCAGGGAATCGGGGTGCATAGGTGTGAAGTGGTGTCGGAAATAGCCGTCGAACCCAATGGAGGACTTCAGGAAAATGCCTCTGATGGAGAAGGAGAAAGTGTCCGGTGGAATCCGAAGGTGGATTAAAGTTGAGTAGTACCTGCAAGCAGAGGGGACAGAGTCTATGTCACTCAGGAGTGACTCAGAGACCTGGAAGACGAATGCCCACCGATGTCAGGAGTTGCAGGAGAGTTGACGGTGACCTTGACTCTACTGCTGTGAGGACCAGGCGATGCTGTGGAAGACCAGTGGCCATGCACAAGCTGTCCGACATTGAATGTCGAGAGTTGAGGGGTCGGTGTCCGTCGGGAGCACCAACAAGCCTTAGCAACTGCAAACAACGTGGAAGTCGAAGAAGGTGCAGTGTCGGGACCAGCACGGTCCAGGGGATTCACCACAAGCAGGGGAGTCAGGGCAGGCCCCGAGCAATCAGGGGAGCCCAAAGGAAACAAAGATGAACCTCAACAGGACCCACAGGCTGAAGGCACTGGAGTCGCAAGAGAACCTAGAGCAGCTCACCAAAAGATACAGGCCACGGTGTAAACTATGCTATGTGGACAAAGATTTTGGTCACTGGAGATGCTTGAGGTTGGGGCTACTTGGAGCCCGAAGATCTTGGTGGAAGGCAGCCAACAAGCCTTTGCAACGGCAAGTCGATGCGATGCACAGGGGTTCAATTCCTGCGGCTTCTTCGAGGGAAACTGGCCTCAAACTTGGTGAGAGGGCAGGGCAGGCCTAGAGAGATGTAGAGAACTACCACCTCTGTTGCTGAGCCTTTCGGAATCTGTGGGAGCTCAGGATCAGCAGACCGGTCAGCTTAGTTGCGGTGCCTGCAGATGCAGGGAAGTGACTCCTTCACTCCAAGGGTGTTTCATTTAGGTGTCTTGAATTCCCACAGGCCTTGGAAGGTTCCTGTATGGTGCACAGGCACAGACGATGCAGCAGACTGGAAGGGAGATGAAGTCAAGCCAAGTCCAGCAAAGTCCAGCAAAGTCCAGAGTGCCCAGACGGTAGAAGTTGAAGTGGTGTCTGAATTTAATCATGTCCCACTATGAATCTTGGGACCTACACCCAGGTAAGCCCTTAAGTACCCTAAGGAAAGGGTTGGGACAATTCAGGGGTCCCTCCCAGGGGAGGGTTTGGACAGGGGGGAGGATACTCCCATGTCTTTTGTCCAGTTTCGTGCCAGAGCGGGAGCCAACGGCTCCCTGAGCTGCTTTGAACTGGACTATGCAAGGAGGCACCAAATGTGCCCCTCATTCAGACTGAGTGGCGCTGGCAAGCGCACCCACCCGGCCCCAATACACTAAAATCCTGTCTGGGAGGTGGTCACACCTCTCTGTGACAGGATACCTATTGTTCTGCCTTACCCTGCTCGAGCGTGGCTCAGCAGCAGGAGGGCAGAATCGTGTCTCTGGTTGGCAGCAGCCATGTTGTGCTGTCCAGGACTAGAAGACTGGCACCGGGAGCACTGAAAGCCTAACAGAGTCCCGTTCCAGTGCTCGGAATCATATCTCCCACACCGTTTACGGTGTGGGGGTATGATTCCAACATGTTTGATAACAAACATGATAGGATTCATTTCAGCCAATTTTGAGGTGGTCATCACGTAATTACGCGGTGCCCCTCTATATAGTATATGGCTGTCTCACTTACAACCCGGGAGAACGGCCTCCATAGGCTGGAGTGGGGTCCTGCTCATGCAGGGGCACCCTCACACTTAGAATCAAGCACCCTGCCTTCAGGATTACAAAGGCCTGCTAGAGGGGTGACTTATAGGTTTTAAGTGCAGTGACCCTAGATATAGGAAACCTTTATCTTTAGTAAGTGGTACTACCACCAACTTACACAGGCTGCAATGGCAGGCCTGTAGTTGCATTTGGAATGGTCTCCCATGGGTGGCATAATGCATGCTTCAGCCCATGGGGGACCTCTGGGGTACCTATGCCCTGGGTACCTTAGTACCATATACTAGGGACTGATAAGGGTACCCCAGTATCCAATCTGGGATGTACCTAGGTACTGAGCACAACAATTTAGGGGAGAAAGCAGCGAGACTGAGGTCCTGATTAGCAGGATCCCAGTCAGACTAGTCAGAAACAGCATAGCACCAGGCAAAAAGTGGGGGTAACCATAAAAGCAGATCCTGCTTTCCTACAAGCATACAGTAAACAATCTCCTTTAGTGCCAAGAAGAGATAAGCGAACATTGCGCTTCATAATTGACACTAACATAAAATAACATAATCTCTTGGCTTACAAAAGACTCTAATAAAGACTGCACATTTTCTATAGATGTTCCTGAAAAACAGTTTTAAAAAAAATATTGAGAGAAGTAGACTGGTTACAGGGTTCGTATAAATAACCTATATTTATGCACATATACGATAATGCATTCAGACTTTTAAAATGTTGCTTTTTAGTTTGCACGATAACCTAGATGCACATTTAGGGGCATATTTATGACATTTGTGGTGCAGGGGAGCGCAGCAAGTCACCATGTTGCGATGTCCTGCGTCATTGGGAAAGGGCAGGAATGTGCCGTATTTATCCGATACGGGGCATTCCTGTCCTTTTCCCTTGCGCTGGCGCTGTTTTGGCAGTCTAGCGCCAACATAGGCACCCTTGCACTAAGGTGAAAGGGTGTCTGCATTGCATGCAGGATTAGTTTTGTGCAGGAAGGGTCACCTTCCAGTACAAAAGCAATCCTGAGAGACTTTCTCCTTCTATGAGTGCTGCAGAATGTAGCACACATAGGGGGATATTCACAAGAACGTGCGATAATCTTCGCCAAAATAGGTTAACGCAATTTTTCATATCGCCGTCTATCGTGGGAAAATAACGTTGTGTTAACGTCTTATTTTCAACACAGCGGTAACATGCGATAGTTTCACGATAACGCGTCAAATGTCCGCGATAAAATTACCGGGACGGCGATAAAAATCTAAAGCCAAACGTGAAAGAAAATGGCGATGGGCCCAACCGCGATAAAAAAATCAGCGATAAACTGCGCCAGGCCTGCAATTCACACATGTCAGGCGGGAAAAATCACTACAAAAGCAGAAAAAAACAAAAAAAACAAAACCAAAACAACTGCGAAGCACAATGGAGGTAGCTGGAGCAAGTACAGAGGACAACCAGAACCCCACAAGCCCCACGGAGGACCAGCCTGGGATCTCGGGGTCAGGGAAGGGCAAGGAGAAGAAGACGTGGTTCAGTCCGCAGGAAAACAGGATCCTGATAACGGAGGTGATAGAACACCATCAACAACTGTTCGTCACCTCCACTGTGTCATTGGCAAGAAAACATGGAATATGGCAGTCCATCTTGGACAAGGTGAATGCAGTCGGAGTGCTGAGGAGGACAATGGAAGAGCTCAAGAGGCACTGGAATGATGTGAAGCGCAAAACCAAGCAGAAACTCGGCAACAACCAGAAGGCAGCAATGCAGACTGGAGGTGGGAGTCCAGCGCCACAGGAAGAGCTGGATGAGATGGAGGAAATAGTGTCCACAGTCAACAGTGTGGAGACGGTGGCAGGAGTTGGGAGACCGGACACTGCTCAACATGACCTGACACAACAGCAACAGGGTGAGTAACGACCAGGGACTGGGGGGACGGGGGGAGATGGGCACAATGTCACACATGCACAATGAAGTATAGCACAGTGCACACCCACTATGACTCTGGATCATGTCCCTGATCCCCTTGGCACACTGCAGCACACCTAGAAACAGCAAGTAGGCCCTCGTTGACTATGTGCCCAGAGGGGCCCTTCCCACACATCACCAATCTCACAACCAACCCATGCACATGTGCCAAACCCAGCAAAGCGGCGTGTCTGTGAGCCACACTGACAATGCAAATGACACTGCATGACGAATAGCATGGCTGCAGTCAATATATCATGACATGTTGCACGCCACGACACTGAGGTGGCTGAGTGTGGACCACATCCGTAAAGGAGCAGGTCACACTCTGACACATCCACGTGCACAAACAACCCCTGACGTCAACAACACATCTGCGGACAAACCATGCCCCAGAGTCCCAACTCCCACCAAGAGCCCAATTTACCCAAGTATGCAACATCTCAGCACTGTATAGGCACAGAAGTCAAAGGCACACCGCCTGAAAGGGATAAGGGGCAGCAAAATCAGCGCTGCAGGGGCGACTCTCCCAAAATGCAGCACACACACATAACATTCAGAGCACATCAACATTGACAACAATGTGGTACAAAGTGCAACACGTTCACAACAGAACAGAGGACACAACTGGTGCCGCTTGTGTGTAGAAACTGGCCAATCACATTTGGCATAGCAGGGAAATGTGAGATGACAATGTACAAGTACAAACACACATCCATGATGTTGTCGAAATGTCCACTGTCCTGCATCAAATAGGCAGCTCCTCCCAAACAGTCACAATGTACATTGTCATGCAGTCTGTATGTAAACTTGTACAATGCGTCAACATACATTTGAACACAATGTTAAACTGCATCTCCCCTTCACATTGCAGAGGGAGAATCAACACCTCCTGCAGAGCAGACCGAACATCTCTTCACTGAAGACAAAGAGGACCTCCACACCTTCGACACCGATGCCCTCCAAGAGCTCATGGACAGCTTCGGCACCTCACCTCCAGGAGCAGGGCAGCCCAGCTGCATCGAGGAGACCTCACCCCCTGCACAGACCACACAGCAGGAAGCACCCACCACCACGGCTGTCTCCAAGTACCCCACGAACAACACATGGCCTGCCAACGCCGTGTGTTAGGGTGCCAGGAGAAGATGGCTGATCAGATGCGGTGGGGTTCGACCTCATGGCAGCCAAACTAGATGCCATACGTGGGTGTCTAAGTCCCATCAGGGACCACTTACAGTCCCTAACGGACACCCACAGTCCGCTCCATGCTCTCCAACGATCCATGGCTGACATCGCTGGAGTCCTGACTCTGAGACAAGGACAACTGTCTAGTCAGAGTGGCTCCAGCAACGTCAGCCGGGAGTTGGGACACATGCGAAGGATCATGGAGAACATGGAGCGGATGCAGGTGGAAAGAATGGCTGCCACGGCTGCACACCAGCGAGATGTAGCTGGGTCCTTCCATGCCCTGCAGACCCTCATCCTGGCATTGCCGCCACAAGGGCTAGCACCGATGAATGCTGCTGCTGCTTGTTCATCCACATCTCCGCCCCTGATGTGTCAGTGACACACAGTGCTGCAGCCAATCCACCTCCGGCCGCTGATGTGTCACTGCCACACAGTGATGCAGACAAAACAACACCACCCACATGTGAGGCACATGAAACATCAGAGGACGAAGATGCGGATGATTCTGCCTTAGTGGTAAGAAGGTAGCGGTAGCATTCATCTCCGCCATATGGCCTGTTTCTGCTTGGTTCTGCCCTCTGCATCATCACCTTCCACTGTCCCCCCATACACTCTGCGACACTCACCTTGGACCTCGACATGGACTGCTATATTCTGTTTGGTTACCAATGACAGAGCAATCAGACTGCGGACTGAACTCTTCCCCTTCCGATGAACTTGTCATTCCCCAAAGGACTCTGGCTGGCCCTCCACGGCGCAACAATGTAAAGTGGGGTTTACATGGCCCTGTACTGCTCCAGCTTCAACACTCCACTGAATGTGAATAAAACATTCAAATTCACACAGATGTGTCATGTCTATGATCATTCAAGTATGAAAGTATGGATGAATGTAGGGTGAGTGATTCCCCCTTACGTCCATGTTGCTCATGTTGTGGGACTTGAGTCACAGGGTGCAACATTGCCGATTGCGGTCTGGGTGGCACCGACACTACAACAGAGACACACACATTAGTTACTTTCTTGTCCAGCCTGTAGTGACGGAGCCACCCGGCCCGCACTATACATTGTAGCTAGTCCAGGCACCCGGAGGGCGGGCACGCCCAAAGGTATAAATAAAGGGGCACATGACCGCTCGGGGTCTTGGCCCGTAGCATAATACTAGTGTGTGTGCGTTCAGTTATTACTGTCCCATAATAGCGGCCTACCTGCACATCCACGACGTAAGCCCATGGTGCAGATCACTACACAGCCCAGAACTGAACCACGCACAGAGCCCCGGGCTCATTGTTCACACCCCTATGCTGGACTGGCATACGCCAGCCAGCCCAGCCCACTCCGCTTACGCTTACGCTAACAGGGGGGGACGACAAAGCTACATGTCCCAGGTCTTCCCTGTAGTGATCTGCTGATCACTGGTCTAGTTGTCAGCATGCCACAGCCACTCCCTGAGGGCTGGTTTACACCCACACCACACCCATCCAGCACAGGCGTCACAGGACATGTGACCCTGCCAATAAAAGGGGCCTACCACATCACATTCCCCACTGCCGGAGGTGACATGATGGCGTCCGCACCACGAGACTCAATCATAAAGGGTCCATGACTAGTGGCGCACTGGGTTAGTGGCACCCGATGCACTGCGGCCGGTATGGGCCTACCACCACGGGACGATGACTTGCGGTGCACAGAGTTGGTAGCACCCGATGCACTGCGGCCGGCACGGGCCTACCGCCACGGGACGATGGCTTGCGGTGCACAGAGTTGGTGGCACCCGATGCACTGTGGCTGGCACGGGCCTACCGCCATGGGATGGTGACTAGCGGTGCACTGAGGTAGGGGCACCCGATGCATTGCGGCCAGCACGGACCTACCGCCACAGTACGATGACTTGCGGTGCACAGAGTTGGTGGCACCCGATGCAGTGCGGCCGGCACGGGCCTACTGCCACGGGACGATGACTTGCGGTGCACAGAGTTGGTGGCACCCGATGCACTGCAGCCAGGACGGGCCTACCACCATGGGATGGTGACTTGCGGTGCACTGAGGTAGGGGCACCTGAAGAGCTGAGCGGGTGTGCAGCCTGCGATGATACGTAGACCTCGATACGCCGTCCTGCCAATCAAGATTCGATTTGAATTGAGAGCCCTGCTGGACCGCAGTGTACGCCGAAGGCAGCAGTCAGCACACACATGACTCCGCGGTGCAGTGCCGCAGGGTGCGCAGGGGGCCTGTGGCGCGGAATCCAGCGATCGGCTGAGGAGGTTGCACCGGTACGTGGTGGGCCCTCTTAGAGACACGCCGGTGGTGGCAGGTGAGCATTGAGACCTGGGTGCGCAGGGGCGGCCAGTCATCGCTGGGCGGCAGACCGGTCTGGGGACCAGGGCTGGGGTGCAGCAGGCACACAGGATCGCGCATGCACCACCGGTCATGGCGGCGGCCTCGTGGCTGGGTGGGGGGCGCCGCCCTGGCAGGCACGACCCTGCATGCGATGATGAGGTGTGCGCGGGTTGGCTTGGGACGTAGCCACCTTGTCTCCAGTGTAAATCTGGCCGTTGAAGGTGGTCGGACACGTGTGTGTAGGCCTATGGCAGGATATGGCAGACACAGAGACACAGAGACTCGTGGCCATCCCGGAACTGAACAACGCCCAGAGCCCCGGGCTATTTATTCATGACATACGCTGGCCAAGGCCACTCCGCTCACGCTTACAGGGGGGACGACAAAGCTACATGTCCAACGTCTTCCACACTGCCTGAGGTAATCTGTTTGCGTCCACTGTCCACAACACTACAAACACCAGCAGTATATGTCCACATGGACATGTCTGTGCTCTGCATACTGAAGTCTGTCCAGCACATCACCACCACACTTGGCATTGTGTACATTCTTATTGATGGGTCACTTGCCTCCTTAGCACATACTTGGTTCCCACCTCTCCCCACATTCTGCAATTGTGTGGCAGAGGTGCCATGCCGTGGATGGTTTGTCTACATGGCTGGCCACGGTTACCACAGTTACTTGTGTTGTCGTGTCTGGTAATTGGGCATGTTGATTGGCATGTTGTATGTGATTTTGTAACGTGTGCATTCCCACAGTTGTGAGTTGTATGATTGTGGAGTTGAGGTGTGTGGTGTGTTCAGTTGGTACTTACCAACGAGCAGTGCATTTCCATAGGTGCCATTCTCAAAGCGCTGGTTGGTGATGTACTTGCGGAAGATGTAGGAATCATGCACACTGCCTGGAAAGTTTGCAACGACATTCGCGAACAGGCTCCGGTGGCCCACTTTTGCCTGCACATTGATGGAATGCGTGTGGTTTCTGTTGCGGTTATTGTGTGCAGTGTCGGCAGGGGGCACAAGTAGTACATGTGTGCAGTCAATTGCCCCCAACACGTGCGGGAACTGGCGTAATTCCCTTGCTTGGTCTCCAGCTGTTCCTGCGCAGTGTGGGGGAAGTGAAGGTGCAGGGGTATCAAGCTGATACAAACCGTGATGCTTACAGGTATGATAAATCCTGCATAATAAGACCGTAACAGAAGTTCTTGTGGTCGTAACCTTCCTTTTCTTTCCTACGAAGGTTACGCCCACACGAACTTCTGTTACGGTCTTTTTATGCAGGATTTATCATACCTGTTAGCATTCCGGTTTGTCCAAGTGCAATACACTGTACCAGATTACTTTTGTGACTATACGGACGCTTGACCATTGTCACCATTTATCCAACAGGTTTCTGAATACTGACTTTCGGAATATGGAATTGTATTGGGGAGTTCCCGCAGCATATGCAGTTAATTGAATCCACACGTTGCCCTGATGAAGTTCCCCATTGGGAATGGAACGCGTTGGCTGAGCTTTTCGTATTGTTGATTTATGTATTTGTAATAAAGAACTGTTTTTACACTACTGTTGACTACTGGACTTCATGACCTGGCGCACCCCCATTTCAGTGACTACAATCTTGGATCTGGAGCACAGAGGCGTCAAGCAACGGCTGGCGTTGGGGTTATTTGCGCAGGAACACTACGAATTGGAACTAGCATGTGGTGCGGATACAGGGGCCCGCCGTTGCTTTTGTGGACATGAATCCAGGACATGTGTGAGGAAGTTTGATAGGGCTAGCTGTGAGACTCCTCCGACTCTGGCAGTTGTTGGTTGGAAGGTACCAGAGGCCAACAGGTGCAGCACAGCCAGCAGCTTTGTCTGCGGAGGGATGTTGGCTCTCCACTGTGTTGGTACGTCAGCCTGTGGGCAATGTGGGTCAGGATGCAGAGGATGGTTGTCCTTTTGAGCCTGTAGTGGGCAATGGCATCCTCTGGCGTTGAGTGTCTGAGGCTGGTGCGTTTTAGGAACGTCCGCTGTCTTCTTCTGCGCTGCCTAGGTGGTAGTCCGGGGGGGGGAGGTCCTGGGGGTGGTGGCGGTGGGTGTTATGGCCCTCTTGGGTCTCAAAGCTGCATGATCATTGGCTCCATGGCATCTGTTGGTCTTCAGATGTGGCTCTGGGCTGGGCTCCCTTTCTACTGCAGGTTGTCGTCCTGCTTAACACCAGTAATAGGCAGGTGTTAAATCCCTGCTGCTAACGCGCCTTATCGCCTGTTTTTGGATCGCTTCGCCGATCTGGCTGGTCGTTGAGAATATCCCGAAGTGGTGTTTTCGTGTGTTTTTGAATGGGAACGCCTACTCTGCATATCATTAGCGTTAGTTGTCGCTCTCATCCATGGCGATGTTTTTTGCGGCAGCAATCGCTGGGAAACTGGCGATGTCGGCAGTTTGCACCAGCTTGAGAATAGGGAGATAAATCTATCACCACTTTTGCAGCGATAAGTCCTTGAGAATATGCCCCATAGAAAGATGAAAATCGAGGAGAAATATAGATATTTCTTCTCGTTACCTCTCTCCCAAGGAGGCGTATCTTTTAGGCTGATTCCCAGCTTTACAAGTTCTTGTAAATCTGGGAATGCGTCAAAATCCATCGATGTTGCATGGTAACGCCCACTCAACAACCCATGGAAATGCCTCCCTGGCACAGAGTAATGCAATTTGCAATTTGCAATGCGTTACATTATTCAAGAATTATGAAGTCACACAGGGCCACACAATTTGGCCTTGCCTGGCTTCATAAATCTCATTTTACATTTGCATCGCTCATGCACCACATTGCGTGGTGCAAAAGAGATGCACACGGACTGGTACTGTGTGTCGGATTGTGTCAGCTACATTTCATTTTTTTTATTTTTTTTTACAAATTCAGCTTCACACCCAGTTCAACAAATGGGTGTCTCCTGGGATCATTCCTGAAGCCAGAGCCTTTATGAGATCACACTGTTTAAGGAAAGCTTTGCTGATATTTTATCCAGAAAGTGATGTCATTCATTTAAAGCAGCAATCATTTTAACAGGCATATATGAAGCTTTCCAAAAAATTGCAGCAAACGAGATCTTGTAAGGGCTCCCATGTGAGTTTAGATGGAAAATTACCATTTTTACTTTGGCAGATTGGATATAGGGCTAAAGAGCACCAGTGAAGGATAGATGAGGAAATCTCATTTAATGTTTCCAAATAGCATTTGCTGCTGAACTCATAGTTTTCATGTTTTCAGGCCCTAGGTTTTGTGAGGGAAACTTAAACGAAAAGCAATTTTGTTTTCATATAGTTGCTAAGAATTGTTTGCAGCGCCTTTAATAAATCGAATCCGATGTTTTATTAAGGCAGTCTATTTTCAGTCCCAGTTCAGAAGATAAGTTTACAATTTCTGCAACTCGCACGAACTCGTGTTGAGAATTTGAACACTGACTTGCTGGAACAAAAGAAAACTCAAAATCTGTCCAAATTGGCTGCTCTAAGGCTTGTAAGGCACCGGGATAACCTCAGTCAGGTTTTCCATCTCTCCTTACCTTGTATGAGACTTCAAAACATGCCCTTTGATCTGAACTACTATGTCAGTATCCCTTACAAAAGATAACAAGAAAATACTGTGCGTTTTGGGCTCATTGAACTTTTTAGTGAGGTGTAGTTAGAGCCTGAGGAGGAGCAAAAATCCAGAGCAAAATATGAAATAGAAATTGGATTCATTTATGCTTCTCATCAGACCTTAATTTGTGCCAGTGGTTGCAGGTGGTGGGCACCGGCACTCCTATTTGGTGATTGGGACTTATTTATCATCATCAGACTTTGAACCAGTGGCGTAGCTAGCCCTTGTACCGCCCGTAGCGGTCACTGCTTCTGCTGCCTGCGGCAGCCACGTGAAAGAGCGAGGGTGGTGCTGGCGGTTTCTGCGCGGGCAGCCGCATGAAAGAGCAAGGGGCAGTAGCGGCCCGTGGTGGGAGTGCTGCCGGGCGGTGACGTGGGGTGGGGGAGGGGCTGGGTGGGGGGTAGTAAAGTACAGAATACGGCCGTTTAGAGGTAAGTAGACATATAAATAAATAAAACGAATTTCGTTGCGCGCGCAGCATCGCATTTGGCCATGCAGCGCGCACAACTAAATTCGTTTTATTTATTTATATGTCTACTTACCTCTATACGGCCGCATTCCGTACTTTACTACCCCCCACCCTGCCCCTCCCCCGCCCCACGTCACCGCCCGGCAGCACTCCCACCACGGGCCGCTACTGGCAGGGGGGTGGAGGCTGCCGCCCCCAAAAACTTTTGACACCCGGGGCGCACCGTCCCCCCGTACTACGCCACTGCTTTGAACAAGAGATAGACTGAAAGGCAGAAAAGGGAGAAATAGAGAAGTAGAGAAAATAAGAAAAGGGGGACAAAGAAAGAAAGCAATGATGAAAAAGAGCCTGCAAGAGTGAGATAAAGGAAAAGGAAGTGTAGGACAGGAAACAAAGAGGCATGAGGTGGAATCAAAGCTAGCCATCCTTAGCATTGGGCAACCATCTCATTTAGAAACACTGGTAGTGAGTGCCTAATTATGTATAATTTTTACAAATTACGCACTGTTTCCCACCCATTGGAAAACTTGTGGCAGCATTTCACGGAATTAGCTTGTTTATATTATTACACAAGGTGCCAAACTTATGTTTCACATCTCAACGTTAAAGCGGAAAGCTGATTTTCTTCAGGTGATACTTTTGACTATATATTTTTGTATCTCAAAGTTCTGTAGTACACATTTTTATACAGATTTACTGCCCCAGTGGAAGCATGTCAAGTTCAGAAAACTGGAGGTTCAGTTGGTAGGTCAGTGTGTTTGTCTGTGGTGGTTAAGGAGCCAAGACTGTGAGGGGATCACCCTTATCCTTCTCAGTCGAGAAACCTCTTCTGACCATGAGTGTAGTGTAGAATTATGTGAAGTTTGCAAAAACACAAGTCCTGTTTTGCGGATAGCTTGGAGCACAGAATGACTGAAAGGACTACAATATTTATTGTGGAGCTGGATGTCTAGCAACTGGGCTGGCAGAAGGGGAGAAGGTACCCATTTCAGACTAATGTCTGTAGGCCTCACTCATGGGAGGGGACAGAAAGTTTAAATACCCCCCTACTTGAACCATCCCTTTAAACTAACTGGCCATGCAAAGGGAGCAACCCCAACCCTACTTCGGAAATTTCTCTTCACCCTTTCATCCTCCTTCAATCTATCTCTTCATTAATCCTTACACCCTTATATCTATTTGTTCATTCATCTGTCATTAACTTCACCCATCCATCCATCATCCATCATCTATTCATCCATCACTTCACATTTCCATCCACTCATCTACCTACCCATCCAACCATCCATCCTTTCTCCCTTTCATTCCATCCTTTCACCCTCCTATCCATTCATTTGTTCACACTTTATTTCTTCCTTCCATCCTACCTTTCACCTTTTCTTTCAGTTTTTTCCTTTCTTTAATCCTTCCTTTCTTCTACTGTTCTTTCTTTCTTTCCTCTTTCTTCTACCCATCTTTTTTCTCTCATCCTTCTTATTTTCAAACCTTTCTCTCTCATGCACACGTTTTTTATTTGCCCATCTCTCTCTGTTATCCACGATTTTCATCATTCCATAATTTCTCTTTCTCAGTTGTCTTTGCTACGCATGTCAGTCCACGACCAACCCCATCTGTCCTCGTATTTCCTTAACTATTTTTTAGGAGTATTTTGCCTGCTGATGGAAGAGACCCACAAATGACTAACGTTTGATGGGGACCCACTGCACCAGCCCTTCGGTCCCAGTGGCAGCACCCACTGAAGCTGCTTCAGTTGGGAATGCACTACCCACTGGCCTCACCTAATACCCAGGACTAAATGCTGTTTGCACCCACCAAATCAAAACTGCATTGATACGGAGCACTTACTTTCTTTTCAGACAGAAAGGGGACAATGCAGTCCTGCTATTCACAGGGGCATATGTACAAGAAAATGCCGGAGCGCGGTGCTACACCAAATTTGGCAGAAGCGGGATTCCATCATTTTCTCAATGCAGGGATGCAACCGTATTTTTGAACAATACGGCGCACCCCTGTGTTTTCCCTAGTGCTGGCGCAAAAATAGCTGCCTAGCGCCAGAGCTGGCACCCTGCCACTATCTTTCAAGGGTGCCTGTGCTGCAGGGGCGATTGTTTATGTGCAGGAAGGGACACCTTCCTGCACATAAACAATCAATAATGGTGATTTGCTCTTTCTATGTGTGTTGCAGAATGCAGCACAAATAGAAAGACCAAAAAGCAAGGTGAAATTAATAATTTCTCCTCGTATCGCCATTCTAAGACCAGTTATTACCAGGCCTTAGTTTTTGGTGCTGCCCCAGCCTTGTAAATCTGGGGCAGCGTCAAAAAACAATGGGTATTGCGGTAGAATGCCCACAACAACACCCATTGCACGCCACTTTGCCACAGAAGACTGAGGCGGAAAGGGCATATTTACAAGGTGGCAT
Organism: Calotriton arnoldi; assembly: GCA_963921515.1. Lineage (NCBI taxonomy): Eukaryota > Metazoa > Chordata > Amphibia > Caudata > Salamandridae > Calotriton > Calotriton arnoldi. The sequence continues at coordinate 22,970 of CAWUFW010019086.1, forward strand.
TAAGCCATGTTAAGTGGCTTAGTGCCACCTTGTAAATATGGGGAATGGTGCAACGCAACCGGAGCATCAAAAAAAGTGACGCCCCGGTAGAGAAAAAGGCTTGTACATATGCCCCACAGTTTCCCCAAGGGTCAATTTAGTTCCTTCATTGTCCTTTCTCTCTTGCACTTTGTCACAACTCGCTGTCACATTATGATTTCAGTCACAGCCTGCATTACTCTTATAGCATCATCCCTGTCACTCGTTTTCTCTTGCTGGTCCCTTTTCCCTCTCGTCCTCTGTTAAAGTAGCAAAATCAGACATATTTAATGAGTTATAGAGCATCTGCACTGTGCTGACATTTTGCATTCGATCAATTTTGAACATATTTTCCCTCTGATAATGCACAAAACTTTTTTTATTTAACCTGTAAGGGTTCGATGAGCTGATGTTCAGAGAAATAAAGTCTCTGGGGCATATTTATGAAATAATCACGCAGCACAATGGGAAAGCGTAGGAATACGCTGTATTTAACATATTATGGCGCATTCCTGTCTTTTCGCTCGCTGGCGTACAATGTGCTGCCTAGCCCCAGTACATGCACCCTTTCACGATGGTGCAAGGGTGCCTGCGTTATTAGCAGGATTGTTTTTGTGCAGGAAGGGGCACCTTCCTGCACAAAAACAATCCTCTGAGGGATTTTCCTCTTTCTGTGTATGCTGCAGAATTCAGCACATATAGAAAGAGGAAAAAACCAGGAGAGGTGCAGCATTTTGACGCATTCTCAGGTTTACCAGTAAAGGTGAATCTAGGAATGTGCCAAAATCCATAGGTAGATGCGTGAGAACACTCACGCTCCACCCATGGAACACCTGCCTGGGGCAGAGTAATGCAACACAGCAATTTGCACTGCGTTGCGTTACTCTAGATTTATAAAGCCTCGCAAGACCACTTGCGTGGCTTGATAAATCAAACATAAGAATTGCATCGCTCTTGTGCCACCTTGCGCGGCGCCAGGGCGCTGCAACTCTTTATTAAATATGCCCCTCAGTTTCAGCACAGTCCCTCCTGTTTTCTAAACTCTTCTACCATAGAAGTGGAATTTCGAACAGCACTTATACAATCTTTTATGTTTTTTGCAATTTTATATAGCATGAGCTGTACCGGAAGGTTTTGGAGAGCTTTACATGAACACCATTTACTTTACATATTAATTTTTTGTAGGCATGGAAAAATTAAAGGATTTTCGAGAACCACAGGATGTTGAGCCATTGCGGAGACTCAAACCTGGCTCCCCAGCTCTAAAGTCAGCATCTCTGGCCCTTACACCACATCCTCTGCAGCCCTATCACGTTTGTATAATAGTGACTTTATTGTTGCAAAACACACTTGCAGCAAAGCAGTTCACGGACATGGAGACCTTGTGACTATTGTTAATAGTGTTTGCAGCAGCCGTTTATGCACACACCCATTGATTTTATTGGAGAGAGGGGTGTGCACTGTGGCATGCTGACTCAGGATTACCCTGTATAAACACTGTATAAACTATATAAAGGCCCTTGCTATATAACCAGCAGCTATTGTCACAGTTTCTATTAAATGCCTGACTTAACATGTTTCCCAAGCACTCCCATGTATATTATTCCTGCACATTTCTATACCTTCAACAGAGTTTCATCGAAATCTTTGTGGAGATTCTGATGATACGATGCAATCCACTCTTTTGTTCTTAGTCCCAAGGGACCATGGATTTAAATCCAAGCTCAGGGCTTACAGTCACTAAAATGTAGTGTATAAGGCTCTGAGCTCGGTTCCCTATAGACAATAATCCCTATAAACTCTATTGATATTCCTCGTGATTGGTAGCAGGTCAGAAGAAAACCCTAGACTAAATAAGCACAGAAAATGAATTGCCTGACCTAAACCCTTTGCTTTCCCCTCCTCAGGCTGAAGGTCATTGACTAGGTATCCAGGGAAATGTGTTCAGTGGCACTTTGGATTTCATGAAAAATGAAATGTCTTCAGTGCTACTAATCCTTCTAGGAGGAAGGAACATACAATTTCACACTTGGTTTAAAAATAAATAGGGTACTGATGAGAGTTCTCCTATCCGTTGATAAAAGTGTGCTAAATTGAACACATTTATGCAATGGAGGGTCAGTTTGATGGTCAAAGACATGATGATATAGAATTGTTCTCAGCGATGCGAAAATTCCCGAATACTTCAAAGAACTAACCAATATAAAATAGATTCAAAACACATGTGAACAAGCTTATCGGCAAAACGAGTATTTTCGAAACACTTGGGCCCAATTCAAAACGTTGCTGCTATGAGTATGTGTGACTTACTCTTAATGCACTCCTGATTTATATCTGAATGATCGAAGTAATTCGGACGAGTAAACCGGACGTCTGGTTACTTCTGAAATTCCGGCGTAAGCCAGGGGCACTATAGGAGTAAGTCATACCAAAATGTTTGTGGCTTAATTATTTGCACTGCTTCACAAAAATAATTTCAGAGCAATAAACCCATGAGGGCCACAACACCCTCTGCCACCACCCCCAGGCCCGCCACCACCCCCAGGACCCGTCCCGCCCTCCCCCCCCCCGGACCACCACAGAGGCAGCGTACACAAAGACAGCGGACTCACCGTAAACGCACCAGCCGCACAGACCGAACGCCAGAGGAGGACATTGCCAACTACAGGCCCAAAAGGACAACCATCTCCCGCATCCTGACACACATCGCCCACCTGCTGACGGTACCAACACAGCGCACAACGAACATCCCTCCGCAGATAAAGCTGCCGGCTGTGCTGCACATGTTGGCCTCTGGTACCTCCCAACCCACAACTGCCAGAGTCGGAGGAGTCTCACAACCAGCCCCATCCAAGTTCATCACACCTGTCCTGGATGCCAACATCAGCCCGGTACCCCAGCACCTCCACTCCACCCACACTGCGCAGGAGCAGCTGGAGACCAAGCAAGGCTCCCACGCCACAGCTGGATTCCCTCACGTGTCGGGGGCAATCAACTGCACACATGTACCCCTCGTGCCCCCTGCCGACACCGCACACAACCACCTCTACAGAAAGCACACGCATCCCATGAATGTGCATGCAATAGTGGCCCGCCCGGGACTCCTCAACAATGTTGTGGCCAACTCCCCAGGCAGGGTGCCTCATTCCTACATCTCCCGACAGTCCATCATCAACCAGCTCCCCCAGGATGGCACCTATGGAAATGCAGTGCCCGTTGGAAAGTATCAAATGAACACACCACACACCTCCACCCCACAGTCCTGCAACTTACGACACTGGCAATGGGCACGCAGCACAACTACATTCAACATGCCACACAACATGCCAACCCACCAGACACGGCAACACGACTCCATTGGGAACCTGGGCTTGCCATGCCCACAACCCAGTCACGGCATGGCACCACAGCCACACAATAGCAGGATGTGAGAAGAGGCGTGGACCAGGCATGTGCGAGAGCGGCAAGTGACCAATGAATGAGAACCTACCCAATGCCAGGTGTGGCGTGGAGGTGGCGGACAGACTTCAGTGTGCAAACCACGGAAATGGCCATGTGGACATGAACTGCTGGTGCATGGAGTGTAGTGGCCAGTGGACGCTACCATGTCCCTACAGGCTGTGGGGCAGAAAGTGGAAATGTCGCACGTTACGTCCCCCCCTGCATGCGCGGGCGGAGTGGGTTGGCCCTGCGTACGCCAGGCCTGCGTAGGGGTGTGAATAAAAAGCCCGTCGCACTGGGCGTGATTCTCTTTCGGAATGGCCAAGGCGTCCGCAAGGGCAGCGCCTCTCAGCCTGCCACGAGGCCGGCGCCGAGCGCGGCGGGACCTGCGTCCCTGTGCGCCTGCTGCACCCCGGGCCGCTGGTCCCCAGACCCGTCATGCCTGCCCCAGCGCACCAAGGAGGCTCCGCTCACCTGCTGACACCGGCGTGTGTCAAAGAGGGCCCACCACGTGCCGGTGCAAGCTCCAAGCCCCAGTCCCGCGACCTTTGCAACCTCCGCAGACCATCGCTGGCCTCCACAACGCTGGCCCACAGTACTCCTTTTTCATTGACATACTCCACTGGCGTCCTCTTCGGCCCAGTTGTGGGCACATGTTGAACTGAGTTGTGAGTTCTGAATGGCAGTGACCAAAGGTCTGTGGCAGCGTCCACATCACTATACTCCCTCCGATCAGTGAAGCCAAAGTCTGCATCGCAGGCCTGCGACACGTGGTGCCACTAACCCTGTTCAACGCAAGCCGGCGACACGTGGTGCCACTAACCCTGTTCAACGTAAACCGGCGACACGTGGTGCCACTAACCCTGTTCAACGCAAGCCGGCGACACGTGGATGAGGGCTCAGACCTACACTGTGGCCCAGTAGGTCCCACATGTGGAACTGTGTCCTGAGTTTTGAATGGCAGTGACCCCAAGTCTGTGGCAGCGTCCACATCACTGAACTCCCTCCGATCAGTGAAGCAAAAGTCTGCATCGCAAGCCAGCGACACGTGGTGCCACTAACCCTGTTTAACGCAAGCCGGCAACACGTGGTGCCACTAACCCTGTTCAACGCAAGCCAGCGACCCGTGGATGAGGGCTCAGGCCTACACTGTGGCCCAGTAGGTCCCACATGTGAGACTGTGTCCTGAGTTTTGAATGGCAGTGACCCCAAGTCGGTGGCAGCGTCCACATCCCTATACTCCCTCCGATCAGTGAAGCAAAAGTCTGCATCGCAAGCACACGACACGCGTCTGTGGGCCCGTGCTGACCGCTGCCCCAGGCCTACACTGCGGTCCAGTAGGTCCCACATCCAGCACTTAGTCGTGATTCATGAATGGTAGAGTCCATACCAGAGAACGCACAGAGAGGAGTAAGAGGAAGATGCGGCTCAGTCCGGATGAAAGTCGGATCCTAGTCACGGAGGTGACCAAACACTAGCAACAACTGACCTGGTGCCATCAACCCTGTTCACCGCAAGTCTGCGTCCCGTGGTGCCACTGAACCTGAACTATGCAGGCCGGTGGGACCATCCAACGTATGCTGGCGACACTCGGTGAGTGGCCCCTGCTGCCCGCTGCCTCAGGCCTACACTGCGGTCGAGTGGGTCACACATGTGGAACTGTGTCTTGGGTAAGATGTGGAGGAGTCCACACCTTTGGACATGCCTCATCGCAGGCGGCATCCCCTATCAGCACTGGTGCCACTAACTCTGTGCGCAATGAGTCATGGGCAGTTTCTGGTTGGACTTTGGTGGCATCTGAGTCCATGGCCTGGGGGTTGTCTGCATCATCATCTGGCTGGACCGGACTTGGTGTCAGACATGTGTCTGTTCCATTCACCTACACCATAGTGACTGTTTCAGCGTGGTTCTGCCCTCTGCATCATGCCCTGGGGGTACACCTTCCACTGTCCACCGAGACACTCCGCAACAACCCCCTTTGCCATCTACGAAATCCTGCTCTGCTCTCGTGACCCTGCCCCAGTGCACCGCAAGTCAGCGGCCTGTGGAGGTAGGCCCGTGCAGGACGGTGTGCATCCGGGGCCACTAACTCTGTGCAGCTCTAGTCATGGGGCCTTTATGGTTGAATGGGTGTGTCCTTAACGATGTACACTGTTGTCGTTTTTTGACTGCACCAGGCACTCCATGACGGCTGGTGTGCACACACCCCCACACACATCCAACACAGGTGTCACTCAACATGTGAGCCTGCTACTAAAAGTGGCCGGGCGCACTTGCCCGTAGCCATTCCCACCATCTAAGCAAGTGTGTCCGTGTGGTCATTATGTCAGCATGATGTGCCCGAGCCCTGCAACATCACAGTGTGCTGTCTTCAGCGGAAGGTAGCATGTCACCTCAGCAGTGGCTGAGACCTTGGACATGTAGCTTCGCCCGCCCCCCCCTGCATGCACATGCGGCGTGTGCTGGTCCGGTGTACGTCAGGTCAGCGCAGGGGTGTGCTGATTCGGCAGGGGGATCAGGACGTGGCTCCGGTCTGGCCTTGAGCAGGAAGTGCGGTAAGTGTGTCTCTGTGTTGGGGTATTGTCACCACCAGGGCCACAGTAGTCGATGTTGCAATGTTGCATGCACCAGGAGGGCGGGCACGCACGTACGGGGAAATGTAGGAGCGCAAGACCGCTCGGGGTCTTGGCACATGCATGCCAAGTGTTATGTGTATCAGTCCTGCAAATGCATAAGTCAGTTGCCTAGCCTCTATCGCAGTGCGACAGCCAGCCATGGACTGTACACCTGTGTCCGCCCTGTCCGGACCATTGGCCTACACTCACATGGCCACACACCCTCAAAGGCCAGCTTCACGGTGTTGTTGGCATGCCGCTGGACATGCGCGGATAGGCATTACAATGGTGTGCCGTAGGAGTGCATGTGGTGCAACAGCGCAGCGCACACAAGTGTGGGGGCTCGTGGGAGGGAGGAGCAGCTGTGAGGCAACGTAACACACAGTGAGGCCTCTCATGTGCCACGTGCTGGGCATATCATCCATGATTCCCTGGGTCGCAGACATCCCACCACACCCATGACAGGCCTCTGTACATCTCCTGTATGCATGCAGTTGGTGAAGTTACTGTAGGGATGAAAGGTACTTTGCCTAAACTATCAGGCGGTAGCACATCTGCAGCTCCGAGCTGGAACTTGCATGTGGCCAGCACCCCCTGACAGATACGATAGCATTTGCTTGCGACTCCCACACTATGCACTGCACGACGTGAGACCAACGTGTACGCATCCCACACGCAGGAGTCCTTGGTCGTAGTTAGTGTGCGTGATATGGCCTTCACACGTACTCCCACCCCACCCCAGGTCTGCAGCCATTGCACACAGACACTGCTCATTGCTCCAAGCTGTGCCATTTCATCCACAGGACTGGCGCAAGGCAAGCCAGTGCCGCTTCAAGCAGAGCCACTGACGCAATGGCAGACCATCCTGGACACATGCTCATCTCCAGTCACGTGGACCTGTACCGTGCACGTCTGCTGCATGGACTGGGGTCACTGCCATTGGCAGTGCTGCGGATCAGTTACCGGCTGGGCTTCCGCCTTGCGAACGTCACCTGCGTGCTACCTGTGTTGCATTGTCGCTCGTGCATATTCGAGTGGACCATGGATGTCTGCCTCTCCAACGTGACGGTAGCTGACCTGGATTTCGACGTGTTTGTGCGCCCCCTGTTGGCCCATGACCAGGAGTGTCACTGTGATGCCCGTTTATGGCATGCCTGGATGTTTGGCATGCATGCTGGCAACTGGACCTGGGAGATTGCACGAGTCGTCGTGTGCAGTGACCACATTGAGCCGCTCCCCGATTGGGCTTTGGTGCAAATTGGGGCCAGGGGTTGGAGTCAGCACATCTGTGTGGGACAGCTGATGGATTACGTCGCCGACATGTTAGATGTGGAGAACAACGATCTCTCATTGGAAATGTTGGCCTACGCTGCTGCACTCGCGTTCATGGACGAGTGACACAGTACCTGCAGCCACAACTGGATGTGACCCATTGCACGTGTCCCGACGCCTGGTTGCATGTTGAGGATCTGGTCACATGTCCCAAGACGACAGTGGACATGGCTGCATTGGCCTGGACTCCTGATCCATGCGCGGACAACCAATGCGGGTTGGCACTGACTTGTATTGGTGATGGACTCCCCCGGGGTGGACATGGGCGCTTTCCAATGTTCCTCATTCAGACATGCTGCTGCATTGTTCTGCATGTTGTGGCACTTCTCTTGGCCGTACTGACACGCACTTGTTGATAAAGTTTCCGCACTTTCACTTGTCTCCAACTGTGTTGAGTCTTGATTTGTAGGCCAATGTGTGTGTCACGGCCTATCTGGATCCCTGCCATACGTGCATTGCTACCCCATCAGGGCTGAGGGTTGGTACTTGTGCATTATCATCTCCCTGTTTCGTGCTTTGCCAGATGCGTATGGCCATTTCCCGGCCACAAGCGGGTGCACTTGTGTCCTGTGTTCGGTTGTGCAAATGTTGCTGTTTGTACCACATTGTGTTCGATGTTGGGGTGCTCTGCTTCCTATGTGTGTGTGCTGCATTGTGTGTGAGATGTCCCTTCAGCTCTGATTTGGCTCACCCTTCTCCCTTTCAGGCAGTGTGGTTTTCACTTCTGTGCTTGTTCCGTGGTGTGATATTGCCGGGTTGTGTGACTTGTGCTCTTGGTTGGTGTTGTTACTCTTGGGCATGGTTTGTCTGCAGTTGTGCTGTGCTTAATTGTGCATGTGGGCCATTGTGCCCATCTCCTCCCGTCCCCCCAATCCCTGGTGGTTCCTCTACCTGTTGCTGTTGTGTCTGTTGATTTTGAGCAGTTTCCGGTCCCCGACTCCTGCCACCATCTCCAGACTGATGTGGTGGACACCATTTCCTCCATGTCATCCAGCTCCTTGTGTGGCGCTGGACTCCCACCTCCGGTGTGCATTGCTGTCTTGTGGTTGTTGGCGTGTTTCTGCTTGTTTGTGCGTTTCGCATCATTCCAGCTGTTCTGGTTTTCTTCCATTGTCCTCCTCCGCTCTCCGGCTGCATTCACCTTGTCCACATACAGTGTTTTGTTGCCAATGGGGCTTGTGGGGTTGTGTACTGGCTCAGGTTGCCTCCATTGTGCTTCGCTGTTGGTTTCTGTTTGGTTTGTCTTTCTTTTTCAGGCTTTTGTTGTGCTTATTCCCGCCTGCCGTGTTTGTGTCGCGGGCCTGGCGCTGCTTATCGCTGCTTTCCTCATCGCAAATGGGCTCATCGCATGTTTTTTGGTGTTGAGGTTTGTGTTTTTATCTCCGTCGAGGTGGTTGTATCGCGGACATTGGCCGCGTTTTCGGCAGACTATTGCATGGTACCGCCGTGTTGTGAATTCCACGTTCAAAAACAACAGTTGATGGACAGAATGCAGAACAATGTCATACATTCACCCCAGTACAGAGATCTGGGCCTAAATCCATCGTTTTTTTGCTCACCATGCCATTCCAGTTTGAACCCAGCCATATGCAAATCAGTCTTGACCCTGTGCCTCATGGGAACAGTCCAGCCCGAACTGCCAAGCCAGGTCCTCCCTGGACTGGAAACAAGCCACGTTAACACGGGGTTATTTTCCCGCGATAGGACGCGATGTGTAAAGTTGCGTTAACATTTTTTGGAGATGTTTAGCGCACGTTCTTGTGAATATCCCCCTAAATGTAGCCTTGATCCCTTACACTTGAGTAACCTTTATTGGTATGTGCACTAGCAAGCCTTAACACCCTAAAAACGCAATGACCCCCCATCTTTGGAGAGCATTAATTTAAATTCCAGGTCACTGGCTTTAATTTCGAATTAATGGCAAAATATACACTCAAAGACTATGCAAATTTATTTTCAGACCCTTTCAAGATGATAACGCCTTTTATGAACCATAACACAAATATCCAATAATTCACTCGCAACAATATGTATTTAAATACAGTTTTGAGAATTCAACCGAATAGAATGGGAGAATATTTTTTCGATCTTTATTAGGACTGCAAGGCATTCACAAAACACAGCAGCAAAGGTCCTTGCACCTCACAACAAAGGTGTCGACTACAGAAGTGTTTGCTATGCAACTCAAACTCTACTACAATCACTTTTTCTGGAGCATAGGGACCCCTAGTGACAAAATAGACCTTGGGGAGCACCAGTGGGGGGTCTGCCAATCTCCTGGAATCCCCCAGTGTCGTGCTTGTGATGCCCTATGTCTTTCCTGAGCAACAACCTGCAAAATATGCACATTTTCATAAGGCCTACTTGCCCTTATGAGGTGATCCAATGCCCTCTGGAGTTTCCCTGAAACCGATTTCAGTGCATCCTTTATGTAGCTGTCGCTCCAAACAATTTCCTTTCTTCTTTTAAATGGGTGTGCCAAGCAACATGATCTTCTTTTCTTAAAATACCTGGTGCTCTTGTTCCACATGAGGGATACCCAACATAGGTTTTGGAGAACTACTCGGGAGCTAAGGCTTATAAAGTCTGTCCCCGCCACTCCCAACCCATCACACTCATTCCTTGCGTCATGGACACTTGCTCTACTCTTTCTCTCTTACTCACCAGCTGCAGTGTGAGCGTGGGGACATGTCGGTCTCGCTAAGCCACTATCATGTCCAGTAAACGTCCAGTATTCTGTAAAGTGGGAACAATTACCCAAAGTAGTCAAGGCGCTGGGGGCGTCGGGAAGATTAAGCAAGCTATTGCCAGAGTCACATGGTGCTGGGCTGATCTGCCGCCGGTGCCGGGGATCGAACCGTGAGCCCCCGGGTTCCGGAGTCATTCGCCCTGGCCGCTGCACCACACCTCTTCTGGACACAGGCATGGCGGATGGGGCCTGTGGGCCTACTTCTTTGGCTATTTGTTTGCCCCAGCACACTGGTCCTCCTCAAGGAAAGAATTCAAAAGAGGAAGCTTGGAACACTGGACCCTCCGACACAGAATTTCCCAGGACTTTGGCCCTCACTGAGGCTGAAGAAAGGGATATTAAGAGAACACTAGGCCCATGCAGCCACACTGTCCCCTATGGGAGGCATTAGTCTTAACCATGGGAGTGTTCGGTGAAACCACTGGATGTGTTTGTTTCCTTTGGCCCGGGGGACACTAGGGACCTGCCGGGTATCTCTCATACAGGCAGGTAGATCAAACTGAGTTGGGATGTTTTAAGCATAGTATTTTACATTTTACTCCTGGTTGCATGCTCTGACCACCAGTAGAGTTGATTTAAGGCCTCCGCCTTCTAAATTTTAAGAACTTATTTTTAAACTGCACTGTCTTCAATGAGGAACCCTCCTGCCCCCAGCTCCTAAACAGATATCTGCAGCCAGGTCTCTACCAGGAGAGGCACACCATAGCTCTCAAAGCAGACCACAGTGCGTGTCTTCACTCCGAGGCCCCATGGGTTCCTGGCCACTGTGTGTGAGAACTGACGCTAGAAAAAAACCTCAAAACCCAAGGTATACGGAGGAGTGCAAATGTGGGCAAATTAATATTATATTTGCACTTGAGATCTTTTTAAACATGTAGAAAGAGACGTTATTTGTTTTTATGTGTTAACTCAAAGTTAATATTTTGGGTCAGCCTTTGCCTACACCATGGGTACTCCCACAAATTCTGCCAGGAGCCACAAAGTTTGGTCTCTGATGTCACTTGGGGCCACATTGATGCTAGCAAGGTGGCGGTCAGGAGGGGAGTTCCTTGGGAATTGGCTATGGCAGTAAGGTTGGGTGTAGGGGAAGGAATCCATATACATCTATAGGCTAAATTGCACTATGTGAAACCTCAAAACCTGGGGATAAATTACAGCTTTACCACTTTACCAAACTGTGTGATCCCAGGCAATTGTTTTATTTCACTTTCCCTCCTTTTTCTTCATTATCGCATATTTGATTTGATTTATTTTTGTAAAGCATGACGTACGCCCGATAGCGTCTTGGCGCTAAGCGTCTATTGTCAGATCCACTACAGCACAAAGATCAAAACTACAATGGAAGAGCAAAAAGCCAGGTTTTCAACTGTTTTCTGAAAATCCGCAAATTGGATTGGCCTCTCAAATGCACTGGAATATAATTTCAGAGCTTGGAAGTGTGGTAAACAAAACCTCTACCACCCCAAGAGGCTTTGTGAGTTCTAGGCGAAATTACTTTTTTGGAGACTATAGATCGTAAATACCTATTTGGTAAATACCACGAGAATCTTCTTTTGAGGTATTCAGGGCCTGTCAGATTAAGAGCTTTGTGAGCTGTACAAAGCGCTTTGAAAGCTACCCATTTCTTAACAGGGAGCCAATGTATTTCATCTAAGGCTTTCGAGACAGAATCAAACTTCCTAATATTTTAAGCAAACAAGCTGCTGCGTTCTGTATCCTCTGCATCTTTTTTAACATCCCTTGCTACATGTCCAAATAATGGGCATTGCGATAATCCAGTCTCGAAAAGACCAGAGAAATAATATTTGTTTTCCTGAGATCATAAGGAATAAAGGGCACAATTTTCTTTACAGTTTTTAACAGACAAAATATGAGGACTTCAAAATGGATGACTTCAGTATGAACGCCAAACAAAACCTTCTCCTGTGTTGGATTTATTAAACTATAATGTTGTTCATGTATAATAGGATCCTAGGTCACCCAAAGAATGCCCATAACAACTGACTTGCCTCTTATTTCACTATTTCCGGTGTTTTAAGGGTGGGAGGAAGAATTCATGTTTCTGGATTCATGTTTGAAAAAAATCACTTAAAAAAAAAATTCTCAATGCACTGATATAATTTGATGTACTAAGGTGAAACGGTTTTGCATGCTAATGAAATACACTTTTTGAATTTTGACGAGACCTTATAATATTTTTACACTTTTGCTGCAAGATGTCTTTAAAAATGAAGGTGTTCCAAACGTTAAGCAGTGCTGGACAACCTAGTTATTTTGTGTCTTTAACTTCAATTAACCTTTAAATAATGGCTTGCCTTTTTATTTACCATCTTTTTAATGTTAGTGCTGAGTCGATTAAGCAGCATCCAAGTGCTACTGTTGACCAGGGGGCCACATGCAAAAGTCAGGAGGGCCGCATGCGCCCCCTGGGCCGTACTTTGAGTATCACTGGCCTACACTGTGAATACAGTAACCTGTTACAGACTTACAGTGACGCACTTTAACTTAACACTAATGCCCAACAGGATCTCACTGTAGTTAACAGAAATGGGGATTTTTGGGGGGATTCCAAATTAAATTATAAGGCCTGCACAATGGTCATACCCTGGGCTGAGTTCGACAGCAGCCTAAATCGCTCAGACAGCACATGAATGTACAGGTGTGCACACGTATTGGCATGCAATCGTGAGGTGCCTCTTGTCACAGTTGGTTAGCAGCAGATCAATTTTAAAAGGGAGGCACTGGCACTTAGCACTTCAATCGATTTTACAGAAGCTTACAGGAAGCGAGACCCAAATAGTGAGCTCACCCACAGCAGAGATTCAAAAAGCTTTTGGTCCAAAATCAAAAAGTCTAGAGGAGTTTGAGGGAGTCAGCCACCACTTCCTCAGAGTGTGTGACGGTGTGAAAGATCTGCTGTATGAGCATGCGCAGTGCATAAAAGAGTGAGCTGCAGCGCCCGGGCCAAGGCAAGGAAATCTTCTACTTTTCTTTTAAAAATTTGCGCCCCTAAGTATTGTCCCTGCGTCCCCAAGAATTTCCCTAAGAATTTTGCGTCTGGGGCAATTGGCCGCCCCTGTGGCCCCGCCCACGCTACGCCACTGAGCATGCAACGTCTCTCTGGCTCTACTGTTTAATGCCTAGGATTGCATGTTTTACGAAACATTTTTATCATCCCACCCAATTTCTTCCAAGAATATTGTCAGTCATGATATTTTCGAGAATCTGCTAGAAAGGGGCGGAATAGAAGAATGAAAGAGCGTGAAATTTAGAGGTGTAGATGGATGCTATGAAAAATGATAGGCCTGTGAAATTATTTTTTGTATCACTGTGGCCACATTTATTAGTAAAACTGTGCTGACCATGCACCATTTAATCAAAAACTGCAACACTACTTGATGCAATTTTTTCACAATTTTCATGTGTTGCAGAAACCCTCTGTACCTCCTGGGAGAGAGCTGGATCAACAGACTTTACTCGCTCAGTCGCATTTGGGGCCGGGATACACGAACAAACTGCTTTCAAAGATCACCAGTCGGAGCTGATCTCACTTATCATTCATTCGGTGTTTCTTGAAATCAGTAACATGCAAATACTCCCAGCAAAACAGCGCAGAAAAACTAAACCTTAATAAGTGACGTTATAATTACAGATCGGATGGGAGGAACGGATCGACGCATTCCACAAAGGAAAGATTGAGCTAATGGGTAAGGCACAGCTAAAGATGATTTGGAAATGCACTGGAAAAAACGATATTATATTTAGCTGGCTTTCATTGTTTAATGATCAGAGGAGAGGGATGGCTGAGCATCGTCTGCCACAGTTAATTAGGAACAATAAAATTATTTTCACAGGGAAAATTGCATCGAAATTCCTTGGATACATCATGAACAATTCGGTTTGCAAAATGCAACTGAAAGACACAATTGCAATGCAAGCACAGCAGATCATACTAAGAACTCACTTAAAAACCTCTTGCAAATAAAGCAGCAATTAAGAACGGTATTAAGTGACTAAGAACCCTGAGGAACCCGTACCTAAAAGAAATATATTTGTTGAAGCAAATGTAGGGGTCAAAGCTCAATAGCTTCAAGAGAAATTATAATTAATGTGGTGGAATTATGTCCCTTCTCACCACAGAGGAATTGCCATGAAATATTGGTTTTCCTTTTCAATAATAAAGGGTACTGAGGGGAGTAATTAAGCAAAAAGCTACACAAACTATTAGTTGATAGAGGGGGCCTGGAGAGAGTAATTATCGTCCTATCCTGCAAGCTTTAATTTCACCAGACTTTGATATATGGTGAATATTTAGATGATTGCACAGTAGTTTGCTCACGGTTGTTAAAATCGGCTTGTATGATGTAAAGCTGTCCTGCATGTATGTGTCACGATGAACGAAAAATGCTTCCCCTTAAGAAAACTGGAAAAAGTGTGGGAATCGCCCCTGCGGATAATTTGATTATTATCGTTAAACTGAGAAGTGTTTGTGAATTTTTGGCAAAATAGAGTTTGTATGTAAGTGCACATCAGTGGAAAGAAAACATATTTTGAGCAACAGAAATATGTTTATGTTCTCTGTTGGTTGGTATGAGTCTTTTTAGAAGCTTAGACAGAAAATGTATAGTACCCTTTTGACAATTGATGTACTAATTCACAGCTAAAATATTTTCTTAGGGGCCGTGGAAAAGCACAAGCGAGTAAGTAAAAGATGCATTCACATTTACATATTGGGAGAGCACGTGAACAATAGAAGTGTGTGAAATTACACATTTCTTAACGTAATTTTGTGAAATTATGTGTATGCCCTGCAATGTGGTTTGTCAGTATCTCGAATGAAATGTCTATACGGGGGGAGGGGGGTTACTTCACAAAATAAATCACTGGATCGTCTGTCAGGAGAGTAGTCAGAGCATAAAATGGCTCTTTCGGACACAATTTCTGCGCAAGCCAGTCACCGCGGGGCAAAAATTACACAAAATCGCATGATGATTAATATTAAGGAATTACATTTTCTACATGATGAAATTCACAAATTTCATGAGCATACTTAAAATTTTACCCAGTCCTAGAGAGGATGTGTTGACTCAGCCATGCAGATTGGGTAGATGGAGGGTCCCGTGATTTTTTTTAAATGTGTTTATTACTTTAGTTATTTATTACGAAGTTTTATAAAACACTGCATGTCTCCCTTTGGTTAGGTCTGATAGAGACAATAGAAGGTGTGGGTGCAGCCACAGTTGCATGGACAGTTTATGACAGATGTTGGTGCATTCTTAAGCCATATGTTTTGTGTGATGTGATTGCAGATAGAGAGGTACTCTTCAACTATGTAGTGCATTTTGCTGGCGTTGATGGTCTTGTAAGTAATACAAAATGTACTAGAAAAGTTGTTGGAGATTAATGTGGTGGAACATGGAGAACAGCTGTGATGGACCCAACATTAAGAAGGTCTGTTGAGCCCCCTTCCTGATTTCCTCCCAGTAGCCAGAGGGTCACTCTGCACAGAATAGTAAGCATTAAATATGTCTACTTAAGAGAAGTCACAGGTAAGAAGAATCCCACGAAGAGGAAAAACCTACTTGGCTACTCTAGATTGAAGATGTATCTCTTGATTGAAGCTGAAGATTTATACTGAAGAAATTAGCAAGGTACCAAATTGCCCACAATATCAGGATGGAAAATTACTTTAGCAGGAATACCAAGTGTAGAATTCCACAATAAGATCCTAGAGAATTAGCTCACTCTCTGTTGCAATCACTGTCACTGGATAACATCTCTTTTCATCCTATCATTGTCATCAGATATTCCATTCTATCAATCAATCAATCAATCATGTCACTTATAAAGCGCACTACATACCGCGAGGGTCTCAAGGCGCTGGGGGAAGAGGGGGGTGGTGCTGCTACTGATCGAAGAGCCAGGTCTTGAGGAGTCTTCTGAAGGCCAGTAGGTCTTGGGTCTGTCGGAGGTTGGTGGGGAGGGTGTTCCAGGTCTTGGCGGCGAGGTGGGAGAAGGATCTGCCGCTGGCGGTCGTTTTCCGGATGCGGGGGACTGTGGCGAGGGCGAGGCTGGTCGAGCGGAGCTGGCGGGTGGGGGTGTAGAAGCTGAGTCGTATGTTGAGGTAGGCTGGTCCGGAGTTGTGGAGTGCTTTGTGTGCGTGGGTGAGGAGCTTGAAGGTTATCCTCTTGTTGACAGGGAGCCAGTGCAGGTCTCTCAGGTGGGGTGTGATGTGGCTGCGTCGGGGGATGTCGAGGATAAGACGTGCAGAGGCGTTCTGGATGCGTTGCAGCCGTCTCAGGAGCTTAGCCGTCGTTCCTGCGTAGAGGGCGTTTCCGTAGTCCAGCCTGCTGGTGACGAGGGCCTGGGTGACTGTTTTTCTTGTTTCGGTGGGGATCCACTTGAAGATCCTGCGGAGCATTCGGAGGATGTTGAAGCAGGATGAGGAAACGGCGTTGACCTGCTTAGTCATGGAGAGGGTGGGGTCGAGGATGACCCCTAGGTTGCGTACGTGGTCGGTGGGTGGCGGGGCTGTTCCCAGTGATGTTGGCCACCAGGAGTCATCCCAGGCTGAAGGGTTGGAACCAAGGATGAGGACCTCCGTCTTGTCCGAGTTCAGCTTCAGGCGGCTGGTCCTCATCCATTCGGTGACGGCCTTCATTCCTTCGTGGAGGTGGGCTTTGGCGGTGTGAGGGTCTTTGGTGAGGGAGAGGATCAGCTGGGTGTCGTCGGCGTAGGAGATGATGTTGAGGTTGTGCTGTCGGGCGACGTGGGCGAGGGGTGCCATGTAGATGTTGAACAGCGTTGGGCTGAGGGAGGAGCCTTGGGGTACGCCGCAGATGATCTTGGTGGCCTTGGATCGGAAGGGGGCGAGGCGGACGCTTTGTGTTCTGCCGGAAAGGAAGGATGTGGTCCAGTCCAGGGCCTTCTCTTGGATCCCGGCGTCGTGAAGGCGTGTTCGTAGTGTGTGGTGGCAGACCGTGTCGAAGGCGGCTGATAGGTCCAGGAGGATGAGGGCTGCTGTTTCTCCGTTGTCTAGCAGGGTCCTGATGTCATCGGTGGCGGCGATGAGGGCGGTTTCGGTGCTGTGGTTGCTGCGGAAGCCGGACTGGGAAGGGTCCAGGATGTTGTTCTCCTCGAGGTAGCGGGTCAGTTGTTTGTTGACGATTTTCTCTGTGACCTTCGCGGGGAACGGGAGCAGAGAGATGGGTCGGAAGTTCTTGAGGTCCTTGGGGTCTGCCTTGGGTTTCTTGAGTAAGGCGGTGATCTCGGCGTGCTTCCAGCTTTCCGGGAAGGTTGCTGTCTCGAAGGAGATGTTGATTATTTTCCAGAGATGGGGCGCGATGGCTGTACTGGCTTTGTTGAAGATGTGGTGAGGGCACGGGTCTAGCGGTGAACCGGAGTGGATGGTGTTCATGATCTCGCTGGTGTCCTCGTCGTTGATGTTGGTCCAGGAGAGCAGGCGGTTGGTGGTTGTGGGGGCAGTGGTCTCGGTGGTTGCCGGGGCGGTCGTGGTGTTGAAGCTGTCGTGGACGTCGGCGATTTTGCGGTGGAAGAAGGTGGCCAGTGAGTCGCACAGGTCTCGCGACGGCTGGATGTCGTTGGTGTTGGAGCTGGGGTTGGAGATTTCCTTCACGATGTTGAAGAGCTCTTTGCTGTTGTGTGCGTTGTTGTCTAGGCGGTCTTTGAGTGAGGCCCTTTGGCGGATCTGATGAGGTGATGGTGACTGCGGGTGGCGCTCTTGTGGGCGGCGTAGCTGTCCGCTGTCCGTTCGTGGAGCCAGATCTTCTCCAGTTTTCGGCATGTTCGTTTGGAGGCCTGGAGGTCTTCGGTGAACCAGGTGGCTTTCTTGCTGGTGTGGCTGTTGGGCGGATTCTTGAGCGGGGCGAGGGTGTTGGCGCAGTCGTCGATCCACTGTCTGAGGTTGCGGGCGGCGGTGTCGGGGTCGGATGGTTCGGCGGGTGGGCTCAGGGCGAGGGTTGTGGTTATCTGGTCTTCCGTGACTCTGCTCCAGCAGCGGCGAGGCATTTGTTCGGTGCGGTGGTGCGTGGTGGGCTTCCTGTAGGTGAAGTGGATGCAGTGGTGGTCAGTCCAGTGGGGTTCGGAGGTGTGGTTGAAGGAGACGTGTGGGCTTGCGGAAAAGATGGAGTCTAGCGTGTGGCCGGCGGCGTGGGTGGGTGTAGTCACGAGCTGTCTGAGTCCGAGGGTGGCGAGGTTGTCGATCAGGGTGGTGGAGTTGGTGTCCTTGTTGTTCTCGAGGTGGAAGTTCAGGTCCCCGAGGAGGATGTAGTCCGTGGAGGCGATGGCGTGTGTGCTGACGAAGTCAGCGATGGAATCGCTGAACTGTGGTCGGGGTCCGGGGGTCTGTAGATGAGGGTTCCTCTGAGGGTGGTGTTGGGATCGGTGTGGATCTGGAAGTGCATGTGTTCGGCGGTGCTGAGGGTGTCGTCGGTGTTGGTTGAGACTCTGAGGGTGTTCCTGTGGACGATGGCGATGCCTCCTCCGACTCCGTTGGTGCGGTCCCTGCGGGTGATCTTGTATCCGTCCGGGATGGCAATGGCGATGTCGGGGCTGAAGCGGGATTCAGCCAGGTCTCCGTCAGGAATGCGACGTCTGGGGAGGTTGAGTCGAGAAGGTCCCAGAGTTCGATGGCGTGTTTGCGGGCGGAGCGGGTGTTGAGGAGGATGCATCTGAGGTAGTTGGGTTCTTTCCTGGGCGGTGGTTTGGCGGGGCGGGTGCTGGCGAAGCTGCAGTTCCGGCAGGTGAAGGGCCCTTGGGTGCGCTTCGGGGTGGCCTGGTAGCAGGCGTGATCTTTTCCGGGGTTGAGTGCGTGGAGGGTGCTGGCGTCGTATCGGCGTCTGCTGATGTGGCGGGCGTGGGGATGCCCGGACCAGGGGGTCTGGCGCTGGGCGCGGTCACGGCGCGGACGGGCGCAGACGGGCTTGCCTTAGGCGCGCCTTCGGCACGCCAGCGGCGCGCCCGCTGCGCACGTCCGCTGCGCGGCCGCACAGCGGCCGCCATAAATGGGCAGGTGGGAGGGAGGAGCAGGGAATGGGCAGCGAATGGGCAGTGAGGGGCGGGGCCACAGGGCGCAGCGGCGGGAAACAGGCACAGAAGGGAAAACGAGCACAATCAGGGCATCAAGGGGGCACAGAAAGGAAAAAAAATGAGCACAATCAGGGGCAGCAAGGGGGCACAGAAAGGAAAACGAGCACAATCAGGGGCAGCAAGGGGGCACAGAAAGGAAAAAAAACGAGCACAATCAGGGGCAGCAAGGGGGCACAGAAAGGAAAAAAAACAAAAAAAAAAACGAGCACAATCAGGGGCAGCAAGGGGGTACAGAAAGGAAAACAGAGCACAATCAGGGGCAGCAAGGGGGCACAGAAAGGAAAAAAAAAACGAGCACAATCAGGGGCAGCAAGGGGGCACAGAAAGGAAAAACGAGCACAATCAGGGGCAGCAAGGGGGCACAGAAAGGAAAAACGAGCACAATCAGGGGCAGCAAGGGGGGGCACAGAAAGGAAAAAACGAGCACAATCAGGGGCAGCAAGGGGGCACAGAAAGGAAAAACGAGCACAATCAGGGGCAGCAAGGGGGCACAGAAAGGAAAAACGAGCACAATCAGGGGCAGCAAGGGGGGCACAGAAAGGAAAACGAGCACAATGAGGGGCAGCAAGGGGGGCACAGAAAGGAAAAAACGAGCACAATCAGGGGCTGCAAGGGGGCACAGAAAGGAAAACGAGCACAATCAGGGGCAGCAAGGGGGCACAGAAAGGAAAAACGAGCACAATCAGGGGCAGCAAGGGGGGCACAGAAAGGAAAACGAGCACAATCAGGGGCAGCAAGGGGGCACAGAAAGGAAAAACGAGCACAATCAGGGGCAGCAAGGGGGCACAGAAAGGAAAAACGAGCACAATCAGGGGCAGCAGCAGGGCACACAGACGGAGCTGTGTGGTGGGGGAGCGACCTACCAGTCTAGCTCTTCGTGGTAGGTTATAATGGCAATTAAAGGCCCACTCCAGTGTGAAAGGCCTAAGGTGAAGTCCTTTAACAAGGGAACAGGCCTTTAATGGCTGGTTTAGCCCAATAGAAGGGATATAAGGCTATTACAACATTCCGCCCCATGAGGTCAGAATGTCCTAATTAAAAAACAAAGGCCTTTCACAGCCTGAGGGTGTTGAATCTCTCCACCCCCGGCTCTGAAGCCTTTGCTTCATAGTTGTTGCTGTGATTGTTAAACAGAAAACAGGCACTTGCAGGGCCATGACTGTTAGCTGTTGAACATTCACTGCAATAGCTGAGCCCTTGGTTCTCCCTGGGCTTGGCTAAACTGCTTTTGCCCATTCAGCTGAGCCGAGGAGGCTAGGAGCTGAGCTGCATTCTCCCCTCCCTCCTTATGAGGCTCCAGTGACACTGAGCTATGGAAATAGGGAGGGTGGAAACATTCTGTGTGCCCTGCTGCACAGGCTCTGCCTTTCACTTTCCCTTGTGGTCAAGCTCTGTAAAGTCCACTCACCTGAAGTACCAGGCTCTGTGGGAGCAAAGAAGGATGCCCACTCACCTCCCTCTTAACCCTCAACACTCGTGAGAGTAATACGAGTGCTGGTGACTAACTTCAAGTGGAAAGGGGTTTGGGATGAGAGAGGGGAAGATGTAGACTGCTATTCTGCAACTTCTTACAAGGGTCAGGTACTCAGGGTTCCTAGTGCTCTGTCTCTGTTCTCCCTCTTTCTGGTAGGTTTTTGCTAGACTCAACGCATTTTCAGGTTGATACTGGAAAAACAAACGTCTATTACTAAAACAGGTTTGCATATCAGTTAATCTTAATATAGCACCTAAAACATTATTCTAAGTCGGGGAACAAAGAACCCAACACTCTCACTTAAGACTTTCACAGAGAAGTTTGTGATTTGTATTCTGTACTCCTATTCCTTCATGGAAGAGTTCTCGTAGAGCAGATCCTATTGTTAAGTACACCAGAAGTCAGAACACCAAGTTGATAGCCACTTCATGCTGTGATAGTTCTCTTGTTAAAATAAACAACTGTCTTTCTTTTCCAGGTCTGATTAGTTAGAGGTTCAGGGCAATGACTTTTTCCATTGTTGCTGCTTAATGTCCTTTGTACTTTCTTTTGTCTTTTGCAGATTGCTTCGCTGATGGTGAGAAAATGACAAAGCAGAGGAGTCACCGGAACTTAAGGAGATAAGTTGCCAGTCTGAAGGAGTCTACGCTGAAGTTGGCAGCCGCCAACTGGAGAAGACCTGGAACTCAGAAAGACGAAACCCCCTTTAAAGGTAAGCCGAAGCAAAGCAAGGTCTTGAGGAAATGGGCGCGGTCTTTATAGACCATGCCATCAAGATGGTAGCCAAATCTCGCAAGAGCTCATGCCCTTGCAAGAACTCAAGTCCCCATGCCCAGCAAAGGGAAGTGTGATTTTGAACTACATCAAGGGAGGGTGTAGGGAAGTGGAAAATGGTAACAATTTCCTCACCAGCATGGAAATGGAATGACTGGGTGTGGTAGGGCAGGCTTAGAGGCTCATTTAAAGTAAGCTACAGGGCAGTGACGGGGCTGCTCTTGGGGGGGGGGGGGCATGGCCTTGAAGAACAGCCTGGGAAAACTTTGGGGGGATCACAAAGGGGAGCAATGGTGGATCCTAAGAGGTACCGTTGTGGCCTGGAGTGACATAAGCCACAGGAGGAATGGGGAATAACACCTGCCCAATCCATATATTTTAAAGAGGCAGAGGAAAGAGAGAGGCAGAGGCTGTGTATTTGGACATTGTAATATTAAGAGCAACAACCCTATACCAGTTTACATAGGTCACTGCTGTTCCATTGTCTTCAATGCAGCTCGCAACATTCCAGTGCTCTAATATAAGGTGATGGGAATTAAGGCTAATTCCAGATGAAACGCTGCAGCATCAGCACCAGTGGATAGAGCTACTATTTATAATTAGATATTTATAAAGCTAACTCTTGCTCTCTGTGAATCACTCCCTGAAATATATAAAACAAAAGAGTAATGATTGGAAAGAGTTGAGGTCTGGGGAAATTTGGACAGTAAATAAATTAATACCCCAAAATAAAGTTTACATAATTAGTCATATCTCTAAAGAGTTCCATATTCTGTCAGGAGAACATCTACTTTTCTTTAATCTTCAAACAACCTTGCTAATTCTTTTCACAAAAAGTCAACTAAACCATGCATCCACACCATATAGTGTTATCTGGAATTACCAGGAGTGGCCCGTGCAGGTAAGAGCGGTGAGGCAGGGTGGGGTTTGACAGACAACAACGAGGTAAAATAAAATGTAAAAAAAGTAAAACACTTACCTTGAGCTTGCCGCGTCGGCGATGCGGCGAGCTCAAGGTAAGTGATTTTCTTTTTTTTATTCAATTTTACCTCATTATCGTCTGTCGACTTCACCCCCCATCCCGTCTCCACCCAAGCACCCCACTGCTCTTACCTGCACGGGCCGCTCCTGGGAATTTCATCTGAACAAGAGCAGTTTTACTTCTATTGCCTGTAAATATCTTACATATTGCATACACATAGAGGACTCAAAACTAAAGTGAGATGGTCATCAGATACATATAGAGTTATCCTGAGTAGACTTGTAGAAATGCATGATTTTTAAAAATAGAAAGCTTACCCAGTGTATCTGTATCTAAGATCAGTTTCCTCTTAATGCATGGAATTTTGAGCAAACCAGAGTATAATTAGATGGATTGATTGGGTCACATAATTTATGAATGTGCGAGTGTCCTCAACTTTTATGGTTTGGAAGTCAAGCATATTCTGTTGACTCATTGTTAATAGCCGCATTAATTTTTAATTCTTAATCTTTGTTTTCACCACTAAATCCTGAAGAAAGTAAAGAATTTGTGTTGGACTTGGCCCTTTGTGCAGGATCACCCCTGAACTTTTTGCCTTTTTCTCTGACATGGTGTTGGTGGTTTTAGGCCTCTGGGCACTTTAGCACTGTGGTCCAGTGTAAAGTGCGTGCGCTCTCTGTGTACATTTGGTAAGGTTGGCCTGCCCTCCCATAGGAATGCATTGGGGATTCCCTGATAAAGTGTGTCAGTGATAATTCCTGGAATGGGAGGAGCAGCGTGGTCGAGTTTAGTATGTATGAAATTGTAAGAATAAATGCTGCGCAATGGTGTGCGCAGATTTATGATGACTGGTTGAGAAATGCCACTTTTAGAAGTTGGCATTTTTGTGTGCTGTGTGTCTGCCTGCCTGATGTGAATTGCATGTCTGGCTTGTGAGTGACAGGGGCTGGGAGGGGTGTGTGGCTCCAGGAGGGGCAGGGTGAGTCAGCGCTAGGCTAAATGGGACATCTGCCCTGGGAGTAGTGGGAGGAGTAATCCCCTGACCCTGAATAGGACTGTGCCCAGCCTGCACAATGCTGGCTCCGCCCCTGTGGTGTGTCTGATCACCTAGCCCCCACCTGACAAAGGGGAAGAGGAGCTTGGAAAACAAAGTGCTCCAAATCCCCCTGAACCAGTTGCATCTGGTTCCCCAAATCCTACACTGCAGAACAAAGGAGAAAGGAGTATAAATGTAGGGGCTGTGACCCCATGTTTTGGGTTCTGGTGTGCTGTTCCTGACTTGCTGGGGGTTTGCTGCTGCTGGGGCCCAGGAGGAACCGCCATGGGGGCTTACCTCCCTGCTGGAGGACCCTGTGTGCTGGCCTCCCTGGGCCCAGCTATGCCCCATGGAACTAGGAGAACCTTTGCTGGGACTTATTCTCCTTTCAAGCCGGACTCTTGCCTCTTGCGCCCTGTGAGCGCTTTTATTTTTATCCTGAAGGGGAGCGCTGTGCTTTAATTTCCCCAGGAGAGAGGGGCGCTGGAGCTTCGCAGCGCTGGGCTGCACATCGCTGCTGAGAGGGAATCCCCATCGTAGGGATTGCCCCGTGATGCTGTCCCGAGCGGGAGCCCACCCCGCTCTTATGGATATTTAAATTGCGGGTGCCCACCCCGCTTGTGCTTTTATTTTAGGCGGGTGCCCACCCCGTTTGTGTGCTGGTTTAGGCGGGTGCCCACCCTGCCATTGTCTTAGTTAAGACGGGAGCCTACCCCGTATTGCCGCAGAAGGAGCCGCGGCCGGAAGCTGGAAGTCTGGAGCCTCGCGGGCTCCACATCGAAGTCCCGGGTCCTAGGAGGGGGCCCGGGTGAAGTGAGGAGAGGCGGCCGAGGCCGCCGATGGCAGCGCAGGGCTCCCGTGAGCGAGGGAAGCCCCGCGTACAGGAGAAATGCCGGCGCTGGTCAGCGGGGCTCTCGTAGTGAGGAGAGAGCCCCGCGTATTGCTGAGCCGCCTTGGGAAGAGCACCAGAAGAGGAGTCCCCCGCAGATCTGGTGAGTGGGGGATTATCCATTGTCCCGTGGTTGTGCCGATCGAGGCACAGTATCGGTGCCCATTTCTTGAGCGGTCCCGCCGTTGCGGCCGCTCCAACGTTAGGGGCCAATTTTATTTAAGGAGTCCCAGTGAAGGCCCCGAGGGCACAGACGTGCCAGGGCCCATGCCTGTCTTCAGTTGCCTCACAGCTGCACCGCTGTAGCGGGCAGCTGCAACGTTTTGCCATATTTGTTGTAGGGCCCTAGTGGGGGTCCAGAGGGCACCGAGGTGCCCGTGCCTGCTCTTGGTTCTTTTCACAGCTGCCCCACCTGCTAGAGGGCAGCTGCAACGATGGGGGCATTTTTGATAGAGTTCCAGTGGGGGCTGGAAATGCACAATGGTGCCAGGCCCTTATTTTCTGCAACGTCTTGGGCATAGTTGTTCAGAGGGCACAGTGAGTGCCCTGGCCCATGTTCTGCTCACAGCTGCACGGCAATTAGCATCAGCTGCAACGTTTAGGCCATCAGTTCTTTTGGGGGCATTGTTGAATGAGACAGGAGTGGTGAGATGCACTCCTTTGCCCCAGAGCAATTGCGCACTTATGGATTCTGCTGCATTGTCAGCCGCCCTGACATTTTGGGACGTAGGGCATTTGAGCCCTCTGAGAAGGCCAGATGGCCAGGGGGACTGTTAGGTTAATAGGGCGCCAGGCCCTAATGTGATTTATGTGGTGCGCAGGAAATGTGATTCATGTACTGTTATTCATGCACCTGATTTATGCCTTTATTGTGGTTTATGATTCTGAAGTTTTTGCATACTGTGTTTATGCTTGTGAGGTTATTCTCTACCGTGATTTATGCCTCTAATGTGGTTTATGATTCTGAGGTTTTTGCATACTGTGTTTATGCTTGAGAGGTTATTCTCCACTGTGATTTATGCCTAATGTGATTTATGATTAGGAGGTTATGGTCTAATATGTTTAGGCTTATGAGGTTGGCGCAAAATGTATTTCATGCTTAATGTGATGCGGATTGCATAATATGATTTATGTTGCAGGATAATGCTGAGTACAGTGTTTGCCAGTAATTACTGGTTGCGTTCTACGTTTGTTATATGTTCTACATTTACTATCTTTACTAAGTGATGGTTCTGACAGTGGCTCAATTGGCCCTGTCAGGTGTATATAATCCCCTGTAAATACTGCCTAGTGCCAGTTGGCACAGTGTATATTGTGTGATTACTATTCTAATGTGTTTATGATAATACAAAGGCTATTTTTATATATATCCTTGTGTGGAGTTCCTTTTGTGGTGTGCCTAGTATGTTGCTGCTGTGTGTTGCGCAAACGCTTTACACATTGCCTCCGGGATAGGCCTGACTGCTCGTGCCAAGCTACCAAGGGGGTGAGCAGGGGTTATCTTCGGCGTGTAACTCCCTTGCCCTGACTAGAGTGGTGGTATCTGCCTGGCTTTGGCGCAAGCCTTAGCCAACCAGAGATCCCATTTCTAACAATTTGACATTCTCAAAATACCCTACACCATGAATTCAATTTAGTTGAGCCTGTGGATTGCCACAACCTGTATGATTGGAATGAGTTCACTTGGCATTCCATGAAATGACACAGGCAAAGAAAGACAGAGTCGTCTGATGCTATCAGTCGGACTCAGTCGTACTGTTTGGATGTTTTGAAAACCCCTGATATCCTTACAACCCTACATGAAAGGACAGCGTGAACAAAACGCCTCTCGGAGGAACCCGGGTGGGAGGGGACTAACATGTTTGAAAGAAACAGACAAATTAATTTCTCTTCGGGGAGGTTCATCTCAGTCAGGGAAAAGTAGTAGAGACTTCAAAGGTTCCAGAACCAGCTATAAAGTAAGTACTAAAAGATAGTTCAACAACAGACCACAAAAAGAAACCTGAGGGAAGTTGCGAAATGATAGAGCCTGTCTTTCTGTCCATAATGGAGTGTGAAACAATGATCAGTTCCCCATAGACCAAACAGGAGCCTCAGGACACCAGAAAACTGCCAGATCTCCAGCTAAGGTGGCAAACAGTAAATAGTATACAATAATACCAAACAGGATAATAAGAAATAAATGGGCTAAATCACACAAGCAAGTTAATACCCTACCTGAACGAAACCAGTAAAGGGAAAATTAATTAACGGTGGGGGAGCAAGAGCTTGTGTGAACTAATACAACTAAACAACATGTTGCTAGGTGTCTGCTCCATTTGTGAAGGCCTTAAATACTGGCTTTGCTGATTTTGGCCTGGATGGACTCGGCTAACCTTTTGAAACTATGTTGTGTGGTTTAGTGTCTTTGAGAGCCTTGTCTTCATAGTTTCAATGCCTTTCCAGCTCTATGACTGATCGGAAGTTTGACTTGTGTGTAAATCTTGACAGCTGTCATTCAGTGGAGCTAAATTAACATAACATGGGTATTTATAAAGTGCATTTTCACCAATTTGGGCATCATCCCACTGAGTAACGGATATTTGTCACTATTCGAATCAATGACACACATTTTATTGACCTCAGAAGGATGAAAGGCTGAGTGGACTTATCTCTGTCCCGGTTATATAGTCCCTGATGCCCACATGCAGTTATAGCCCAAAAGAAATCTAGCTTCTGTAGTAACTTGATGGGTACAATAGTCTTTGAATCAGCCATGTTGATGATAGTGTATTGATTTACTGCGTCATGTTTCATTTTTAACTTGTTTTTTTATCCTTCTTTTAACTCCATCGACATTCTTGCTTATCCCCAAGTGAACACTTAAAAGGAGATTCTAATGATTACCTGAGATAAAGGGGCCGATTCCGATCTCGGTCGGAGGCGCACCCAATACCATTCGGTCGGGAAAAAAGCCATGCGAAAGCCTGTTTCCCGACCGATCCGTACAGCACACCGAACGAGTAAGTACGATGCGCACAACAGCACAGAATCCGGCCGAGCCGTACTCACCCAAACCAGGTCCTGTTCTCCGACCGAGGCGAATCCGGAAACGCTGAATCGAGTCGCACGGAAGGGAAAATGCAGCTCCGTCCGGCCGAACAAGTACGATGCGCTTCCCGTACGCGCCGAACCCGTCGCTACGCACGGCACGTCAAAGCATCCGGGAGAGGCGCACATAAGCTCCGATTCACGCCACAACACGATCCACGGCTACGAGACGAACACGCCAGCGACGAGGACGAGGCGAAGCGACGAGGACGACGCGAAGCGACGAGGACGACGCGAAGCAACGAAAAGGACGAACGACACGAACCAACCATGAATCCCTTCGTCCCGATCATACCAATATTCTACATTTACTACCGGAACAGGCACGGGCGCGTACGGCGCAGAAGGTAAGTCAGACACCAACCACAAAACACATACAACACGTACACGACACATCACACACACACAGAGGGATGCAGAATATATTTACACCAGCAACAGCAGCACCATAGGGGCGGGATGCCCATCACCAATGACACATATGCACACAGGGGCCTGAATGCGCACCACCACCCCTACCCAGGGGGGGCAGGATGCCTACCACTACTACCACCCTTAGCCAGGGGGTGCTGGATGCCTACCACTACTACCACCCTGAGCCAGGGGGGGCTGGATGCCTACCACAACTACCACCCTTAGCCAGGGGGTGCTGGATGCCTACCACTACTACCACCCTTAGCCAGGGGGGGCTGGATGCCTACCACTACTACCACCCTGAGCCAGGGGGGGGGTGGATGCCTACCACTACTACCACCCTCACCCAGGGGGGCTGGATGCCTACCACCACCCTTAGCCAGGGGGCTGGATGCCTACCACTACTACCACCCTTAGCCAGGGGGGCTGGATGCCTACCACTACTACCACCCTGAGCCAGGGGGGCTGGATGCCTACCACTACTACCACCCTGAGCCAGGGGGGCTGGATGCCTACCACTACTACCACCCTTAGTCAGGGGGGCTGGATGCCTACCACTACTACCACCCTGAGCCAGGGGGCTGGATGCCTACCACTACTACCACCCTGAGCCAGGGGGCTGGATGCCTACCACCACCCTTAGCCAGGGGGGCTGGATGCCTACCACTACTACCACCCTTAGCCAGGGGGGCTGGATGCCTACCACTACTACCACCCTGAGCCAGGGGGCTGGATGCCTACCACTACTACCACCCTTAGCCAGGGGGGCTGGATGCCTACCACTACTACCACCCTTAGCCAGGGGGGCTGGATGCCTACCACTACTACCACCCTTAGCCAGGGGGCTGGATGCCCACCACCACCCTTAGCCAGGGGGCTGGATGCCTACCACTACTACCACCCTTAGCCAGGGGGGCTGGATGCCTACCACAACTACCACCCTTAGCCAGGGGGGCTGGATGCCTACCACTACTACCACCCTGAGCCAGGGGGCTGGATGCCTACCACTACTACCACCCTTTGCCAGGGGGGCTGGATGCCTACCACTACTACCACCCTGAGCCAGGGGGGCTGGATGCCTACCACTACTACCACCCTGAGCCAGGGGGCTGGATGCTCTACCACCACCCTTAGCCAGGGGGGCTGGATGCCTACCACTACTACCACCCTTAGCCAGGGGGCTGGATGCCTACCACTACTACCACCCTTATCCAGGGGGGCTGGATGCCTACCACTACTACCACCCTCACCCAGGGGGGCTGGATGCCCACCACTACTACCACCCTCAGCCAGGGGGCTGGATGCCTACCACCATCCTTAGCCAGGGGGGGCTGGATGCCTACCACTACTACCACCCTGAGCCAGGGGGGGCTGGATGCCTACCACTACTACCACCCTGAGCCAGGGGGGGGCTGGATGCCTACCACTACTACCACCCTTAGCCAGGGGGGGCTGGATGCCTACCATTACTACCACCCTGAGCCAGGGGGGGCTGGATGCCTACCACTACTACCACCCTGAGCCAGGGGGGGCTGGATGCCTACCACCACCCTTAGCCAGGGGGGGCTGGATGCCTACAACTACTACCACCCTTAGCCAGGGGGCTGGATGCCTACCACTACTACCACCCTGAGCCAGGGGGGCTGGATGCCTACCACTACTACCACCCTTAGCCAGGGGGCTGGATGCCTACCACAACTACCACCCTTAGCCAGGGGGGCTGGATGCCTACCACTACTACCACCCTTAGCCAGGGGGGGCTGGATGCCTACCACTACTACCACCCTCACCCAGGGGGGGCTGGATGCCCACCACTACTACCACCCTGAGCCAGGGGGGGCTGGATGCCTACCACTACTACCACCCTTAGCCTGGGGGGCTGGATGCCTACCACTACTACCACCCTGAGCCAGGGGGGGCTGGATGCCTACCACTACTGCCACCCTTAGCCAGGGGGGGCTGGATGCCTACCACTACTACCACCCGGAGCCAGGGGGAGCTGGATGCCTACCACTACTACCACCCTTAGCCAGGGGGGCTGGATGCCTACCACTACTACCACCCTTAGCCAGGGGGGCTGGATGCCTACCACTACTACCACCCTTAGCCAGGGGGCTGGATGCCCACCACCACCCTTAGCCAGGGGGGCTGGATGCCTACCACTACTACCACCCTTAGCCAGGGGGCTGGATGCCTACCACAACTACCACCCTTAGCCAGGGGGGCTGGATGCCTACCACTACTACCACCCTGAGCCAGGGGGCTGGATGCCTACCACTACTACCACCCTTAGCCAGGGGGCTGGATGCCTACCACTACTACCACCCTGAGCCAGGGGGCTGGATGCCTACCACTACTACCACCCTTAGCCAGGGGGCTGGATGCCTACCACTACTACCACCCTGAGCCAGGGGGGCTGGATGCCTACCACTACTACCACCATTAGCCAGGGGGCTGGATGCCTACCACTACTACCACCCTGAGCCAGGGGGCTGGATGCCTACCACTACTACCACCCTGAGCCAGGGGGCTGGATGCCTACCACCACCCTTAGCCAGGGGTGCTGGATGCCTACCACTACCACCACCCTTAGCCAGGGGGCTGGATGCCTACCACTACTACCACCCTGAGCCAGGGGGCTGGATGCCTACCACTACTACCACCCTTAGCCAGGGGGGCTGGATGCCTACCACTACTATCACCCTGAGCCAGGGGGCTGGATGCCTACCACTACTACCACCCTTAGCCAGGGGGCTGGATGCCTACCACTACTACCACCCTGAGCCAGGGGGCTGGATGCCTACCACTACTACCACCCTGAGCCAGGGGGCTGGATGCCTACCACTACTACCACCCTTAGCCAGGGGGGCTGGATGCCTACCACAACTACCACCCTTAGCCAGGGGGGCTGGATGCCTACCACTACTACCACCCTGAGCCAGGGGGGCTGGATGCCTACCACTACTACCACCCTTAGCCAGGGGGGCTGGATGCCTACCACTACTACCACCCTGAGCCAGGGGGCTGGATGCCTACCACTACTACCACCCTCACCCAGGGGGGCTGGATGCCTACCACTACTACCACCCTGAGCCAGGGGGGCTGGATGCCTACCACTACCACCACCCTTAGCCAGGGGGGGCTGGATGCCTACCACTACTACCACCCTTAGCCAGGGGGGGCTGGATGCCTACCACCACCCTTAGCCAGGGGGGGCTGGATGCCTACCACTACTACCACCCCCACTCATAGGATGGACAATGCATGACACAACCAGCACACCACAACCTAGGGAATGCAAGAAAAAGACATCCCCCAACACCATGACAAGCGTGTGTAGACTGTGTCAAATGCCTACAACACCGAACATGACTTTGAACATACAATGTGACCCCCTAGCACATGTGCCACACATATATGTGTGTGGCACCCACAATGCAAGCAGGCCATGACCATTGTGGCAATGGGGTCCAAACCCCCATCATCACAGTGACCAAAATGTAAGTGTGGGGTCCATAGCTGAAGCACATTTTGAACATTGTGGCAATGGGGTCCAAACCCCCATCATCACAGTGACCAAAATGTAAGTGTGGGGTCCATAGCTGAAGCACATTTTGAACATTGTGGCAATGGGGTCTAAACCCCATCATCACAGTGACCAAAATGTAAGTGTGGGGTCCATAGTTGAAGCACATTTTGAACATTGTGGCAATGGGGTCTAAACCCCCATCATCACAGTGAGCAAAATGTAAGTGTGGGGTCCATAGCTGAAGCACATTTTGAACATTGTGGCAATGGGGTCTAAACCCCCATCATCACAGTGACCAAAATGTAAGTGTGGGGTCCATAGCTGAAGCACATTTTGAACATTGTGGCAATGGGGTCTAAACCCCCATCATCACAGTGAGCAAAATGTAAGTGTGGGGTCCATAGCTGAAGCACATTTTGAACATTGTGGCAATGGGGTCTAAACCCCATCATCACAGTGACCAAAATGTAAGTGTGGGGTCCATAGTTGAAGCACATTTTGAACATTGTGGCAATGGGGTCTAAACCCCCATCATCACAGTGAGCAAAATGTAAGTGTGGGGTCCATAGCTGAAGCACATATTGAACATTGTGGCAATGGGGTCCAAACCCCCATCATCACAGTGACCAAAATGTAAGTGTGGGGTCCATAGCTGAAGCACATTTTGAACATTGTGGCAATGGGGTCTAAACCCCCATCATCACAGTGACCAAAATGTAAGTGTGGGGTCCATAGCTGAAGCACATTTTGAACATTGTGGCAATGGGGTCTAAACCCCCATCATCACAGTGACCAAAATGTAAGTGTGGGGTCCATAGCTGAAGCACATTTTGAACATTGTGGCAATGGGGTCTAAACCCCCATCATCACAGTGACCAAAATGTAAGTGTGGGGTCCATAGCTGAAGCACATTTTGAACATTGTGGCAATGGGGTCTAAACCCCATCATCACAGTGACCAAAAGGTAAGTGTTGACAAAGAAAGAGGTGCAACTGCCAAACTGCATGGATGATTCCTGGTCACAGAACAAAAAACACATCAATGGCAAAGTAGTGTATGTGTCCCATTGCAACATAAATTGGGTGAGCCAAATACTGCAGTGCAAATAAGACATACCTTTGGCCATGTGCAGACAAACAACACCCATGGGGGCTGACACCGTCAACATTCATCAATGACACAATGACAGAAGTGACCATCAGAATGCAGACCCACATATTTGCACTAATGGGCACACAAATGCAGATACCCTGTGGAGACTGCAGATGTGAGGTGAACAGATACCATACCATGGCAGCAATGGGACACACAAACCATGATCATTGTGCTGACCGATGACCTAGGAGTCCCAGGGACAGCAGGGGAAACCCACCAAACTACATACAGCCAATGGCACACCCAAGATATGCCAATGCAGTGGTGCAGATGCACAAACACAAACAGGCAGACCCACACTGCACATCATACACAACAGGTGAGGGGGGTGCCAGTGTCCCCAGGCAACCACACAACACATGAGGAGACCTGAATACCAATCATACAGATGTGCATACAGTGCCACACAAAGGTAACTCATGGATCCAAATCCCCTATGTGGGCAAGCAGGCATTGTCAGATGAGAGGGAGCACAAATCACACATGTCACACAGGCACGTAGGAACAGCAACTGACACAGCAAGACACAGACACACCACAGCACCACCCCCAGGGCCCCCACAATGTGGTGACCCTGGGCTGCATTACAATCCCACTGTGATGACAAAGCTAAATGTGGTTCACACTGTGAACCACAGTCATGTGTCCTGAGCAACAAACTACCATCACACCTACACAAGCACAAATCAATCAGCATGGCCAGTAAGCCAAGGCCAACATGGAGGCAGGGGCCTAGCCGGGCAACAACTCTCATCTGCACACACTCAACACCACACCCTCGACCTCCAACAATGTGCAGCAGTGAAGTACACATGCACTGGTGACATTGCACATGCACCCATGACTATTCCAGGGTGGTGGGTGGGAACCAAGGTGCAGAAACACATCACACATGGCCACTCAACAAGACTCCTGAATGTCTGACACACTGCACACTACGCTGTACATGGACATGACGGCAATACCACACCAACCAATGGGATCCCAGCCACAGTCACACACCAATGAAGAAGCCAAGGTCACCCACAAAGAACACACATAGACAACAACCAACATTGCAGCCCGGACCCTGAGGAGTGCCAGCAGTCACACACACAACGTATCACAAGCACTGAAAGATAACACAAACTGGAAATCACATGACAGGGGCAAACAACAAGTGCCAAGGGGAAACCTGACTGTGACCCATCTGCGTCTGCACACAAACTCAGCCCTGACAGCAAACACACCCATGGGTGACACCCTGATGACCAGTAATGTGCCATGCACCCACATCACAGAGAACCCAGGGAGAAGACTTTGGGGGAACATAGGTCAACTCAGCTAGCATCACAAACAGGTACAACACTAGGGATCACAGCATGCACAGCTAAACGGAAGTGAACACACAGACATGCACATACAACACACACCTTGGGCGCAGGCAATGTCACAGGAGTACACACTGCCATGAGGGGACTCCACTCCTGTGTGAGGAAAGCTGTGCCATATGTTGCCTCAGTAGGGACCCATCATGTCAGCTGAGCACTTGGTCACACAATCAACAATTAGCACCAAATGAGGGCTCCCGTCACATCAGCCTGGTCATGGAAGTGCCAACGGAATCATCAGCACAGATCCAACACACTTGTATAGCAATGTTGCACTGACAGCACAGATGAGTCCTTCCCCATTGATGCCCAAACCTGCATGTCCAGTGGAGATGGCCACACGGTCAGGGAAGTAGACGAATTGAACAATGGCAGGCACAACAGATGTGCAGGGGTGGAAGCCACAGATGTGAAATAGCTAATCTAAGTAGGAAATCCCATTGCCAAATACTGAACACATGACACCCTCAGATGCTGCTATGGATGACATGGATACACCACAGGATAGGACACATTCCCCCTGGACCACATGGGTTCCTGCACAGTAACACTTCATTATCATGAGACCAAATATCACCATCACTGCAGCAAGGGCATGGTTAGCATCATCAACAACATGTACATCAGAAGCATAAGCACTAGAGAACAGAAAGTTGCTTTATTCAGCATATGTGTGGAATGAAAACAAAGTCCAGAAAAACACAAAGGCCAATGGCCAGTCCATTGTAAAAGTCCAAACAGGGTGACAGTGGCAGATGTCACCCTACGCATGCCTGCACAAAACCAGGGACAATCCACTAGGAGGGGCAACCGGGGGGCAGGCCAGGCACCGCAGGGACAGGATCAGGGCTCACCAGGAGGAAGCAGGGAAGGGGTGGTGGGTGCTGGAGAGCCACTGACAACTGCAGTGGAGGTGTCTGGACATGGTGTGTGCCGGCACAACTGGGGGGCATGACTCAGATGTTGTGGGTGCCAGCACGACTGCAGTGGACCCTGCAGATGGAGTGGACAGGTCCGCCACTGCAGTGCCCAAGTCAGACAGGGTGGTAGTGGACTCCACTGCAGTGCCTACCACCAGGGGAGGAGAATGGGGAACAGGCAAGGTGGGCTGGACAGAGGGGGAGGACACCCTCACCACCTCAGTGGCACAGACAAGTGCAGTGGGGGGTGTGGTGCCGGGAGAGCAAGTGCCAGGGGGAGAAGGCCGGATCCTCTTGGGGATGGTATATCTGTGGGTGGGGGAACCTGGGGCAGGGTGTGGTGGGGGCACCTGTGGAGTGGGGGCCTGAGGGATGGAGGAAGGAGACCTGGTGCCTGAGCTGCAGGGCGGCGGCGGGGTCTTGCTCTTACGACTCCGGGGACTTGCGGGTGGGGGCCTCAGTCTGTCTGAGCCTGGGGGAGGGTGTCCGGGGGCGAGGGGCACTCTGCTCCGTGTGGGGGCTTCCTCTTCCCCTGGATGCTGGAGCAGCTGGATCGGAGGGGAAGAGGCCGAGGTCACTGAGGAAGAGGCGCTGGGTCTTTGGGGTTGCAGGTGAGGCAAGGGAGGGTGTTTTGGAGGGAGAGGCAACTGAGGACTGCGCAGTGCTCGTGGATGCGTGTGTGTGTACCAGGGCCCCATCCCCTGTGAGTCTGTTTTCAGTCCCCTGACTGTGCGTGCGTGTGCGTTTTGTTTGTGGCGTGTGTGTCTGTGTGCTGGATGTGTGTGTGCTGGTGTGTGCCTGTGCCGGTGTGTATGTGCTTGGGACGGGTAAGGTGCTGGGGAGTGTGGATGGAGCAGAGGCAGGAGGGGTGAGGGACTGTCTGAGGAGGGACACTGCTGCCGTCAGGGAGGAGTCCATGGACCTATTGCCCCTCTGTAGGTCAGACATGCCCGATGAGATGCCCTCCATGAACGACACCAGCTGAGTCAACAGAGCGGTGTGCGCATGGAGGACACTCAGCATGGCTGTCTGCCCTACATGGAGCTGGCGAAGGAGGTACACAGACTCCTCACTCAGGGCAGCAGGGGACACAGGGGCAGGGGGTGCGGTGCCTGGCCCAAAGGAGACACGCTCCCGAACATGGGAGCCTCCACGGACCTGGGGAATGGGAGCCGATGGGAGGGCGGTGGTGGTGCTGGTGGTGGTGGGGACAGCAACACTAGCTGGGGTGTGGTGGCTGCTGACACCCGCCTCCATAAGGGAGTCATCCTCCGAGTTGCTCTGGTCCTCAGCTGAGGTGGATGGTGCTGAGGACTCCTCGGTGTGGCTCCCTCGCCCTCCGTGCCACTGGGTCCCTCCGACCACTCCTCGGCTGCTGACCCAGTCTGGCTCTCCGGCTCCTCCTGGTCCGTGGAGCTGTCCCCTTCCGTGGATGTATCTGCAAACAATGGGGAAACAGACAGACATCAGTCACCTGCACCAAACGCACACACCACTGTGAGCACAGCACATTACAGAGCAAGCCCTGGCATCATTAGTTGTACATTGCTAAAAGTGCCCTAACTGAACAGGAGCAGCCAATTGTCAGTCTGATGCCAACCATGGCACTCACATCCCACATGGCCTTGCACCCATCTGTCTGGTGTCTGTTGGATTGCAACACCCCAGTGTGGACACATGCACCAACTACACAGTAGTTGGACAGTGCAGAGGACACGGTGTGGCATGTGGACATGCACACATCACAGCTCTTGCCACTGAGTCAGTACAGGTTTCCGGATGAAAGGGATGCCCAGAGTCAAATAGGAAATGCATGTGATGCATACCAGCGACAGACACCATGATGCACCCATGTCCTGATAGCCATCGCCACAATGGTGTGCATGTAGCACATGTCACTCCCCTGCAGGATCACCAATAAGTAGACACATGCCATGGCGGAGGCATGACTGCTAAGTCATACATCACTGTCTCAGTGATGTATGACTTGGCAGCCAGACAACAACACTCTGCACTGTGTCACAATAGTAGGTCATGGGGAATGCAAGTCCTGGAGCTGCACAAGTGCACATGTACATCCCCCCCACAACACATCATCTTAACCCTCATCTGTCCAGGTCATACCTATTGGACATATGGGAGACCTGTGACACTACCCTCTGAACCTGAGCCCCTCACAATCTGCTGTGAATGGGGAACAGCTGCCTGAACTTCACATTCGCATACCCCAGTCTGCACGGGCAGCTGATCAAACACCTATGTGACACACAAGTATCGTCTCCTATGGTCACATCTCCAGGGACATGCTGAGCCCCTACCAAGAAACACCCCAGCAGTCCTGGCAAGTAATCCACAGCACACTGACACAGAGGCAGACACCTGAGGGGTCAAATCACTGCGCACAATGTGTCAGCTGATACACAGGAGTGGGAGTACAGAGTGCATTGCATGGCCTGGAGTAGGCATGACTGTCCTGCCCCACATGAATGAGGGATGAGCCCTGGACAGTGGATAGCTGGCTATGTATGTGTGACACACGTAATCTGCACACTCCTGGGGCCCAAACATTGTTCCCACCTCGCTGCATGGGCATGTGCCACATACCCCAGGCACATGTGGTGGCTCAGCTCAGCAAGTGGACCGCATATCAAAGCAACACGCAGATTACATGTCCGAACACAGACGTTGTGTGAACAATGGACCCACCCATGATGCCCACAACAGAGTTAGGGAAACAGATGCTGTCCCCCACCTTTAGTGAAGCAAACTGCAAGGACACAGTCCCAAGTGACACAATTCCCTGAATGTAAGGGCCACACCTGGGTATCAGATGAGCAGTGGGCAGTGCACAATAGAGGGACATGGCTCCTGGACAACATGACTGCTGCACTGTGACAGTTGAACCAGGCCAGAGGAGGGCACAAAGCATGTAATACAGAGTTCACAGTGCAGTCTTTGACTCACCCCCTCCTTGCTTCTGTCTGGCCTTCAGCTGCCCATCCAGGTCTGGAAACACCACCGCCAGGATCTGGAGCATGTGGGGGTCAGGGTCCGTGTTCCGCCCCTCCTGCGAGGAGGCGACAGCTTCAGCTGGACCCGTGCAATCCTCCGGGTCCAGCCCCGAAGGTCCTGCCACCTCTTCTGGCAGTTGCGGATCCGGCCCTTGTAGACCCCCACGGACCGGACAGCCCGGACGATGTCCTTCCAGATCTCCTGCTTCCGATGGGCATTAACCTGTCAGAATGACAAAGTGAAAAGGCCATTACTACACATGCAACATATCCGTGCATGACACAGTTGTATATACATGTCTCAATCACAGGGGCACATGATGTACACAGGCAGTGCAAAGCTTCCCATGGACAGTTTGCCAGACGTCACTACATGGTATCATTGCATGGGAAGTAAAACCTTGTTCAAATGCACTGTCACTGCACCATACCTGTCCAGTGCATGTCACTACACACTATGGGGGTGACAACTACTCAGTGAGCCTGCTAGCCAGTGGCGTGCAGACTTTCAGCCTTGCTAGTCAGACAATATGCACATTCAGAAAGGCAGTGCACAGAACACTCACCTGCTCCCCTGGTGTCCCATACAGCTTGCTGTACTGTGGAAGTAGGCTGTCCAGCAGGGCCTGGTTCTCCTCAAGGCTGAAGGCTGGGGCTCTCTCCACAGTACGTGCCATTGCAGGGTCCAGAGGGGCAGAGACAGCAGCAGTGCAGTGGCAGATGTCGTCCTGGAGCATGTAGTGCAGGCAAGTGAGCTCTCAGGGGAACAGCCAGCAATATATATGTGCTGGAGAGGCAGATACTGTCCCTTGTGTCCAAAGTGATAGGTCCAAGTCGTTTGCATCTTCTGAATCTGGCCAATCCATGGAATAGCAGCACCAAAATACGCCCACAGCATCCTTCAAATCTTCAACTTCATGACATACATGATTTTGCAACATTGTTGTGGGTGACCAACTGAATTTCCAGCAACCGACTCGTTCAAAATTCGAAAACGCGTCCGTTGCCAGGCAAGGCCATTGTCAATGGGTGCGCACCGATCGGTCCATTGCGGTACAACGCGTACAGGGGTACAACGCGTACCCGCACACATTGAATGCAATGGGCCGGCCAGGGGCACCGATCGGTCCATTGCAGTTCAACGCGTACAGGGGTACAACGCGCACCCGCACACATTGAATGAAATGGGCCGGCCGGGGCACCGATCGGTCCATTGCAGTTCAACGCGTACAGGGGTACAACGCGTACCCGCACACATTGAATGCAATGGGCCGGCCGGGGCACCGATCGGTCCATTGCAGTTCAACTCGCACAGGGGTACAATGCGTACCCGCACACATTGAATGCAATGGGCCGGCCGGGGCACCGATCGGTCCATTGCAGTACAACGCGTACAGGGGTACAACGCGCACCCGCACACATTGAATGCAATGGGCCGGCCGGGGCACCGATCGGTCCATTGCAGTTCAACGCGTACAGGGGTACAACGTGTACCCGCACACATTGAATGCAATGGGCCGGCCGGGGGCACCGATCGGTCCATTGCTGTTCAACACGCATAGGGGTACAACGCGCACCCGCACACATTGAATGCAATGGGTCGGCCGGGGCACCGATCGGTCCATTGCAGTACAACGCATACAGGGGTACAACGCGTACCCACACACATTGAAAGCAATGGGCCGGCCGGGGCACCGATCGGTCCATTGCTGTTCAACGCTGCATAGGGTACAACGCTGCACTCGCACACATTGAATGCAATGGGCCGGCCGGGGCACCGATCGGTCCATTGCAGTACAACGCTGCATAGGGGTACAACGCTGCACTCGCACACATTGACTGCAGTGGGCCGGCCGGGGCACCGATCGGTCCATTGCAGTTCAACGCGCATAGGGGTACAACGCTGCACCCGCACACATTGACTGCAATGGGCCGGCCGGGGCACCGATC
Source organism: Calotriton arnoldi (assembly GCA_963921515.1). Taxonomy (NCBI): domain Eukaryota; kingdom Metazoa; phylum Chordata; class Amphibia; order Caudata; family Salamandridae; genus Calotriton; species Calotriton arnoldi. Next base: position 62,827 of record CAWUFW010019086.1, read on the forward strand.
GGTCCATTGCAGTTCAACGCGTACAGGGGTACAACGCTGTACTCGCACTCCATTGAATGCAATGGGCCGCCCGGGGCACCGATCGGTCCATTGCAGTTCAACGCGCACAGGGGTACAACGCATACCCGCACACATTGACTGCAATGGGCCGGCCGGGGCACCGATCGGTCCATTGCAGTTCAACGCGTACAGGGGTACAATGCGTACCACGCACACATTGAATGCAATGGGCCGGCCGGGGCACCGATCGGTCCATTGCTGTTCAACACATCACTGTACATGTGACTGGCATATGTCAGCATGCCTGTCTCAGATGGACATATGCCAGCCACAGATAGCTCCCAGGAGTGAGGGGCACACCTACATCACGACAGCCTGTCCAAACTTTAACATAAGGCATGTAAGGCTGCATTTCCTATTGTGTGTATGTTGGTGTACATGTTGTCCTGTGGGTGTCACCTGTGGGCAGCCACCCCCAGGCTGTGCACGTGTTCATGGGGACAGGATCCTGGGTGTTACGTGTACATGACCACTGTGATGTGCAACTGTTCATATCTGTGCATGTGCCATGGTCACATTTCACGGTGGTGTATGTGTATGTCATGTCACATACCCCGTGAGTCCCATGTGGGACGGTATGTTTGAGCCAGGGTGTCCCAGTGGCACAATAGTGATGGTCCTCCACAGTCTTTGTGCATGTAGTGTTTACAATGTCTCTGATTTCATGTGCACAATGGGAGACAGTCTCCACATCCACGTTGTGTGTGCATGGACTTTGATGTTGTGTGTGTGTGTGTCACAGACGTCCATGTCTGTCCTGCCGTGGCAAGTGGGACCACTACCTGTGGGGGTCATGGTTGTTTTGCTTTGGTGTGTACATGATACTCCATGTAATTCCAGTGTCCATGTGGCAATACAGGGTCCCTGGGAATGTACCTGTCGTTGAGCTGTGGTGCCTGGGGCACATATGTCCTCACATGTCACTGTGGGGGGTGATTGTGACACGGCAGCAGGAGATGGGAACTGTGACACAGCCTCATGATATCCAATGGGCCAACCTGGGACTAATTGATGCCACTTGTTGGACCGTGTTGACAGATGTTGGCCATGTATGTACCATACATGTCCTTACGGAACTGCACACTTCATGTAGTTGTGCCTCATAATGATGTATGTTGGGATATTGAGTGTGTTCAATGCCGCTTATGTGGGCTGACTGACAATCTTGCTTACTTCTCCTCTGCACTGCAGGGCTCCTGCTGTCCATCGACCATTCCCAGACCTGGCAACGATGGTGGAACGGGACAGCATCCGACGGTACCGCTTCACCAGGCAGCTGATTGAGGATTTGGCAGTGCAGTTGGCCCCTCATTTGCAGCCTGGCCGGCCGTATCCTACAGCGCTGACCCCCAAGGTGAAGGTGATGGGAGCCCTACACTTCTTTGCCACCGGTACCTTCCAACATACTGTGGCGACTGCTGGTGGGATGTCACAGACCATGTTGAGCCGTGTGCTCCGCGATGTTTTGGCGGCAATGTTGCTATTCCTGAACCGGTACATCTATTTCCCTAGACTGCGACGACTCACTGACGTGAAGAGTGACTTTTATGCCCTGGGGAGGATGCCGCATGTCATTGGCTCCATTGATGGGACACATGTGGCTTTGGTACCACCACAGGCCCAGGAGCAGGCCTACAGGGAACCGCAAGCACTACCACTCGGTCAATGCACTGATGGTGTGTCTTGCAGACATGACCATCACACACGTGTGTGCCCGTTTCCCTGGTTCAGCACACGATGCCTTTGTGATGAGGAGTAGTCGCATCCCCAGGATGATGGCACAGATGCAGAACCAGCGTGCCTGGCTTGTCGGTGTGTACTGACTTTGTGCCATTGTGTGTGATCTGATCTGTAGTATTCCGCCCACTTTTCCAAGTCAGCTAATGTGCACTTGTCTGTCCGTAGGTGACTCGGGATACCCCAACATGCCGTGGTTGCTGACACCCCTCAGGAACCCTGTGACACCAGCCCAGATGCGCTACAATGAGGCACATGGTCAGACCAGGAGAGTTATTGAGCGGACATTTGGTCTCCTGAAGAGCCGCTTCCGCTGCCTGGACAAGACCGGAGGGTCCCTCCCATATGCCCCTGCGAAAGTGTGCAAGATTATCATCGTCTGCTGCATGCTCCACAACCTGGCAGTGCGGAAGGAGTTGCCTCTCATCCAGGATGACAATGACCAACATCCGCCACCTGTGGAGGATCCTGGCCTGGACCACGATGCCAGTGACGATGATGATGATGATGATGAGGGTGATGTCCGCACACAGCTCATCACCAACTTCTTTAGCTGAATGTGAGTATCCTGAGGTGTCATGTCAATGATGTGAGTTGGCATGATATGTGTAGGTGGTGCTCTGGTGCTCTTGGAGTGTGTCCATGGGCTACTTGACTGGATGTGTGTTGCGATGTGTGCTTACAGGTGGGCTGTACTCCCCAACAGTGTTGACATGCTAACTTGGTTCTGGGTGGGTATCTTGTAACATGTATTGTGCATGAGTTTTGCTGTTCTGTCCTGTACTCCATTGCTTTTGACTGTGTGTCATTTCTGTCCTTCACAGGGTACTTTCAGATTCGTTTGGTCAACTGTGTCCACCGACGAAGTTATTGCACTTCCAGGCTGGTAGCTGTTGTGTCCCTACAGGTGATGTGCGCCACACCCATGGACTTCCTTCCGTCTACAGTTGTTGACTGTGTGCCCGCTGCCAGGTGGGATTACCTTGCATCTGTAGTGGTTATGACATGTTGCAACTGTGTAATGAACCTGTGCTTCACTTTGTGATGTGCGTTGTCTGTGGTCACACATTTGACTGCCATTTGCTTACTGCACCTGTGGGCTACTTGACTACAACTGGGAATGGGTGTGGTGTCTGTGCATTGCACCGTCTTCCCTGGCAACATCAGTGTAGGCAATGAGTCAGATGGCCTAGGTGTGTATGTGTTGTGTAGCCCTGGTGGTGTGTCTCCCTCATATGTGTCACGTTGCCTTTACTCACATGCCTGTGTTGTACTTGCTGTTGCAGTTCGCATACACAGTGTAATTTTGCAGTTCATCATCCCCATAACAGCACCCACGTTGGAATCACAACAGAGGCAAGTATGGTGTATTAGTGTGTTTATTGTGATACATTTGTGTGAATAGTGCATAGGATGGGTAGTGCTGTACATAAATCTTGCAATCAGAAGTTCCTAGGTGAATTGAAAGTCCTGGTAGACAGAATCCCCAGTATCGGGGCCACAGTTGTCTGACACATTGGTCCAACTTGTACTCCCCATGCAATGTGTGGGAGTAGTGTTGCCGTCAACAGGGTGAACAGTCTGTGCACAAAGGTGAACATCCAGAACAGGTTCAGGCTTCCTGGGAGTTGCGCTTGGCCATCGGCCTCTCACTTGCCCCTCTTCGGACAACCCCTCTTCTTGGGGGGGGCCCTCAAGCACAGGCTGCTGCGGTGCAGGGGACTCTCCGCCAGAGTCATCCTCCCTCCCTGTGGCAGTTGCAGTTTGGGCAGCACCAGATGTTGTTGGCACACAGGGAGGTGTGGACTCGTTGCTGTTCATCTGGCGGAGGCATTGTAAAATGTCCCTGTGCACCGCCGTCATCTCATGCAGTGCATCCCACTTGGACTCCACGCAGGACATGTGTGAGTCCACGCGGGACATGTGTGACTCCACGTGTGACATGTGAGAGTCCAAGCGGGCATGATGGGCAGCCTGCTGCTGTTTCATGTCTCTGAGGAGCCCCACTACCTGGCTGAGGTCTCCGGTGCCGGACTGGTACGCATCAGCTATGCGTACCAGTTGTGGGTCATCATGCACACCAGCAACCTCTGCAAGCAGCGACCTCTGTCTCCCACTCCTCCCACCACCCCTGCTGACATGTGCAGTGCGTGCAGTGGCACGCACAGATGACCCTGGTCCACCTTGGAGGTTGGTGGTGTCCATGGCCCCAGGTTGGTCCAGGGTCCCTGTGCTGGTGTTGCTCCTTGTTCTGTCCATGTCGGCAGGGATGGTATTTGTGTTGACAGTCGTTGGAGGGGTGGGTGCAGGGGGTGCAGCTGGTGGTCCTGCTGGTGCTGCAGCTGGTGGTCCTGCTGGTGCTGCATGTAGACTTGCACCGGATGTGCCAGGTTGGTCTTCTTCGTCCGAGGAGGGCAGAGGCTGTACGACACCAGTGAGCTCCGCATCCTCTTGAGCCTGGGACTGGGACTCCTCAGCGTCTGCTGCTGTGTCCCCATCATCACCTGTTTTTGGGATACACACACAATGTATGTTATGTTTCTGCAGGCATCAATGGTTGACACACATGACAGTTGTGACTGTGCCTCTGGGTGCGGGCCTGTACATTGCATTGTCCTAAGTCGTCACAGTCAGGGGTTGATATTGGTGTGGCACATTGTCCTGCATTATTTGGGCATTTCTATGTATTTGTTGGGGTGTGAACATGGTCTGCATTGGTTGTGTTTGGTTGACAGCCGGCTCCTCCTTCCCACCCACCCAGCCAGTCAGTTATCCCACCATGGACTGTGCTTGCATTGCAGGGAGTGGAAGTTGTCTCTCAGGATGTCAGTCAGTGGTGTCCTGCTGTTTGTTGGTGCACAGTTGCCAGCAGGGCCTTGTGCTCCCCACAGCAGTAGCCAGTGTCAGCCATCTTGTGAGTCCTTCTCCACTCCCTGTGATGTGAGCATGGTTCAGGGTGGTGTTGATGGGACAGTTGTGGGGGTGACCAATATCAGTGACTGCCACTCCCATCATGCTAATGCCTCCACCCCCCTTCCCAGCATGCCCATGCTTCCTTCCTTTGACTCTGCTTCCCTGTGGGGTGGGCTGGCTGTGCTGACAGGATGGCTGGGTGTGTTGTCCTGGCAGTTGTTTGGCTAAAAGTCCCAAGAGTGTCCCTGTGCTTCACACAACATAACCCAGGGTGGTGGTTCTTTGTGGGATCTTGAGTTAGGATGGGAGGCATTGCATTCTACCAGGTGGGTTCTGTGGAGTTTGTGTTGAGGGGGGGTGTGAGGGGAGGTGCTTGTGACTATGGTCAGTGCTGCAAGTTCTCCTTCCCACCCAGCCAGCCAGATATCCCACCATGGAACTTGCTTGCATTGCAGGGAGTGGAAGTTGTCTCTCAGGATGTCAGTCAGTGGTGTCCTGCTGTTTGTTGGTGCACAGTTGCCAGCAGGTCCTTGTGCTCCCCACAGCAGTAGCCAGTGTCAGCCATCTTGTGTGTCCTTATCCACTCCCTGTGATGTGAGCATGGTTCAGGGTGGTGTTGATGGGCCAGTTGTGAGGCTGAGCAATGTCTGTGACTACGACTCCCATCATGCTATTGCCTTCACCCCCTTCCCAGCATGCCCTTGCTTCCTTCCTTTGACTCTGCTTCCCTGTGGGGTGGGCTGGCTGTGCTGACAGGATGGCTGGGAGTGTTGTCCTGGCAGTTGTTTGGCTAAAAGTCCCAAGAGTGTCCCTGTGCTTCACACAACATAACCCAGGGTGGTGGTTCTTTGTGGGATCTTGAGTTAGGATGGGAGGCATTGCATTCTACCAGGTGGGTTCTGTGGAGTTTGTGTTGAGGGGGGTGTGAGGGGAGGTGCTTGTGACTATGGTCAGTGCTGCAAGTCCTCCTTCCCACCCAGCCAGCCAGATATCCCACCATGGAACGTGCTTGCATTGCAGGGAGTGGAAGTTGTCTCTCAGGATGTCAGTCAGTGGTGTCCTGCTGTTTGTTGGTGCACAGTTGCCAGCAGGGCCTTGTGCTCCCCACAGCAGTAGCCAGTGTTAGCCATCTTGTGAGTCCTTCTCCACTCCCTGTGATGTGAGCATGGTTCAGGGTGGTGTTGATGGGACAGTTGTGGGGGTGACCAATATCAGTGACTGCCACTCCCATCATGCTATTGCCTCCACCCCACTTGCCAGCATTCCCATACTTACTTGCTTTTGTGGGGAGTTCAGTGTGTGTGGGTGTGAGGGCAATGGCAAGATGGCTGACAGTGGTGTCCTGCTGTTGGTTGGTGTGCAGTTCCCAGCAGGGCCTTGTGCTCCCCACAGCAGTAGCCAGTGTCAGCCATCTTGTGAGTCCTTCTCCACTCCCTGTGATGTGAGCATGGTTCAGGGTGGTGTTGATGGGACAGTTGTGGGGGTGACCAATATCAGTGACTGCCACTCCCATCATGCTATTGGCTACACTGACTTGGCCAGCATACACAGAATTCCTTCCTTTGAGTGGTCTTCACTGTGTGTTGGTGTTGTTGTGGTGGCTACATGTCTGGATGTGTTTGTTAGTTCTATTTGTGCCACTGCCTAGCTGTAGTTGTAGTTGTGTTTGTACATGTGATGGCACAGTTGGATGTAACTTTTTTGATGGCATGTGTTGTGTTTATCTGACTGACATACACATTTTGGGATGATTCTGTTCTGGTTGCTGTGTAATTGCTATGAGTGCATGGTTTGACTCTCCCCTTGACAGTGATGTGTGTGTGTTTTGTGGCAGAATATTGTGTACATTTGTTGTGTACTCACCAGGCTCTGGGATGTTCTCTAGTCCATATACGCTCACTGGCGGAAGGATGGCCCGCACCTTCTCCTCCCAGGGCCTGAGGTATATTGGCTTGGCAGGAGGGCCACTGCCGGTGTATTGGCTGATGATGTACTCTTTCTTGAGCAGGTCCCGCACTCTCCTGCGCACGTCATACCACCTGTTCTGGATGTCGCTCTTTGTGCGCAGACATGGTGATTGTGCGTTCACCCTGTTGATGATCCTCTCCCACATCTTGGTTTTCTGGGAGATGGGGGTCTGTTGGACCAGTGTGCCAAACAGCTGTGGCTCTACCCTGAGGATCTCGTCTACCATGACTTCCAATTCACAATCTAGGAACTTGTGATTCTTCTTGGGGGCATGGTGATGGGTGATGATGGTGAGTGATGTGTGTGTTGGTGTGCAGGTGAGGGTGTGTTAGTGTGTGTTTTGCTGGGTGTATGTGAGGTAGGTATTTGTTGGTGTGCTGATGGTGTGTGGCTTGTGTGAGGGATGAGCTGTGGTTGTGTGGTTGCTGTCTCTTGGGTGCTGGCAGTGGAATGGCATTTGCAAAGGATCATGGTTGTGATTTGTGTCCTTTATATGGGTGGAGTTGTGGGTGTGTCTTTGTTCTCTGTCCCCACCCCCCCAGTATTTATTGGTTTTGTAATTGCTTGTTTGGCCTTTTTTGTGTGATTTTTCCTTTGTACTGTCTGTGCATGTTGGAAACGTTCTTGTGACCGAGTCGGACCCTGCATTTGTCTCGTACGGTGTTCTCCGTTTCGTTCACGCTGTGTTTGTGCAGTTTTCTATGCTGCGTACGCGTCGGTCGCGGTGTTTTGTGTTGCTTCGGCTCGGTTTTGTATGCGTGTCGGTCGTACGGCTTGTCCTCCGTCCGACTCGGTCGTGGTTTTCGCGCCTTGCATCGTACTTTGCGGTTTGGAGTTCGCGTGTACGTTTCGGTCGGATTTGTTCCGGGTGCGTGTCGGTCGGTTAGATTCGCGTGTTTTTCCGACCGGATTGCTGTTTTCCGTGCGGCTCGGTCGTTCGGCTTGGGTTCGGTACGTGTCGGTCGGATTTTGCACGCCTTGCATCGTACTTGGTGTGTCGGGCGCCACAGGTACGTGTCGGTCGGTATAATTTCCGGCTCCGAGTCAGTCGGTGCTTTTTCCGGCCCGAATCGGAATCGACCCCAAAGTCATACATTCCTTTTCCCACTTATTTTCATGATAATTTCTTATTGTTTGATTTTGACATTGTGGCCTCGAATAGCCAATGAAGTAGGGTTCTATACATGTGTGAAGACAATGCTTCTTACTTCCTTGAAAGCTTCTTCGTACTACTGATGTTGCCTTGTCATTAAGTAGCTAAAGAAATTACTTACTTGATATTTTATGTATTATTTTAAATAACTATTAAATAAAAAAACTATTGGGCTGGTTTAGAGTTTGGTGCAAGGTTCTCAGTAGCAACGGTAACAGAGTACTCTCTCCGCCAAACTGAAGGCTCCCACATCTGATAAAGTGTTAGTGTTAGAAATGGGATTTCTGGTTGGCTAGGGCATGTGCCTAAGCCAGGCAGAAACCACCACTCTAGTCAGGGCAAGGGAGTTACACACTGAAGATAACTCCTGCTCACCCCCTTGGTAGCTTGGCAGAGCAGTCAGGCTTATCCCAGAGGCAATGTGTAAAGCATTTTCGCAACACACTCACACAGCAGCGACACACTAGGCACACCACAAAAGAAACTCCACACAAGATTATATAAAAATAGCCTTTGTATTATCATAAAACACATTAGAACACCATCACATATATACACTGTGCCACCAGGCACTTGTCAGGAATTTACAGGTAGTACATAAATCCCCAGGCCAACCGGGCCACTGTCATAATCATCACAATTCAGTTAGTGAGGACAACCAGTAATTACTGGTAAGGGTGCACTTAGCACACCACCTTTAGGCATAAAATATCATCAGCAGTGCATCACAGTAAACATTAGTAATGGGCACATATTATGATATCACCATTACAGTACAGCTCTCTTGCGTAGGCAACATAGGCGCCACAACATAATCAGGGCCTGAACATGCCTGCCCCGAATACATTCCTGAGAGCCCACTGGCCCCCAACACATGTAGGCCACCGCCTTACCAGCCCCTCTATCTCCAATCGGCAGTCCCAGCGCTTCTGCGCTCACCACATGGGCTGCGCTGTAATTTTGTGGAGGTTCCTTCCTCCACCAAGGTTCGGGGGCCTCCGTCGAGGTTTACCCCGAGCTACCAAAAACCACAACAAGGCCTCTGCCCCAAAAGTAGGGCTGTGGGGCCAAGGGTCACTCCGGCGGCTACCTACTACCATCCGGGACAGCTGCTACCCTGGCCACATATGGTGCCGCTGATTCGGCTCCTCACCTGGCTTTTCCTTCGGCGGACCTTACGGGCAGGGAGAGGGGGAGCGCTGCTTCCCCAAGCGCGGAACAACCAAAAAGCTCCTGAAGCGGAAGAAACTGATGCAGCTGCCCACGACCATGCTGCGCAGCTGCGACTTTGTAGAAAATGTGCACAGGGCTCCTCGGTCTCTTGCTGACAGGGAGACCCTTTCTTGACTGCCCGAGAAGCCCGCGAGGCTCTGGCGCGATCTCCTCGTTGGGCCCTGCCCTCAAGAACATCGGCGTTGCTGTACGACATGGAGGGTTTCCCTGACTCTGCCCACAACCAGGCTCAGCTTCTGCCTGGCTTCTGGCCTCTCTACCGTGGGGGCTGGTTGCCAGGCAATGGCTCAATGGTGTGCGGCCGCTCTAGGATGGCAGTTCCTTCCAGCCCCGGACTTTGCACAATTTCCCCGCAATGAAGGGGAACTCGCCACGCTCGACCTGCGCTCTCTGCGGCCACAACAGTATCCAGCCTGTCTCCACCCTGGAGACACAACACAGAGACCTGGCAGCACTCTTCTCGTGCCGAGCGCGCTTTCTGGAGCAAGGGCACTTAGTTTCCTGAAGGCAGGGTGAAAATCCAGCACTTACTACGCGCTTAGTCCAAGATCACCCAGGGCAGAGGTGGGCACAGGCAGGCCAGCTCACAGGGTCCTTCAGCAGAGGGGAAGTCCTTAGTGGTGGTTCCTCCTGGTGCCCAGCACTCCTATTCTTCCAGTTCCCAAGTAAGCACCAAAAACATGGAGTCACAGCCCCAATATTTATATTACCAAGTGTCTTTGTTCTCCCCTGGCCCAGGGCTCTGAGCCAGTCCAAACCAGTTCTGGGGGGCACTTAAGAATATCTTTTCAGTGCATAACACTCCCCATTGTAAGTGTTGACCATGGTCCCAGACACACCACAGGGGGGCGGAGCCATCATTGTGGAAGGCAAACACAGCGGTATTCATGTGCAGGTGCTTCTCCTCCCTACACTCCAAATGCAGACCAGGCCTATTCAGCCTAGCGCTGACTCATCCAGACTCTCTGGAGCCACTGCACCTCCCCAGTCCCTGTCACTCCAAGGCCAGACAGTCAATACACAACAGGCAGGCACAAAGACACATAGCACACAGAAATGCCTACTTCTAAAAGTGGCATTTCTAAAATAGTGATAATAAATTACCAGTACGCAGCATTTATGACCACTACTCCAAACATACAAAACTTGATCACGCTACTCATCTCATATCAGGAATTACCACTGAAGCACATATCAGGGAATCCCCAATGCATCCCTATGAGAGGGCAGCCTCACAGCAGTGAGAAACCAAATAGGCTATTTGTCACTGCCAGGACATGCCACACAGCAAGGCACATGTCCTCATTTTTATCTACACCGCACCCTGCCCATAGAGCTTTCTAGGGCCTACCTTAGGGGTGACTGATATGTAGAAAAAGGGGAGTCACAGACGTGGCAACCACTTTATGTGCCACGTCACAGCGGCAGTAAACTGCGCGTGCAGGCCCTGCAGTGGCAGACTCCTGAGACAGGTTTGAAAGGCTACCTTGGTGGGTGGCGCAAGCAGCTCTGCAAGCCCACCAGTAACATTTAATTTACTGGCCCTGGGTATATGAGATACCACTGTACAAGGGTCTGATAGGTAAATTAAATATGCCAAACAGATGTAGACCAATCTCACCAGTTTTACCATAGAGAGCACATGTACTTTAGCACTGAACAGCAGTGATAAAGTGCCCAGAGTCCTAAAACCACAAACAACAGGTCAGGAAAAATACAGGAGGAAGACAAAAAGTTCTGGGATGACCCTGCAAAAAGGGCCAAGTCTAACAGTTAGGCATATCTTAAGTATGTCAACAATGGAGACTACTCTGTGTCCATTACTGACATCCTCCTCCAACGACCAGTCGGAGTAAGGGTCGTCAGCGGTTTAGCCAGAGGACTGCCTACCCAATTTAGAATGGGCAGTTGAATGGTCTTTTTTACTCAACCTTACTGCTGTGAAAAATATTGTGGTAGGGACAGTAAAAACATTTTGAAGGACCTTCACAGAATGAGAGAAACCCCCCATGATATATGAATCATTTGTTTTTGTTGTTTCAAAAATAAAATCCTGCTTTGAGATTTTGCTTTAGAAAAAAACAAACAAATATTTAAAATTTGACACACTGCACCACAATTTTGAGGGTACTGTCCTTCAAATTTGTAATACATTGACAGGATCGGCCATGGCGGTGGTTCCTGCCAATGTTAACAGATGTATACTAGGCCACAAGATATCTCTGAATTCGGAGTACAGTTACTCAGTCAGGGCGATGGAGTATTTTACTCTGTCGCTCTGACGAAGTAAATACTGTACTCCAAATCATAAATCAGGTGTTGTATTCACAGCTTGTTGTTTTCTTCCACTAGAAACTGTTGCATTTCAAATTGGGTTTACAAGACCATTAAGGTGAGTATTAATGAAATAGTACTCTTTTGCACCTCATTATGCTCAGCAGTGCAAAATGGATTGGAAGAGACAGGGTCACAATGTGTAATATGGATAGAGCAGTTTGCTAATGAGGGTAAATATCTCACTGGTTTACAAAAGTAGTTATGTCCTTAATTAGAGATACATTTGCTTTGTTTTATGTAAATAGGATAAAACATTTTTTATTAAGTTCAACACAAACAGACAACAAGGAGCAGGAGGGAGAACTACTATGTTTTTTACATGAATATTCTCTTGATTCACAAATCGTATGATACCATGAGTTTGAAAAATGTGAACTAAATGCAGTACTGAGATAGTCTTTTCTAAACTACATTCACATGAAAAAGTGATACAGATGTCTTAAAGTAACCATAGAACAACACCTGTGTATCACCTGTGCAATACAATTTCTATAATTTATGGCACAAAAATGCATTTTGCATTTGCGTGATTTTTAGGCCGTTGTGTTTGCAGTGATTTTTGTACCAAACAAAAGCTTCCGTAGCTCTACCTATATATATTACAAATACACCATACCTAATTGTGAGAAGTTGGCCTGGTATATGCTGTTCACTAATTAAAGTGGACACCTTGCACCAGAACAATTCGACTCTTATGGTAGATAGGTTTAAGACAACCTTTATAGAAAGCTATCCTAGTGGTAGCTGTGGAGAGCAGCCTTCAGGCTAAGTCTTGAAGGAATGTAAAGCAGCTTGTTTTACCACACAATCTCTTGAATTACCAAATGAAAAGACACCACACAGGTATATATATCAAATATATATGTATTTATTAATAAACACTCTCTACTAATCTCTTTATGAGATTAGAGGATAGGAACATATGTACAAGTCAAATGTTATCAGGATAAGTTTAGCACAATTGAATATTACAATCTTAGTTTGCTAGACCTAGGTCTAGGGCATCTAGAATCGAGGGACCCCCAAGAACCACCCCAGGTAGTTGTAGGAGACCCACAGGGGACGGACGCGGTGACCTGGCACCGATGCGAATCCTGTACGAGTCTATGCGCTCAGACGCGATTGAGATATCAATGTTCAAGGTCCCTTGCGTGTTCGAGGCGAACACACCGATCGGACTCAGTACGAGTCGAAGGATACGGTCTTCAGATAGGATTTGCAAGGGAGTTGGACGCGGTGTGTCTAACACAGACGCGAACCAGGTATGAGTCAGTGCGAGAATCGCACGGGGAAAGTAAGAGTTTTAGGATACTTCTGGTGAACCTACAAGCGAGTCACTTACAGGGTAAGTAGTTCGAGGGCCCACACCTACAGGAGCACCGTAGTGCTGGAGTTACCTCACCCAGGGAAGCCGGGTGCACAGGTGTCCTTTGGTGTCGGGTCGCGGCGTCGTTTTCAATGGCGAACAAAGAAGACTTGCTGCTTGTGATGGTGTGAAGAAGTGTCCGGTGGAATCCAAGCCTGGATTCGGTGGAAGGATGACCTGAAAGCAGAGGGGACAGTGTTCAAAGTCACTTGGCAGTGACTCGGGCAAGGAAGATGAATGCCCACCGTCGTCGCAGGGTTCAGGTCATTCACAGTTGCCTTGACTCTTCAGCCACGAGGTCCAGGAGGCGTCGACGACAATCAGGAGCTGGATTCGGTGTGTCCCACGATGTCTGCGGCTTACTGTGGTGTCGGCAACTCGATTGGAGCCAACAAGCCTTGGTAACAGCAAGTCTCAAGGAAAGGGTGAAGAGGCAATGGCGCAGACCAGCAAGGTCTGTGGAACTCACCCAGCGAAGGTAAGTGAGGGCAGGCCTGGAGCAACCAGGAGAGCCCTTTGGTTTCTTTGGAAAGTCTTCTGGGGACCCACAAACCGGCTGGCAAGGGGTCGCGAAGACGCCTCGGGAGGATTCTCTCACAGGGGCCCACGGTCACTCGGGACGTGGTAGGCTGCTGATCTTAGGAGGAATTCCTGCTGGAGGCTGGGACCATACGTGGTCCAAAGCACAAGTTCGTGGAACGTTGTAAGGGGTTGCACTCGACAATAGTGCACTGTACCCAGGGGTCGTGGTTCCTCGTTACTCTTGGGGTCCACTGGCCTCAGCTTCACTGGGGACTCACGATGGCCTTTGAGAAGTCAGGAAATCTACTTCTTGGGCTGCAGGGACTTCGGACTCCGGCGGGAGCGGCGTAGTTTGTGACCGTTGTTTGTAGTTTTTGGTGCCTGCCAAGCAGGGGAGTCACTCCTTGACTCCAAGGGAGATTCTTCAGTCTTCCAAAGGTAGTGGAACGTCGAAGGTCCGGGATTCTTCTTGTAGAGCGTCGTCCAGGGAAATCTAGGGTGCAATGCACAGGTGCCCCCTCTTATACTAAAAGGAGGGGAGGGACTAGCTCTATGACCCTACCTATGGGAGGGTCAGGGGAGTGGGTGGCTACACCCACTTCCCTTTGTCCAGTTTCGCGCCAGAGCAGGGACAGGTAGCCCCTGAGCCGGTTTGAACTGGCATATGCACAGAGGAGCCTTCTGCTCCCCCAGTGCAGGACTTCAAAGCACTCTAAGAGTGCACCCACCCAGCCCCAATACACTAAACCCTGTCTGGGAGGTGGTCACACCCCTTGGGACAGGATATCTATTGTTGGGCTCCCTCCACTGCGAGTGTTGGTCATCAGCAGGAGGGCAGCCCAGTGTCTGTGACTGGTGGCATCCATTTTGTGATGCCAGGGCTACTGTCGGATTCTACCGCGTTTCCACAGTAGGTACATGTCTATCCCTCTAGAAGGGTGGAATGCTATCCCCGCCGCCAGGACTGGCGGGGGGGTAGTATTCCAAGGTGTTTGACACCAAACACGACATGTTTCGATGCAGCCATTCCAAAGTTAGCATTTTACCGCGAGGATATAATGCACTTAAAAGTATATGGTTTAACCGCATCCACAAACAGCACCAGAGAATGGGCTCTGAGAGCTGCAGAGGGGCCCTGCTCAGGCAGAGGCACCCCCTCACATAGAAGCCAAGCACCCTGCCCTCAGGATTGATAGGGCCTGCCTTAGGGGTGACTGATAGGGTTATATGTGTGTGTAGGAGAGATATAGGGAACCTATATCTCAGTGAGGGGTGCTAGCACTTCCTCACTCAGGCTGCAGTAGCAGGCCTGTGGTGTCAGATTTAGTCTGCTTCCCAGGGGTGGCATAATACATGCTGCAGCCCCTGGTAGGCCTGTGGAGTACCTATGCCCTTGGTACCTAGGGTACCATATACTAGGGACTCATAAGGTACCACAGTATCCAATCACTAGTGCACCTAGAGTGCACTCCAAATCGTTTAGAGAGAACAGAGAGGCTGGGGCCCTGATTAGCAGGGTCCCAGCCTGACTATAGCCAGAAACCAGTGTAAACATCAGAAAAAAAGTGGGGGCAACATAAGAGGCAGATCCTACTCTCCTACACAACCCCCCCAAACGCAGGGACACTAAACTAACCTTGACCAGTTGAGTCTTCGTGTTCAAAGTGGAAATACCTTGAGAGTCCATCTGCATTGGCATGTTGGGTCCCAGGTCTATGTTCCACTGTATAGTCCATCCCCTGTAGGGAAATGGACCACCTCAAAAGTTTTGGGTTTTCTCCTTTCATTTGTTTAAGCCATAGGAGGGGCTTGTGGTCGGTCTGAACTATGAAGTGAGTACCAAACAAGTATGGCCTCAGCTTCTTCAGGGCCCATACCACAGCAAAGGCCTCCTCTCTATAGCTGACCAACGTTTCTCTCTAGGGGTCAGCCTTCTGCTAATAAAAGCTACTGGCTGGTCTTGACCTTCATCATTCAGTTGAGACAGTACAGCTCCCACACCCAGCTCAGAAGCATCTGTTTGGACAATGAACTTTTTGGTGTAGTCTGGACTCTGTAAGATGGGGGCAGTGCACATGGCCTGCTTTAGGTCTTCAAATGCCTTTTGACAGCTAGCTGTCCACTGAACCTTTTTGGCATCTTCTTTGAGGTCAGATCATTCAAGGGGGTCACTATAGATCCATATCCCTTGACAAACCTCCTATAGTACCCAGATAGGCCTAAGAAGGCTCTCACCTGTGTCTGGGTGGTTGGAGCAACCCATTCCATTATGGTCTGGATCTTGCTCTGTAAAGGCTGAACCTGGCCTCCACCTACAAGGTGGCCCAGGTATACAACCTGACTCTGCCCTATCTGGCACTTAGTGGCCTTGATAGTGAGGCCTGCCTTTTGCAGGGCCTCCAAAACATTCCTGAGGTGGACCAGGTGATCCTGCCAGGAGGAACTAAAGACAGCAATATCATCTAGATAAGCTGAGCAATAAGTTTCCATCCCTGTCAGAACTTTATTCACCAACCTCTGAAAAGTGGCAGGTGCATTTTTCAATCCAAAGGGCATCACCACAAAGTGGTAGTGCCCACCAGGGGTCGAAAATGCTGTCTTGGCTTTTGCATCATCAGCTAATCTGATCTGCCAGTAGCCAGCTGTTAGGTCAAACGTGCTTAGATACTTGGCTGAGGCCAAAGTATCAATCAGCTCATCTGCCCTTGGTATGGGATAGGCATCAGTCCTAGTGACTGCATTGAGGCCTCTGTAGTCTACACAAAACCTCATTTCTTTCTTACCACCCTGGGTATGAGGCTTGGGTACCAGGACTACTGGACTAGCCCAAGGGCTATCTGAAGGCTCAATTACACCTAGCTCCAACATTTTCTGGACTTCAGTCCTGATACAGTCCCTGACATGGTCAGGTTGCCTGTAGATTTTATTCTTGACAGGCAGACTGTCTCCAGTGTCCACCTCGTGGGTGCACCAGGAAGTCTGACTAGGGGTCAGGCTAAACATATGTCTAAACTGTTGCAGAACTTGTCTGCACTCAGTTTGCTGATGGTCAGTGAGGCTGCTTGCCAAAGCAACACCATCTACTGACCCATCATCAGGGTTCTGAGAGAGCAGGTCAGGGAGAGGGTCACTCTCCTCCTCCTGGTCCTCATCAGTTGCCATGAGCAAGCCCATGTCAGCCCTGTCAACATATGGCTTTAATCTGTTGACATGGAGCACCCTCAGGGGGCTCCTGGGAGTTCCAAGATTCACCAGATAGGTGACTTCTCCCTTCTGTTCAACTATTGTATGGGGGCCACTCCACTTGTCCTGGAGGGCTGCTGGGGCCACAGGCTCCAACACCCACACTTTCTGTCCTGGCTGGTATACAGTCAGTACAGCCTTTGGTCATGCCAAGCTTTTTGTAATTCTTGGCTGGCCTCTAGGTTTTTGGTTGCCTTTTTCATGTACTCTGCCATCCGGGAGCGGAGACCAAGTACATAGTCCATCACATCTTGTTTGGGGGGCTTGAGAGGTAACTCCCAGCCCTCTTTACCAAACACAGTGGACCTCTCACAGGATGCCCAAACAGAAGCTCAAATGGGCTGTAGCCAACCCCCTTCTGTGGAACCTCTCTGTAGGCAAACAACAGGCAAGGAAGAAGAAGGTCCCATTTCCGCCTAAGCTTCTCTGGGAGTCCTTTAATCATTCCTTTCAAGGTTTTGTTGAAGCGTTCAACTAAACCATTGCATTGTGGGTGATAGGGGGTGGTGAACTTGTAAGTTACACCACACTCCTTCCACATTGCTTTCAGATACCCTGACATGAAGTTGGTACCTCTGTCAGAAATGACCTCCTTTGGAAAACCCACTCTGGAGAAGACTCCAATGAGGGCTCTTGCCACCACAGGGGCTGTGGTGGTCCTCAGGGGAATCGCTTCTGGGTACCTGGTGGCATGATCCACTACCACCAGGATAAACCTGTGCCCAGATGCAGTTTGAGGGTCAAGGGGACCAACAATGTCAATCCCTACCCTTTCAAAGGGTACCCCCACCACCGGTAGTGGTATCAGGGGGCCTTTGTTGTGCCACCTGCCTTACCACTGGCTTGGCATGTGACACAGGAGCGACAAAACTCCTTTGTGTCCTCTGACATATGTGGCCAATGAAAATGTGGAACAAGCCTGTCCCAGGTCTTGTTTTGGCCCAAGTGTCCTGCTAAAGGGATATCATGTGCTAAGGTCAAGAGGAACCCCTAAACTTCTGAGGTATTACCAACCTCCTGGTGGCTCCAGGGGCTGGGTCTCTACCTTCAGAATATAGGAGTCCCTCATCCCAATAAACTTTATGGGACCCACTAGCACTCCCAGCAGCCTCAGCAGCAGCCTGCTGTCTGAGGGGTTCAAGAGAGGGGCAGCACTGTTGCTCCTTCCTCAGATCTTCCCTAGAAGGGCCCCCTGCCCCCAAGAACTCAACCTGATCAGGCTCAAGTCCCTCTGGGGCAGTTCCTTCTTCAGGATCTGCTTCACCTCCCTCTGGGGGTGAATCCGTGATCTGAGACAGAGGGAAGGCACTGCCTTTACCCTACTGCTCCTCCTCTTGGGAAGCATCTGGTCCATTGTTCCAGGATCCAGAGCTGGTTCAGTGTCATGCATTCTTGCTTGTGACCTGGTCACAGCAAATACCTCTGCAGGGATGCCCAACATCTCAGCATGAGTCCATAACTCTACTTCAGACCAGGCTGAAGTCTCTAGATCATTGCCCAATAGACATTCGACAGGGAGGTCTGCACTGACTACAACCTTCTTGAGGCCAGTTACCCCTCCCCAGGAGAAATTCACAACTGCCAGACTATGGTTGGTCTGGACGTTGCTTGCATTGGTCACCTGGTACATTTCGCCCAGGATGATCTGTCCAGGGTCCACAAGATCCTCTGCCACCATGGTGACACTAGCACCTGTGTCCCTAAATGCCAAAGCCTGTTTGCCATTTATTACAGGCTGCTGTTTGTATTTGCCCAGATTACTGGGACTCACTAGGAAGGACATATTAAGGTCTCCCTCACAAATCAGCATTGCCTGAGTGGTCACTCTAACTAGGTCAGAGTCCACTTCAGAACCCAGGGTCAACCCTACTAAACCCTTAGTCTGTGTACCACCTCCACCAGTAGCTGAACTAGGGGGAACAGTTGCCTTAGGGGCAGGAGTGGTGGTGGTTTGGTCTTTGGACTTGTTACAGTCAGAAGTCCAGTGCCCTTTCTGTTTACAGAATTTGCACCAGGGCTTCTTTTGGCCTTTTCCCTTGTTGGACTGTGACTCCCCACCAGATGCAGATTTTTGGGGCCCTTGTGAAGACTTCTGGTCTTTTGACTTATCCCCACCCTTCTCAGAGCCCTTAGGATCTTGCTTCTTGGTGTCACCCCCTTGGTTCTGGGGTTTCTGCCTCACCCTGGTTCTGACCCACTTGTCTGCCTTCTTTCCCAATTCTTGGGGAGAGGTCAGATCCGAGTCCACCAGGTACTGATGCAACAACTGGTTCTGGCAATTATTAAGGATTTGTTCTCTCATCATCAGATTATACAATCCCTTAAAATCAGTAACCCTACTGCCAACCAGCCAACCCTCCAGAGCCTTGGTTGCACAATCAACAAAGTCAGTCCAGTCCTGAGTCTGTGCCTTCTGGGTGTCTCTGAACTTTAACCTGTACTGGTCAGTGGTTAAGCCAAACCCATCTATCAGTGCACTCTTCAGGACTTCATAATCATCAGCATCCTCTTCTCTAACAGTGAGGAGCTTGTCTCTACCTTTATCTGAAAAGGAGAGCCACAAGATTGCTGCCCACTGCTTCTGGGGGACCTGCTGTACTCTACAGGCCCTCTCCATAGCAGTTATCCACTTGTGGATATCATGCCCACTCTGGTAGGGAGGAACAACCTTGCTCAGGTTCCTATGGTCTAGAATAGATTCTCTGCCTCTAGGGACACTGTTGCTGCCACCAAGGGGTTCTAACCCCTCTCGTCGAGAAGTTCTCTGGATCTCCAGGGCTTCTCTATCCAGTGCCAACTGCTTGGTTCTGAGGGCAACTCTTGCTTCCTCATACTGCAGCAGTTTGCACATTCTTTCAGAGGAGGTCTCTCTTATGGGAAAGTATGAGTTCCTCTGGTGGACAAATTCTCTGCCAGAGTGATAAGAGTGCTCAGATTTCCTGGAAGGGGACCTATGCCTCTCATCCACTCTGTCAGTTCTCTTAGGGAGAATTCCTCTGTCCTTTTCAGGACCCTTGAGGCCTGGCCCTTCAATCACAGAGTCCTGGTCATTCGGATTTTCATCGTCTGACCCAGATACTGTAATTGACCCACCCACTGATTCAGACCCATTAGCTCCTAGAGCCAATCTAAGATCATCTGCTGTCAGCAGATCTATCAGGTGCAGGGTTGAGGGACTCTGTCCTAGTCTCAGGTGTCTTTCAACACACACGGCTCTCAAGTCAGAGAAAGCCATGTCCTTATACTGAGGCTGAGTGGATCCACTGGTTCCACCCTTTAAGGACATTCTAGTGTTGTGCAGTGTTGTACTACCTACACTAGTTTGTGGCCTACTGATACTAGCTTGAGCTGTAGAAAGGGTGTGCTATCCCTTGGCACACAGCTCTAAGTTCAGTAGAACTTATCGATACTAAGCTTGACTTTATATGTACCTTAAGTACCTATAGTGGTTTTCAGTTAGTAATTCAAATAGAGATTTTCTGGTAAAACAATAGCAAGCTGGAATCCCACACGCTGCTCACCAATGTGAGAAGTTGGCCTGGTATATGCTGTTCACTAATTAAAGTGGACACCTTGCACCAGAACAATTCGACTCTTATGGTAGATAGGTTTAAGACAACCTTTATAGAAAGCTATCCTAGTGGTAGCTGTGGAGAGCAGCCTTCAGGCTAAGTCTTGAAGGAATGTAAAGCAGCTTGTTTTACCACACAATCTCTTGAATTACCAAATGAAAAGACACCACACAGGTATATATATCAAATATATATGTATTTATTAATAAACACTCTCTACTAATCTCTTTATGAGATTAGAGGATAGGAACATATGTACAAGTCAAATGTTATCAGGATAAGTTTAGCACAATTGAATATTACAATCTTAGTTTGCTAGACCTAGGTCTAGGGCATCTAGAATCGAGGGACCCCCAAGAACCACCCCAGGTAGTTGTAGGAGACCCACAGGGGACGGACGCGGTGACCTGGCACCGATGCGAATCCTGTACGAGTCTATGCGCTCAGACGCGATTGAGATATCAATGTTCAAGGTCCCTTGCGTGTTCGAGGCGAACACACCGATCGGACTCAGTACGAGTCGAAGGATACGGTCTACAGATAGGATTTGCAAGGGAGTTGTACGCGGTGTGTCTAACACAGACGCGAACCAGGTACGAGTCAGTGCGAGAATCGCACGGGGAAAGTAAGAGTTTTAGGATACTTCTGGTGAACCTACAAGCGAGTCACTTACAGGGTAAGTAGTTCGAGGGCCCACACCTACAGGAGCACCGTAGTGCTGGAGTTACCTCACCCAGGGAAGCCGGGTGCACAGGTGTCCTTTGGTGTCGGGTCGCTGCGTCGTTTTCAATGGCGAACAAAGAAGACTTGCTGCTTGTGATGGTGTGAAGAAGTGTCCGGTGGAATCCAAGCCTGGATTCGGTGGAAGGATGACCTGAAAGCAGAGGGGACAGTGTTCAAAGTCACTTGGCAGTGACTCGGGGCAAGGAAGATGAATGCCCACCGTCATCGCAGGGTTCAGGTCGTTCACGGTTGCCTTGACTCTTCAGCCACGAGGTCCAGGAGGCGTCGACGATGACCAGGAGCTGGATTCGGCGTGTTCCACGATGTCTGCGGCTTACTGCAGTGTCGGCAACTCGATTGGAGCCAACAAGCCTTGGTAACAGCAAGTCTCGAGGAAAGGGTGAAGAGGCAATGGCGCAGACCAGCAAGGTCTGTGGAACTCACCCAGCGAGGGTAAGTCAGGGCAGGCCTGGAGCAACCAGGGGAGCCCTTTGGTTTCTTTGGAAAGTCTTCTGTGGACCCACAAGCCGGCTGGCAAGGGGTCGCGAAGACGCCTCGGGAGGATTCTCTCACAGGGGCCCACGGTCACTCGGGCCGTGGTAGGCTGCTGATCTTAGGAGGGATTCCTGCTGGAGGCTGGGACCATACGTGGCCCAAAGCACAAGTTCGTGAAACGTTGTGAGGGGTTGCACTCGACAATAGTGCACTGTACCCAGGGGTCGTGGTTCCTCGTTACTCTTGGGGTCCACTGGCCTCAGCTTCGCTGGGGACTCACGATGGCCTTTGAGAAGTCAGGAAATCCATTTCTTGGGCTGCAGGGACTTCGGACTCCGGCGGGAGCAGCATAGTTTTCAACTGTCGTTTGTAGTTTTTGGTGCCTGCCAAGCAGGGGAGTCACTCCTTGACTCCAAGGGAGATTCTTCAGTCTTCCAAAGGTAGTGGAACATCGAAGGTCCGGGATTCTTCTTGTAGAGCGTCGTCCAGGGAAATCTAGGGTGCAATGCACAGGTTCCCCCTCTTATACTAAAAGGAGGGGAGGGACTAGCTCTATGACCCTACCTATGGGAGGGTCAGGGGAGTGGGTGGCTACACCCACTTCCCTTTGTCCAGTTTCGCGCCAGAGCAGGGACAGGTAGCCCCTGGGCCGGTTTGAACTGGCATATGCACAGAGGAGCCTTCTGCTCCCCCAGTGCAGGACTTCAAAGCACTCTAAGAGTGCACCCACCCAGCCCCAATACACTAAACCCTGTCTGGGAGGTGGTCACACCCCCTTGGGACAGGATATCTATTGTTGGGCTCCCTCCACTGCGAGTGTTGGTCATCAGCAGGAGGGCAGCCCAGTGTCTGTGACTGGTGGCATCCATTTTGTGATGCCAGGGCTCTGTCGGATTCTACCGCGTTTCCACAGTAGGTACATGTCTATCCCTCTAGAAGGGTGGAATGCTACCCCCGCTGCCAGGACTGGCGGGGGGGTAGTATTCCAAGGTGTTTGACACCAAACACGACATGTTTCGATGCAGCCATTCCAAAGTTAGCATTTTACCGCGAGGATATAATGCACTTAAAAGTATATGGTTTAACCGCATCCACAAACAGCACCAGAGAATGGGCTCTGAGAGCTGCAGAGGGGCCCCTGCTCAGGCAGAGGCACCCCCTCACATAGAAGCCAAGCACCCTGCCCTCAGGATTGATAGGGCCTGCCTTAGGGGTGACTGATAGGGTTATATGTGTGTGTAGGAGAGATATAGGGAACCTATATCTCAGTGAGGGGTGCTAGCACTTCCTCACTCAGGCTGCAGTAGCAGGCCTGTGGTGTCAGATTTAGTCTGCTTCCCAGCGGTGGCATAATACATGCTGCAGCCCCTGGTAGGCCTGTGGAGTACCTATGCCCTTGGTACCTAGGGTACCATATACTAGGGACTCATAAGGTACCACAGTATCCAATCTAGAGTGCACTCCAAATCGTTTAGAGAGAACAGAGAGGCTGGGGCCCTGATTAGCAGGGTCCCAGCCTGACTATAGCCAGAAACCAGTGTAAACATCAGAAAAAAAGTGGGGGCAACATAAGAGGCAGATCCTATTCTCCTACACTAATAATATTCCAAACTGTTAGGTTATGGCAGAACTTTAAAAAACCAATTTGATCATCACATACGTGACACATATATGAACACATAATACAACAAGGCCCAGAGATCAGAGATGTGTTAGGCCAGAAATAAAATCAAGCCTTTCATATGGCCTTACGTTTATTGAAAGCTTGTGGAAAGATTCAAGTTTTTTCATTATTTCTGTATGCAGAAAGGCAGGAGAGGGCAAGATACAGACTGGGTGTTGGAAACAGCCCTTTTTGCAGGGTTATCCCCAAACGTTTTGCTTCTTCCTCCTATTTTTTCCTGACCTGTGTTTGTTGGCTATAGGACTCTGGGCACTTTACCACTGCTGATCAGTGCTAAAGTGCATATGCTCTCTGTGTAAACTATTATTGTGACTGGTTCTCCCTGATTGGCATATTTGATTTACCACTAGGTCCCTAGTAAAGTGCACTGAATGTGCCAGGGCTGGTAAATCAAATGCTACTAGTGGGCCTGCAGCACTGATTGTGCCAACCACATGAGTAGCCCTGAAAAGATGTCTCAGGCCTGCCATCGCGGTGCCTGTGCGCAGTTTGTTAACTGCCATGTCGACTTGGCAAGTGCACCCACTTGCCTGGCCCTAACCTTCCCTTTTCTTACATATAGGGCACCCCTATGGTAGGCCCAAGTTACCCCCCTGGGCAGGGTGCAGTGTATGTGAAAGGTAGGACATGTACTGGTGTGTGTAACATGTCCTGATAGTGAAATACTGCCAATTTCATTTTTCACTATTGAAAGGCTATCTTGCCCCATAGGACAGAATGGGGAATGCTTTGTAACATTTTACAAGCATAACGTCCAATAGGGATAAGATTGAAAAATGGAGTTTGGTATCCCTGAACTCAGGATTTAATAACAAATCCTTTAGGAAAGATGGTTTTTAAATTGTGTGTTTGAAAATACCACTTTTAGAAAGTGACTATATTCTTGTTCAGCCATCCTGTGTGCCTCTGCCTGTTTGTGGAATGACTGTCTGGCTTTGGAGTGACAGGGCTGGGGAGTTGCAGTGGCTCCAGGAGTCTGGATGAGTCAGCACTAGGCTGAATAGGCCTGATCTGCATTTGGAGTGGTGGGTGGAGTAGCACCTGCACCTGAATAGGGCTGTGCCTGCCTTCCACAATGCTGGCTCCGCCCCCCTGTGGTGTGTCTGGAGCCAAGGCTCACACTGGCAATGGATGTTGTTGTACACTTGCAGAGTGCTCCCCAGAACTGGTTTGAACTGGGCTCCGAGGCCCTTGCACAAAGAGAACAAAGACATTTTGGGGTATAAGTATCAGACCCAAAACCCCATACTTTTGATCATTCCTGGAATTCAAGATGAAACCTTTGCCAAGGAGAAGGGCTGGAGAGACTGATGAGAAGTACTGCCCTTGCTGTGTGTCTGGGGTTGGCCTGCAGTTGCTGTTTATGCCAAGGAAAGGAGAAGGACTTTGCTGTGTGCTGTGTCCCCTGCTTGAAAGAGATCTCCAAGGGCCTGAAGTGTCCTGGCCTCCTGTTCTGGAGTCTCAGGGACACAAAGACTTCACCCCCAGCTCTCCTGAACTCTGCTGCTGTGAGTTCTGACCTGCCAAGAGGTGCCTGTGCCAGTTTTGGGCCCATGGAGGTTGTTGCTGCTGTTTGGGAGCTGGAAGAAAGAAGAAACTCAAAGAACTGCTAAAATCGACGCATTGCTCTTCTTGCGGCTGTTTTCCCGACGCAACTCCGTGGTGCGAGAAGAATTTCCACGCATCGCCGTGCCGCTGTGAAAACCGTCGCAGAGCCTGTCGCTGCTGCAAGAATCGATGCATCGAGATATCGCGGCTGAAGAGGAACGACGCAGCGCCGCTCGCCGCCGCCGCATCGATTAGCGACACATCCCGGATTTTCGCGCATCATACCTGTGCGGCACGCTTTCCCGATGCATCACCTGCGAACCGGAACCGTCACGAAGAATCGACGCATCACTCCCCATACAGACCGGATTCAACGCAACTCGTCCTCTGCGTGTCGCAGAACTGTCGCATCGCCTCCCCAAGGTCTCAGGAGTGTCGCATCGTCTTGTTTTCCGACTCTGTGGCTGTTTAGCTTTTGGAACTTTGACACATCTACAGGTACTTTGGTGAAAAATTTCGCATCCATAAGTTTTCTATGGTACAGGTTCTTGAAACCTTTTTGAAAGTCATATTTTTAACTGTGTATGTTGGCTTTTTGTCGTTTTGGTCTTGTTTAGTTTAGATAAAAATATTTTATTTTTCTAAACTGGTGTGGTGTCCCTTTGTGGTGTTTTCACTGTGTTACTGTGAGTGTTGGTACAAATACTTTACCCATTGCCTTTGGGATAAGCCTGTCTGCTCATGCCAAGCTACCAAGGGGGTGAGCAGGGGTTATCTAAAGTGTGTATCCCCCTTACCCTGACTAGAAGCAAGGGTCCCTACTTGGACAAAGGTACCTACCTCTGCCAACTAGAGACCCCCATTTCTAACACCGGGCATTCTATGTTAGGAAATTCCGAATGAGGCATAACACACAGTGGGGCATATTTACAAGCCCCGATTGCCACCACAACGTCACTTTTCACAACTTTGTGGTGGCGATAGGGGCTTCGCCTTATGTACACGATAGCGTTAAGTCACTTAACGTGGCTTAACGCTGCCTTGTAAATAAGGCATCCTTTCACGATTTACTTAGCGTGAAAGGGGCGTGCAATGGGTGTTGTGTTGGGCGTTTCACCGCAACACCCATCGATTTTGACGCTGCCCCATATTTACAAGGATGGCGTAAATATGGGGCAGCACTAAAATTAGAACCAGGGAATACCTGATCTTACCCTGGCGCAGCGAGGAGAAATGTTTAATTTCTCCTCATTTTTGCTGTTTCCATGTGTGCTGCGTTGTCCCTTCCTGTACATAAACAATCATTTAAAAAAATTACTCTTTGCAGCTTCTCTGTGTGCTGCATTAAGCAGCACACATAGAAGTATTATTGTAATATTATATTATATTATATTGATAATATTGTACAAATTCTTCCAACTATGCTGTGAAGTTCTCCCAAATGCCAAAAATGTCATCAATATATTGTTTCCATCATGTTATGGAGCACCTTAAGGGATTATGATCCGTGAAGACATATTGGTGTTCAAAAGCATCAACAACAATATTCGTTAAGTTTGAAGTCAAAATGGCCCCCATGGAAGTCCCCCCACATTGCTGATAGAATTGATTGTAAAATTTGAAATAGTTAGTCATCAAAGCAATAGCCAAGAGATCAACAATAAAATTAGTGGGTGCCTGATGGGACCTAGGAAGGGTTTTCAGAACTCTTTGAATGATCTGTATACTTTCCTGTTGGGGAATATTCGTATAAAGTGAAACAATGTCAAGCTTCGCTAATAATTCCCTTTATTTATTTATTTATTTTTATTTATAAAGGTTTATATAGTGCGAACCAGACCCCAGAGGGTATCAGAGCGCTTTACATTTAGGATCGTTGCGTTACAGGTTACATCAGTTACAAGAGAATAGTAAGGTACAGTAAACAAAAACAATGTTACGAGAATTCGTAGGAGGGAGGGGAGGAAGGAGCCATAGCAGGGAGATGAGGAGGAACTGTGTCTAATGTCCGGCTGGGTAGGTGACGGTCGAGGGGGAAACCAGGGCCAATCTCCTCTATAGCTGTCTAGCAGCTCCACCGGGCATCAGCCATGTTGCTCAGGTCTCGGCGTTCAGGAAAACAGTTTTGATTTGATATGTTTTGAAAAGTTTTATATAGCGCTGGCTAGACTCGGAGGTATCAGAGCGCTTTACCAGGGGATCGTTGCGTTACAAGTTAGATCAGTTACAAGAGCATAGTAAGGTACAGTAAACAAAAACAATGTTGCGAGAAGGTGACGGTCGAGGGGGAAACCAGGGCCGATCTCCTCTATAGCTGTCTAGCAGCTCCACCGGGCATCAGCCATGTTGCTCAGGTCTCAGCGTTCAGGAAAAACAGTTTAGAATAGATACATAGGCTACAGTCGAGTAGGGGAAGAACATGTCCCCACTAGAGGGCAGAGGTAAGAGAAAAGGGGGGGGGAGTAAAAAACAACCCAGGGAAGGAGCTGGGGGCTGCCATTTAGGCTGCCGAGGAAGCGAAGGCAGAGGCGGCCGCCATTTTAAGGTCAGGCACGTCATGTCCAGGCCTCTGTAGATCCCTGTGTAGGACATGGTGAAGCCCTGCTCGTGCCCACCTTTGATCAAATGTGGTGGCTGTTAGAGCTTGCAGCGGTTGGAGACAGAGTCAGAAACATCACAGGGGGTGCCCCAGCGCCTCAAGCTCCAAAACTTGGGCCAGGTCCGCGGGGACCAGCATGGGTCAGGCGCTCACAGGCCCGGGCGTCGTGGCCCGGCACCCAGGTAGAACAGCAGTCACTCCCGGTGACCCCGTCGAGAGCCGCCAGGCCAATGTTCCCAAGAGTCGGGTAGTGAGCAGGGGGGGGGGTGAAGGACTCACCAGAATAAGTTGCCAGAACTCTGGGAAGGTCCAGAGCGACGAGTTGCGGTTAGCGCCGGACACCAGAGAGACAACCTGCAACAACCATTGCAACATCAGAAAATAACAGGAAGCACAGCCCCCCGCTGGCCCCGGCAAGCGTCGATCCCTCGGAGGCAGAGGGGAAGGGCTCATCAGCAGCGCGCTTGTTGCTGGGCTCCAGGCAGGTCCCAGGGGGGCGCAGGACACCAGGTCGCAGGGCGGGTCCCGCCGCTGAAGATGTAGGTCACCGGGAGAGTCGCTGCGAATGGTGCTGGCGTCCGGGGTCACCCACCGGCACCCGAGGGCCTCGGCCCGCCAAATGTGGGCAGGCACCGGCTTGGATGAACCCACAACGGGCAACCAGACTCTGAGGAAGACCGAGGCGCAGCAGCGAAGGAGGTTGCAAAGAAAAGCGCCTGAGATCAAATGTCGCCGGTAGCCGCAGCCAGGCTCTGGGCAGGTCGGAGCTGCAAAATGGCGCCGGAACCAAATGGTATTGGCCGCCACAGTCGCCCCGCTGTAACAGGCGAGACGTCGATCCTCCTGTGGCGGAGGAGGAGGATACACCATCCAGGTCTTGGCCAACGGGCTCCAGTGACGACCTCAGGGACACGATCGACGGCAGCAGGCAGGGACTCGTCGCCGATTCCTCTGGTCAATGGGAGAGTCTTTGCAAATGGCGCCTGCATATAGGGTCACCCTCTGGCAACTGGCGACCTCGATCCTCTGAAGGCAGGCAGGCACTGAGACGGAGGAGCCCACAGCGTCAGAACCAAGGGCTTGTTGCAGTGGGTAACTAACTTCAGCGGCAGACTGGCCACGGAGTAGGAGATCAGCAAAGCAGTGCCGGAGTCCGGGCAGCGTAGGTACAGACCGGAATAGCAGCGGTAGTCAATCCAGTGGGTAAGTTGGATGTCAATTTCAGCATCCGCTGTATGCTTTGGTATGGGTGTGCAGTCCGGTCCTGGGGCCAGCGGGGGGGAAAGGCCGGTGAGGCGGTTTTTACAAGGATAACTACCAAGTTGGTAATCCCCAAACCGGGATCTCCTCGGGGAGCTCCTACTCGGCAGCCATCTTCCCCCAGTTTTTAGGTTCAAAAGGGAGGCCTTCCACCAGGTTATTCATATAAGTACTGTCCCACACATATATCTCTAATGTGTGGACAACATCTTTAATGAAAACATTTACATACTCCCCTATGGGCTCCAAAATGGAACTGCAGCCCGTTAAAATTGGTCAACCAGGGGGATATTCCAAATACTAGTGTATTTTGGGGAATGTGCCTTACACCAACACTCCGGAATGCTTATTTTTCAGGAATTTAAATTACTTAGTGTAAAGAAAACAATCTTCTTTAGCCCTTGTGGTCACCTCTAGAATTCTAGCACTAATCATTTCAACAGGATTATGAGCAAGTTTTAAGTAGTGGTTTGTGTTCTACAATTGTCTTTGGATTTCCAGATAATAATCATCCTTAGATAGAATTACTATCTCACCCCCTTTATCAGCTGTTTTTACAACAATGGTGGGCGACTTTGTTAAGGCTATGCAATGCCTGTCTCTCGGTAAGAGTAATTTTTAGAAATAGGGGTCTCTAGTTGGCAGTGGTATGCACCCTGTCCAAGTAGGGACCCTTTCTTCTAGTCAGAGTACACCCAAGAAAACTCCTGCCAGCCCCCTGGTAGCTTGGTACGAGCAGTCAGGCCTATCTCAAAGGCAATGTGTAAAGCATTTGTACATAACACACACAGCAACAGAGTGAAAACTCTACAAATGGACACCACACCAGTTTAGAAAAATAAGGTATCTTTATCTAAACCAAATAAGACAAAAATGACAATAATCCAATATACAGAACTCAAAATATGACTTTTTAAAGGTTTCAAGCAACTCTGCCAATAGAACTCTATGGATGCAGTGATTTTACCAATTATTCCAAAAACTTTATTTCGGTCATTACAGACCATAAAAAGTAAACAATACAAGTAGTGAAAAAGACAATTTTAAACATTTTTTTAGAATTATATCAATTAACTGTCTATACCACCAATAGAAAAGGAATAATACAATGATAGATTGTTATTAATTTAAAACAGTAAGAACAGCTAAAAACATTAAAAAGAACTTTAAAAAAAAAAAATAATAATAAAATACGAATCAATGCTCAATGTAGGAGATTACTACCTACAATGATAAGCTTAAAAATCCCCTTCGACTCTGCCACATTGAATTAAAAAAACGGGACACTGCAAACACAATAGGTGGGTGTGTGTCAGTTCGTAAAATTCTGAATTTATTTATTTATTTATTTATTTGAAGAGTTTTATATAGCGCTGGTTCCTGTTCTAAACTGAATATACAGCTTCCTTGCCAAGTTGGTTTGAATGACATCTAAAAATGGCTCTATAAAATAATCAGTTTTAAAATTCAAAAAATCAACCGTTAAGTGACCAAGATTGGGATTCCCCTGGATGTCAGCAAGCTTAGCAGATCGGTAGGCTCTTACCAATCCTAAACGTGAGATTGTCAAACATGCCACCGCAGGATTGCTCCACAGATCTGGGATACCAATCCTAAGTGATACGTTTTTTATGTATGAAAACCATGGTAGGTTAACTACCCCCTGGAGACCATTATCCCCTTCAGCTCTGACTGGTAATCTGCTAGCTCCGGGGTCACCCACAATCTACGCCAAAAAGTTAGTGGCCTCAACCCGACCTCGTCTGCAATAGGTCTAATGCCCAAATCTAGATGTAATGGTATCAGGGGTGAACTCAACGGTAAGCCCAACAACTGTCTCATAAATCTGTTCTCTATCCTTGACAAACCAGCAGTGGGACGATGACCCCAAAGTTCTGCCCCATACATTATGGCACTCCTAACTTGTACTTGGTAAATCTCAACCACAGGACTAGGCGGTACATAAGAGGAGTTCCTATAGGTTTTTATAAGTCCCCCCACCGTCTGGGCAAGCCTGAGACCTGCCTTGACTAATTGGGGTCCCCATTCAAATGATTCGGACAGCGTGACGCCAAGATAATCAAAAACTGACACCCTCTCTAGTAGGGTGCCGTTTAAAGAGGGGTTTGGGCGCAATGTTTTTGCTGGATTAAATACCATGAATTTAGTTTTAGCTGTGTTGATCTCCAGCCCCCTGTTTTTGCAAAATGATGCAAAGCTGTCTAATATCCGCTGTATGCCCATAGGGGACTTCGATAACAACAAAGTGTCATCAGCAAACATCATTGTTGGGACCTTACCATGCACCAACTTAGGGGCATCGTTATCCACTACCTCATTAAGTTGGGCTACCAGTGCATTAACAAAGAGGCAAAACAGGGTTGGGGCCAACACACACCCCTGTCTTACACCTCTATCAACTGGGAAACAAGGGGTCAATTCCCCATGCTTCCCATGCCTAACTTGGCCAAAGTTACCTGTGTGGAGGCGGATGATCAAAGACAATAGGTAAGGGGGGATTCCTAGTTGTTCGAGGACCTCCCAAAGTTTGGCACGGGGGACCAGATCAAAAGCCGATTTCAGATCAACGAATATCAGATAGAGACTGCCACCTTCCACTGACACCGTCTTCCAATATAACAACTGGAGTCTAAGGATTTGATCAATGGTCGACATATTTGATCAATGGTCGACATTGATTTTACATTAAGTACCTTTTTTTTTTTAGATTCTTTTTATTTTATCGTAAAGTGTACAACAATAACATAAAGTGCAGTGCAATACTTATTATCAAGTCTACTTTTCCATTCGAAATACCATTACATTTACAACAATCTGAGCACGCCATCACATTTCCTGGAGCAAAAAAGTGCATGTCCACAACTACATCGGGGAGTACTGTACATCGGTACACATTACAGGGGCATCACTATACATCACAATCTTGAGAACAACCTCACCATATACACACATTACAATCGTTGATGTTTCACGGGTCATCTGCAGCCACAGAATTTAGCCAAGTCACAAAGGGTTCCCATATATCTCTAGGGCGAGATCTGGTCGGCAAAAGTTCCCAATAGGTTGTCAACTGTGCCCTACAGTATGTCACACTTGTAACCCACTCCTTCGTCGTTGGAGGCAGGGCCGCCACCCAGTGTATAGCCACCTGTTTTTTGGCCATGAAAAGTAACATTTCCGGTAGTTTGCGTAATTTAGGTGGCACTGTCTCAATAATTCCCAACAAGGATACCAATGGCGTGCAGGGTAGGTCCAGCCCAGTAATAGCTTTTATATGGCGCAGTATGTTGATCCAAAAGTTTGCTATTGGTCTACACTGCCATGCTAAATGTAAGAAGGTCGTCCGGGGAGCAATGCAACGCCAACAGCCGTCATCCGCTCGTAGCCCCATCTTATGTAGTTGTATGGGCGTGCGATAGAGGCGGTGGAGATACTTAAAGTGGATGAGCCAGAGGCGGTAATTGGGCGACAATCGCTCTAACTGTCTACAACTGAGATCCCACTGCTTATCCGTGAGACTTTCCCCCAGATCCTCCTCCCAGGCCCTGCGAGAGGTTGGGACAATGATCGGAAATGCTTTCTGGGTGATGTTATAAATGCGAGATATGAGTTTCTGCCCCGATTCCACCGTCAACAGGTTTTCCAGTGCCGGCAATGTCGGCGGCGGGTCCGGAAATGTGGGGAATTTGCTCTTGCAGGAAGCACGGATCTGATAGTATATTAGCATATCTAGCGCTGAGGGCGGTGTGGGGTCGCACATTTGCTGTAGTGTGAGGAATGTATCCTCAGGGTAAAGATCACCACCTTTCTTTATGTTATGTGTGGACGCGCGGTTCTGTGCCCTGGGTTCCATGAGCGGGAGTATCAACGGATTGTTTGGGAGTGGCATGGACGGGGCATACAGTATGTCTAAGTGTGCTCGTTTGCGAAGACCCTCCCATGCCCACCTCAGAACTTGCACTGTGTCAATTTCATCGCGGGGGCGCTTGTATGGGTGGAATAGTGCTGTGGACAATGGGAGAGGTGCTGCCCTATCTATTTCAATTGCAACGTTTGGTTGAAAAGGTGTGGGGTGCACCCAGAAATGTAAGAATTGTGCCTGTGCACTGTATGCATGGAGGTCAAAGTCCGGGGCCGCCATTCCACCCTGCGCTTGTGGTAGTGTCAGGACCTCCCAGGATATCCTTGGCTGTCCCCCAGCCCACACCAGTTCAATCATAAGTGACCTGAGGCGATTAAAGAAATGTACCGAGAGTGGCAAAGGGATGTTGACAAAGAGGTGTAGAAGTTTCGGCAGAATACTCATCTTGGCCACCGCTATGCGGCCGGCCAGAGAGAGGGGAAGAGTCTTCCATCTTTTTACCCTTTCTTCGATCCAGGCCACCACTCTGCCATAATTGGCTGTCCATAGTTCCTGCAGGTTACTGCTGAACCATATGCCCAGGTATCGAATCGGGCCGGACGCCCAGACTAACGGATAATCAGTTATGAAAGCCTGGGTTCCAGGTGTAAGTGGGAGGATTACGGACTTGCTCCAATTGATGTTTACTCCGGAGAGTCCGCCGCCATATCGCACAACCTCACGCGTCATAGGCGACAAGTTGTCTTTGGGGTTTACCATATATAGAGTGATGTCGTCCGCGTACATCGACATGGTGAGTGCCCTGGTTGTGAATCCAATCCCTCTGTTTGTGTGGTGTTGCCGCAGGTGAGCCGCCAGTGGTTCTGTCGCAATCGCGAACAATAACGGCGACAAGGGGCAGCCTTGTCTGGTGCCCCGTGTGATAACTATTGGCTCCGAGATCAATCCATTGATCCTTAGTCGCGCAGTGGGTCGCATGTAGAGAAGTTGAACTTGCTGGATAAAAAGTGGACTCAGGCCCAGTCTTCTGAGAAGCGGGAACAGGAATCCCCACTCCAGAGAATCAAACGCCTTGGTGGCATCTAAGAGCGCCGCGATCGCGGATACATGTGGGGCAAGGTAGTGCAGCAGCCCAAATAGAGTTCTAAGATTGTGTGAGGTTGATCGACCCAGCACAAAACCAGACTGGTCCGGCCTGACTATCAATGGTAACAATGGCTGAAGCCTGATGGCCAGAAGTTTGGCAAAGATCTTGGCGT
This sequence comes from Calotriton arnoldi, assembly GCA_963921515.1. Taxonomy (NCBI): domain Eukaryota; kingdom Metazoa; phylum Chordata; class Amphibia; order Caudata; family Salamandridae; genus Calotriton; species Calotriton arnoldi. The sequence continues at coordinate 96,382 of CAWUFW010019086.1, forward strand.
CTAAATTTATTAATGAGAGTGGACAATATGAATCACATTGTTGGGGGTCCTTGTCCGGTTTTAAAAGGGTAATTATAATAGCCTCACGCATCGATCCAGGAAGGATTCCCTCCTGCAGTGCCTCCTGGTATACCACCAGGAGGTGAGGGGCAAGTAACTCCGAATATTCTTTGTAAAATTTTCCGGTGAGGCCATCCGCAACCGGCGCCTTTTCCGCCCGCATGCTGCCAATGACCTGTCTTACATCCTCGACAGTGAATGGTATATCGAGGTATTCGCGATGTACTCTACTAAACCATAGAAGCTCTATGGAGTCAAAGTACTCCTCTAGGACCGAATCTGGTGGGGTTGTTTGAGAAGTATATAGTTGTGCATAGAAATCCCGCATAGTGGCGAGAATATCAAGTGGAGAGTGCACCACACCGTTAGTAGGGGTATTAAGCGCTGTGATGAAGGTGGAGCCTCTGGGTGGGCGCAGGAGATTCGCAAGTGTCTTACCTGGCCTGTCTCCCTCGCCATATCTGCGCGCGGTTGCGTGTTTGTGTAGGAATTTTACCTCCCTATCCGCCTTGTCCTGATACTCAGTGAGTTTACTGCGAATATGCCCCAGTGTTGTGGCTGACGGTGTTGTGAAATACTGTGCCTCCAGCGTGTGCAACTCCGAGTCAAGCCTGCTCAGGCTGCCGCAGATATCGCGGAGTACCCTGGTCTGTCCTGCTATGCAGTGCCCCCGGATGACCACTTTGAATGCCTCCCAAAGCGTGCCAGCGGTCTCCACAGAGCCTACGTTATGTTCAAAGTAGTCTGTAATCTGCGTGTGGAGCTCTTCCCGGAAAACTGCGTCGAGCAGAGCGTTAGGTGGTAGGCGCCACGTGAATGGTTGTATGTAGGGTTTGAGTACCTGAAGGGTCAGCGTGACTGGTGAGTGATCCGATAAGGTGCGGGCATAATAGGTCACCTCAGTCACCCAGGAATGCAGGTCTTGAGATGTGAGCCAGAAATCCAATCGTGACCAAGCTTGATGTTGCTGTGTAATACATGTGCCCTCCCGAGTTCTAGGATGAAACACCCGCCAGGTATCAACTAAACTATAGTCAGCAATCAGTCCCTTCAAAACTGCGGCTGCCTGTGGGTGATGTGTACGTGAGGTGCCGACCCTGTCCTCCTCAAGCGACAGTACAGCGTCTCCCATGGATTGTATGTGGTGCCATACCTGCTGAAAAAAGGTGGGATCATCCACATTGGGCCCATAAATGTTTGCAATGAGAACCCGTTGGTGAAATAATGTCCCCAATAGTAGTAGATATCGCCCTTCAGGGTCACTGACTACCTTAGTCGTCTGCCAGGGAATGCCCGGTCTAATTAATGTTGCCACTCCTCTGGAATAGTTGGAATAGCAAGATGTGTGTACCTCGCTCCATCTAGTGGATTTCAATCTATCGCAAGTAGTACCCCTCAGATGGGTCTCCTGTAGGAGGCACACATCCGCAGCATGTCTCGCGAGATATGACTGCACCAGCCGTGACTTTCTGTGGTCATTTAGGCCACGCACATTCCAAGTGATGCAAGTCAATTTAGACATTTAGTTCGATAGAAAGACATGTCTCTATGGTGACCAGTATCCCGGTTGGTGAGGTGTACCTTCAGTAGCTCCCTGTAGTATCCCTCCTGCTGTATGAGGGCGAAATCTGGATAGTGACAAGTGTTCCACATTCGTGAAATATCCAGTGAAGAATAAGTTATGCACTGCAACAAACAAAAACAAACAATAACATGCCCAGCCCACCCACCACCCACTCCGACCCCCTAATCAGGTTGAGTATCCAAAACTATCCACCCCATAATAAACAGAAGCCCACAAGAGGTGAGGCTAAAGGGAATCATCCCAGAGGGGGCGTGAGGTTGCCGGCGTACTGCCCTGTCACTAATGCAACAGGGTGGCCGAGCATCAGTAGGACTACCTCAAAAAACTTTTGTGATCTAAATCAAGAAAATGGAAAATGATAACAGTGACTCCCAATTGTATATTGAGCCAAACATAAGACAGGGCCCAGTTTGGGCCTTAATAGGGGGGTATAGGCACTAGTCATTGTCACTTAGCTGGCTTTGTGACGAGTTGTCCTTACCACGGCTTTTGTCACGCTGTTGACGTGCGTGTTGTTTGGCAAATTTCAGTGCAGCACTTGCCTCTGTAAAGAGCAAAGGTTTGCCGCCAGTATGTACACGGAGTTTGGTGGGATACAGCATTGCATATTTGGTGCCAGTTTTCTGTAGCAGTTTTTTGGCCGGGAGGAACTCGCGGCGCGCTGTATGGACCGCCTGGGTGAAGTCAGGATATAGTGAGATGGCATTGTTCTGATATTGTAACTCCCCACGCTCCCGAGCCAGGCGGAGAACAGTGTCTCTGTCCCTGTAGTTTAGCAACCGAGCCAGTATCGGTCTTGGCAAAGCGCCTGGCGGCGGGTGGGGTCCAAGTGTGCGGTGGGCACGTTCCACCAGAAACATGGCTGATAGGTCAGGTCCAAAAAGGTCCCGCAGGAGACCTTCGACGTATTTCTCCATGTTGGATATATTTGTGGACTCCGGAACACCAGTAATGCGTACATTGTTCCTCCTGGAGCGGGCTTCGAGGTCTTCGTTGTGCACCTTGATGACCTCCAGTACTTTGTCCATTCGGAGAAGGTGTTCCCGCATTTCCACCTGGCGATCATCATTGTCAGAGACCCTGGTTTCTAGTGTGTCCAGTCTAGCTTCGTGCTTATCCACTTTGTGCGACACTTGGTCCATACGCGCAGCAAGGGTATCTATCTTAGAGTCTATTTCCTTCAGGCAGACCTTCACGTCCCTCAACATGGTCTTTATGTCGTCCTCCTGCTCTGGTTCCAGCTGCGTTTCTGGTACAATTGTCTGTGACATCGGCTCGCTGTCCATCTGTCTAGTGGTGCGTTTTTCAAAAGTTATTTTTGGTTGTTTATTCTCCGCCTTCCCCATTTTAGCTCCGTGCTGTGGTACTATTATTCAGGGTAAACGAAATCTCCAGCCGTGCTTAAGTGGGACAAACAAGGAGCAGCAACTGTGCTACTCGTCTCTATGCTGCTCCCCAATGCCTGTTCACAATCCCAGTTGGACTTTCTGCTATGACTCGAAAGAGGAAGGCGCTACGCTGACATCGCCCGTCTGCCACGTCGGTGCTGTGTGGCTGGTCTCTCTCCAATATCCTCGACAGCCGTGATCAGCGCATCCCACTGGTCGTATTCTGCAGGCCCACTCTGGATCGTCGCTGGGCTTCAATCAGGGCATCTGTGGTGTCCCGCGCCGCTTCCCCTCGCCAGTCTCACTGCGGTCGCGCCGCCGCACAGCGGCCACCACAGCCAGGTGCGTAATATTGTATCTGGCGTATCGGTAGAGTACCCAGCATCACCGGACCGTGACGGCTGCGTCCGCCAGGGTCAGTTCGCGGGGCGGGTCAATCAGGTATCCCCTGCAATGTCGTGACTTGAGATGTACTTGCCCCTCATCAGCCAATGACCACTTAGCTCAACTGCTATAGTTGCAGATGCGGGGCGCGGGCCTCAGGTTCTAATGTGAGCGCCCCAATCACTGTGCTGAGGTAGATCTTGCACCCAGGGCCCTGTTACATTGCTGCTGTAGCCAGCGTCATTAACCACAATGTGGTCCCCGTCAGTCCTTGCAGCAGCTCCCTTATGGACGCGGCACAGTACCTTGATTCAGCAGGATTGGTCCGGTTCACTCCGCGCAGCCCCTCCTTCTAGGCCTCTGCGCAGCCTCGATGTTGCATGATTCTTGCCCAGTTCAAGCGCGGTGTGTGGGGCACCGGGTCAGCAGTCCTCTGGCCCAGCGCCACCGGGCGGCTCTGTAATCACTCAGTGTCGGGAACAGGACGCCTCAGAGGCCCTCGCCGCCACAGGTGCTGCCCGCCACCGCCGCGGGCCACAGCAGTCACTTTCGCTGGCGAACAGGCCCCGATGTAGCCGCGGGCCCACCCCTCGCGCCACGTTAATGCGACAGGGCTCTCCTGGCAAGTCCGGTCCCCGGGACACCTCGCTGCGGCTCCACTCGCCTCCCTTCGTGGGTGTGTTGCTCCGCTGCGACTCCACTATCCGGGCAGGCAAAACACCGTCACCCGACCACGGCGTCCGGTCCTCCCCGAACGGGAGCTCCGTCCCGGCCCGGGGTCTCGGCGTGCATGCCGTCAGGACCAGGCCGCCAACTTTCAGCGGCTGTTACAACAACAGATGGCCATCTAGCAGAGCACAAATCACACCGCTGCGTGCCGCTCCGTTGCCTGCATGTGTGCCTCGTATTTGGGAGCCAGGATGAGGCAGTTTTCATCAGGATAATTGTCGGATAGTTTGCTTGGCCGGCAGAGCCTCTCTACCAAGCGGCCATCTTGCTGCTCGGCTTGGCCACGCCCCCTTACATTAAGTACCTTAGATGTGTCAAAATCAACAATGAAAAACAGCCGCAGAGGAGGGTAGCATCAGAAAATACAGCAATGTGTTGATTCCTGATTCCCTGGGGAGGCAATGTGACAATTCTGCTGCAAGCAGGAGAAGTGTTGCATTGAATCCGGACTGTAAGGAGAAGCGATGTGTTGAAATCCAAGACAGTTATGGTCTGGGGGTGATGCTGTAGAAAACTTGGCGCCGCATCAATTTCTTCAGACCCCATCCTACGATGCGTGGATTCTTTCAGCCGCACAGCAAGGCCTGCATCGGAGTCAGTGCAGGGGTCTCAGACTTCAGACACACGGTGCACTGAACTAGGGCTTCGCCGATTTCTCCGACTGCACGTCGGTGGTGCGTGGAAGGGCGATGAGTTGATTTTTATGTCTTTTGCAGATTTCTGTTGCAGGAACTACCTCCAAGGGCCCAGAATTGGAGTTGGTTCCAATGTCGTGTAGCTCCCACTGGTCAGTGGGATCTGCACGTTTGTTGACAACATATACTTTGGGTGAGGTACCTAGACTGATTCCATGCTGCCCCGTAGTATATGTTGGCTTAGAGACCAGCTAGCTCACAGTGCCACCACAAGTACCCCCTAACCCAAACAGGGAGCGAATGGTTTCTGGCAACCATTAAATATGACAACCGTGACCCCTCAGGTATTGTGGTAGCAGATCTAGAACCCTTTTGCTCAGTCACTCATGCCCTCTTGTTCTCAGAGAAATATACAGAGAATACACAATGGGAAGTTTTCAATATATTTATTGAACCAATGTTATTCTTCTGTAGAATACATGTGCTGTGGTAATCAGAAATTATTTCATCCTATTCAGAGCTTACAATGGTCAGCTCACAAACGTCTATAAATCGTTGGATTTATCAAGAGAACATGATGTGCACGAGCCACTATGTTGTATTACAATATATTTATTTGATAATTAAAAGAACAAGGTTACACAAACCTTAGAGGGTCATGAAAAGGGGAGAAAATGTTCAAGGGAACGTGTAGAAAGGGGTGCTCAAATATTATATATAAGAGGAGTCAGGAGGACTCAAAGTTTTCAAACAGAAAGTAAGGGGCATATATTTACAAAACTGTACAAAAACTGATATCAAATAAACAGTTCACTGCGACCTGGCCATGTATAAACACAATCATTTGGAATTATATTTTCAGAAGAAAAGAATTTTCTTGGCTGGAACAGGGGTAATAGAGAGGATGGTCCAGGTGCAAAAATGGGGGTAGTTTCGACGTTTCGATCCAACTTATCGGCAACGAGGGAATTTAGTACCTCAGCCATGTGGATCTTCCTCAGGACAGGGGGAGGGGTGGAGTGACCCTCATCAATCATGTAGCACCCAGGGGGTCCAGTGAATGTGACACCAATACCCGCAATACTGGCAAGAACCAACTCTTATTCGGGGTTCAGCCTAATGGTGGCGCTCCAGGGATCCAGGGGATGTAATTCTCAATGCCCACATACGTGGCGCGGGTCTCATAATTGACTGAAGCAATCCGGGACACAGCCTAATTAATACAGCTGGTGGTGCTGGGACCGACTTCCTTACTCCAACGCGGTGGGGGTAGGAATTGGGTCCCAGCACCACCAGCTGTATTAATGATTGATGAGGGTCACTCCACCCCTCCCACTGTCCTGAGGAAGATCCGCATGGCTGAGGTACTAAATCCCCTCGTTGCCGATAAGTCGGATCGAAACGTCGACGCTACCCCCATTTTTGCACCTGGACCATCCTCTCTATTACCCCTGTTCCAGCCAAGAAAATTATTTTCTTATGAAAATATGATTCCAAATGATTGTGTTTATACATGGCCAGGTCGCAGTGAACTGTTTATTTGATATCAGTTTTTGTACAGTTTTGTAAATATATGCCCCTTACTTTCTGTTTGAAAACTTTGAGTCTTCTTGACTCCTCTTATATATAATATTTGAGCACCCCTTTCTACACGTTCCCTTGAACATTTTCCTCCTCTCCCCTTTTCATGACCCTCTAAGGTTTGTGTAACCTTGTTCTTTTAATTATCAAATAAATATATTGTAATACAACATAGTGCCTCGTGCACATCATGTTCTCTTGATAAATCCAACGATTTATAGACGTTTGTGAGCTGACCATTGTAAGCTCTGAATAGGATGAAATAATTATTGTTCTTAAATCAAAAACTTCTTTTGAATAATTGGTCCAGGACCACTGTTTTTTGTAACAATCGACACCCAGGTCCAAGGACTAGTGTGGGTTACCCCATTGTTTATAATGGTGGTAATCAGTAGACAGAAGCATATGAAAGTGATTACAAACACCAAAATAGTAGGTATAGTTCCACCATGCTGCTAAAGACAGTGTATATAGGCAAGCGTATAAAACAAGGTAGTAATCAGGCGTACTCCTATGATGCAATCCCTACCCCACATTTGTCTAGGGTATGTGTGTGTGTGTGTGTGTGTATATATAGCCAAGAATCCCCCCACCGGATGATCCAACCCAATTACCTGGCGGGACAGAATGTAGGACCCCATCTTGGTCACAAACTGGACACCCCTCACGAAGATGTTAGGCAGTTGCTTGGCACTGCTGATCAGTGCTAAAGTGCATATGCTCTCTGTCTAAATGGTGATTCTGATTATTTATCCATGATTGGCATATTTGATTTACTAGTAAGTCCCTAATAAAGTGCATTGCGTGTGCCCAGGCCCTGTAAATCAAATGCTACTAGTGGGCCGGCAGCACTGGTTGTGCCACCCACATGAGTAGCCCTATAAACATATCTCAGGCCTGCCATTGCAGTGTCTGTAAGTGCCCACACATTCCAGAACTTTCCATCACAGAAATGTGGGGAAAATGTGGTTTTTTTTACAATGTTTGAGGTTTGCAAGGGATTCTGGGTAACAGAACCTGGTGAGGGCCACACAAGCCACCCCATCCAGGATTCTCCTGGGTGTCTAGTTTTCAAAAATGTATAGGTTTGTTAGGTTTCCCTAGGTGCCAGCAGAGCTAGGGTTCAAAATCTACAGCTAGGCACTTTGCAAAAAAGGGGTCAGTTTTCACTGTAAAAATGTGGTGTATCCACGTTGCGTTTTGGGTCATTTCCTGTCGTGGACACTAGACCTACCCACACAAGTGAGGTACCATTTTTACTGGAAGACTTTGGGGAATGCGGGGTGTGTGGAATTTTATGGATACACGCAGATTCCAGAACTTTCCATCACAGAAATGTGAGGAAAATGTGGTTATTTTTGACCAAGTTGGAGGTTTGCAAGGGATTCTGGGTAACGAAACCTGGTGAAAGCCACACAAGTCACCCCATCCTGAATTCCCCTGGGTGTCTAGTTTTCAAAAATGTATAGGTTTGCTAGGTTTTCCTAGTTGCCAGCAGAGCTAGGGTTCAAAATCTACAGCTTGGCACTTTGCCAAGAAAGGGTCAGTTTTCCCTGTAAAAATGTGGTGTCTCCACGTTGCGTTTTGGGCCGCTTCCTGTCCTTCACACTAGGCCTACCCACACAAGTGAGGTATCATTTTTAATCGGAAGACTTTGGGGAATGCGGGGTGTGTGCAATTTTGTGGATCCACACAGATTCCAGAACTTTCCATCACAGAAATGTGAGGAAAATGTGTTTTTTTTTTTACAAAGTTTGAGGTTTATATGGGATTCTGGCAGTGCTTAATTTGAGCCGGTGCTTTCCGGTGCTGAGCACCCGCACTTAGTTGGTTTCCGGTGCTCGGCACCGGCACCTAATTGTCAACACCACACTTAGGGCAGTCTGCCACAAGGTGGCGCTGCTCATGTAAATTAGAGATGAGCAGTATAAACGTTGTTTAGGAAAACACTATGCATTACAAAATTGCTAATACCTGCCTCCCCAGCCATTTCTTTAGCTTTGGGGACCTGGAATAATTCGAACTGTCGCATTTACATGTGAGAGAGATGGTTAGTAGTTGTTTTGACAGCGATGACAAGGACGATGGGTGGTGCAAGCTGCAGTGGCCTCCTGGTCAGAGCCCTGGCACTTAATATTTTACAAATTAAGCACTGGATTATGGGTAGCAGAACCTGGTGAGAGACACACAAATCACCCCATCCTGGATTCCCCTGGTGTCTAGTTTTAAAAAATGTATAGGTGTGCTAGGTTTCCCTAGGTTCCAGCAGAGCTAGGGTTCAAAATCTACAGCTAGGCACTTTGCAAAAAGAGGGTCAGTTTTCACTGTAAAAATGTGGTGTGTCCACGTTGCGTTTTGCGCAGTTTCCTGTCGTGGGCACTAAGTCTGCCCACACAAGTGAGGTACTATTTTTATCGGAAGACTTTGGAGAATGCGAGGTGGGTGGAATTTTGTGGATCCACCCAGATTCCAGAACTTTCCATCACAGAAATGTGAGGAAAATGTGTTTTTTTTTTTTGCAAAGTTTGAGGTTTGCAAGGGAATCTGGGTAACAGAACCTGCTGAGAGCCACACAAGTCACCCCATCCTGGATTCCCCTGGGTGTCTAGTTTTCAAAAATGTATAGATTTGCTAGGTTTCCCTAGGTGCCGGCAGAGCTAGGGTTCAAAATCTACAGCTAAGCACTTTGCAAAAAAAGGGTCAGTTTTCATTGTAAAATGTGGTGTATCCACATTGTGTTTTGGGCTGTTTCCTGCCGCGGGCACTAGGCCTACCCATACAAGTGAGGTATCATTTTTATCGGAAGACTTTGGGGAATGGGGGGAGGGTGGAATTTTATGGATCCACACAGATTCCAGAACTTTCCATCACAGAAATGTGATGAAAATGTGTTTTTTGACAAAGTTTTAGGTTTGCAAGGGATTCTGGGTAACAGAACCTGGTGAGGACCACTCAAGTCACTCCATCCTAGATTCCTCTGGGTGTCTAGTTTTCAAAAATATATAGGTGTGCTAGGATTCCCTAGATGCTGGCTGAGCTAGGGTTCAAAATCCACAGCTAGACACTTTGCAAAAAAAGGATCTGTTTTCACTGTAAAAATGTGGAATGTCCACGTTGTGTTAGGGGCCGTTTCCTGTTGTAGACTCTAGGCCTACCCACACAAGTGAGGTACCATTTTTATCGGGAGACTTAGGGTAACACAGACTTGTAGAGCAACTGTTATTACCTATTGACTTTCTATGCATTTCTGCCTTCCAAATGTAAGACAATGTGTAAAAATGAAGTCACTTTGAAAAATGTCCTATTATTCACATGCTAGTATGGGTACCCACAATTTCGGAGATGTGCAAATAGCTACTGTTTCTAAACTCTATATTCTGTTCCCATTTCAGTAATACATAGGTGTCTTTCCCCTTTCTCTCCCCTCCTCTCCCCTTCAAGTCCTATACATCCCCTCAACCAGAAGGGTCCAGTGGATGTAACGGTATATTGCGTTCAAATATCTGTCATACTTGGAAGAAGTTACTGGTGAAAACATTGGCACAAATGGCTGTTTTTTTCAAATCATTTTCAATGTTTCCTATTTTCAGCTGTTAGTTTCTATGAAACAAATGACCCCTTGCTGAATTCAAAATGTTGTCTCCTTTTCTGAAATGTATAGCTTTCCAGGACCCATTATTGCTTTCATACCCATTTCTACCATTAACTGGAAGGAGGTTAAAAGCACAAAAAATAGCAAAAATAGGCTATGTCCCTGTAAAATGCCAAAACTGTGTAAAAAATGTTGGTTTTCTGACAAAAGTCTGTCAGTCCCTGAAAGCTGGGAAGATGGTGATTTCAGCACCACAAACCCTTTGTTGATACCATTTGCAGGGGAAAAAACTGATGCTTTCTTCTGCAGCACTTTTCCCCCCCCCAAAAAAATGTCCCTGTATTTTGGCTAATTTCTGGGTCTCCTGCAGGGGAATCAACAAACCCTGGGTACCTTTGAAATTCCCATGTTGTTTGAAGAAAAGGACGCAAATTTGGCGTGGATACCTTATGTGGTCAAAAAGTTACAGGGGCCTAAGCGCAAACTACCGCAAATAGCCAAAAAAAGGCTTACCACAGGGGGGAAAAGGCCTAGCAGCGAATGGGTTAAGTCAAGTATAGTAAACCTCCACTTACCTATTATACATAACAATATTTTGGCCCTTCATATTTAGACCTCAATATTTTGAGCATATGAGATTGTGTAATCGACATTCTGGTGGAATGCTGACCTGACAGAGGCAGATGGTCGACCTCATCAAAATTCAGATGCTCTTAAAGGCTTATTACTTCACTCAGTGAACAGCACTCTGGGGTGACACCCAGCACAAAAAGAAGCACAATACCACATCAGCACAAAAGATTGCTGCATAAAATGACCAGGCAAGAACCTTGGACATCCAAAGATAAAAGCACATTGGGTAGATGCATATGAGACAAGCTGACCCCCTTGTCTTTACTGACAACTCACAAAAGGATCCAAGAGCTTCTAGAATCTAGATGGTTAGAAAGGCATTGTGAAGACGTAGCCTAAAGAAACAACTGTATAAACATGTGCACCTTTACTCTATCCAGTTTGTAATGTGCAAAATTAATCAATCTCAGTGGATGAGGGGGAATTCTCATATGTGCACTTTAAAGGAGGGGGCATGCTAGAAGTAAGCCTGCTGATTCATATAGGAGGGATGGAAACAAGTAATGGATGCAAATGTGGTGTGAACCTAAATAAGACAAATTATGTTTTCTCCATAGCAATTCATGTATGTGAACCTGAAAATAAATGAGCAGCACTTTATAGGCAAAACTTCAGTTGTGATTTTGATGATGGTGCTCTCAGAGCAGAGAATCACGTCACTTTAGGTTATTGCATTGATTTAGAATGGGATGAAGGTGGTCCGGACATCAGGTGGGGAGTGGAGATGACAAGGCTCATGCTGTATTGGAGGTTTTTAGCTTGTGGGTCTGGCTGTCTGTGCTGTTGCCGGTGTTGCTGACTGTAGGACTTCTGCTTTTGGTACTTGCAATGAAAGTATTTTATTTTTTTTGCAGTTTTTATATAGCGCGAACTCGATCTGAAGGCATTGGAGCGCTTTATAAGAGCACCAGTTACATTACTCAAAGACACATTCATTTTTGGTAGGCACGGGAGATTAAGTGATTTACCCAGAATCACAGGATGTTGATCCGACGCCGACACTTGAACCTGGTTCGGCAGCTCTGGCCGTTATGCCACATCCTTTCCCCCAACATTATTATTAATAATGGGCCTAGTTCGTGTCACTGCTGATGTCGCAGTGCTCTAGGTGCCGCTGTGAATAAAACGCCCTATTTCATCTAAAACAGGTTTCAGCTGTCTGTCTTTTTTTATTGCTAAATTTCGTTGTCCGTAGTCCCAAGAAATGTCAATATTCTGAACGGCAGCGAAATTAGTCAACTGAATCCAATAGCCAATATCTATAGATGTGCGCAAATGGATCATCAGGAATGAAGCAAATGTCAAAATGCAAGTAATTCAACCCAACTATTTTACATGCAATCGCGTGCAGTCACAATCTTTGCCTCAAAGATGCAATCCCGGCACGTGCAGAAAACAAGACGTGCAAGCCTCCAAGTGCGCTTCATGCGTGTTCACAGGGAGAATGTAATCACTCGAGGGCAGGAATCTGTTGCCCAGATGGCGCAGCTTCCACACACACACACAGGCCAAAGAGCATATTAATTGGATGAGCGGAAAGTTTTTCCTGCAACCGATCTCTGCTGAGAGAGAAGGGTTGCTTTTATAAAATATGCTGATGAGCAGGTGCCCTGTCTTTATGACCACCTGTACTCTATATCAGAGGCCAGGAACCTGATTACATACCTTTTGCACTGTGTAATAAAAGGGGCAACTGGTCTTATGCCAGTTTTCAGCATGCAAAGGTACTTTGTCCCAGTCTATATTGCATAGCGATTTTTTCACCAGACAGCAAATAGAACCATCCTATTGTGTTGCCCTTTGAAGTGTTTGTGCAGTATGGAAGACAACACATACAATTTTCTCCACTAGTAATGTGTGAGGATAAAGGCAACTTTGGGGGCAATCAGTGTGCTCCAGTACCTGATAGGCAAGCAGCAAAACTGTGAGAGAAGCTTGAAGCCTGGCCTCTGCCTGTCGTTTGGAGCGCATAGATGCGAGGAATTCGCCTAGGTCATTGTATTGGTCGCCACTGATATACCATCCTACACCAATCAAGTCTATACCCCATCAGAGCTGAAAACAGGGGCAGACTGTAAATCAAGAATACTTGCCTAACACTACAGCCAATGTATTTACTGCACTGATGTGTGGCCCACTAGTTTGACTCCTGAAAATCGAGTCCAGGATATCGTGGGACACAAATATCAAGGGACTAACTATCAAAAGGAAAGTATGTATAGATTTTCTATACATAACTCCATGTATATCATCAAGGTAAATAGATGTGGAGTAAAAATAGTAAATCTATACCTCCCTCTGTGCACTTCCCTTCGATATTTTGTCCATGATATTAGTGTGCCGCGATATTCTTGTATTCGAAAATTCACGAGTACATCTGTCCCACAGGATGCAGTTAATTTCAAACTGCTTTCTTTGCTTTCCTACACTTCCTTAGTTTTTGTAACAAGAATAGCTGGCATGACATTTAAGATACTGATGTGAGAAAGGCACTGACCCCAAGCTTACAAAGTTCTCCTCCTTGTTGACTCGGTTTACTGGCATCATGAAATGGCTCTTTCCCACTCTAGAGATGGCCTAGGTGCTCATTGTATAACCCAACTGTGGTTTCTTGAAGAGAGCCTATGATAGCCACACATAGGTAATACAAACAGGTGGCATCAACAAAAACCCTTTCAGACTCAAGATTCAATTTTTGCGGAAACTATACGAAGGCCAAATTTTTGTATTCAGAGCATTTAATGATACGCAGTTCTAATGGAGGATGGTGATCGGTCTTTGATCCCCATCTGACCAACAAAACAGGAACAAGCACATTCTGTCTATTGGTCTTTCAAAAGCTGCAACGGAATCTAATAAAATCAATGTGGATGTATTTCTGTAATTTGAAGATTGAAGTATTTCTTTTGGCGTTTAGAAGGATGCTCCAAACCCCGAGGTGGGAATATAGCGTTATAGAACACTTCAAAGGGCAAACACTGAAATGTAGGAGAAGAATGTATGCACAATCCATTTATGGTCTTATATCGCCATGTTTTTATCAATGAAACTCCCCCAGTTCCAATGTTTTGTGCCAGAATAAAACTCATCAAAATATATTTAGTATAGAAATGCACATTAAATTGGATATTAGTGTTGGTTCATCACAGGGCACCCGTGCATGAGAAAAGCTCAAAATAATGACATTTCTGAGCAACAGTACAAAGGAGTAGACCAATTATTTAATGCATGAAATAGAAACTATATTGGAGGTATCAGGATGATATGTTTATAATTCCAGCAGTGTCTTTATTGTGGTCAAACAGTGATTAACTTGAATTGTGTCCAAGAGGTGATTAGTGGCAGAGTGAGTGATGCTTCTGTTTGTTCTGAGAGCATGGGTTCTTAATATTGTGACAAATACAATTGATTGTTTGAAAGAAGGCGACAAGGCAACAGCGTAAATCCTGAAGTGAAGATTCTATCAATGTCAAGCCATAAGAAGGTGTTGCATTTCAAGTGATTGTGAACGTTCTGGGATTATATTGGTGGGATTCTCGAGTTTAACCTTTGTAATGTACTTATATTGCTGCGATACTCTGAATCCACTCTAGGCTTATGCCAGCGGCCCTGTCCTTTTCGTTTAGCTATGGTCAAGTCTTTCAAAAATGATGTACTGATAGTAATCCATGATCTCTCTTTGTGATATTTCTAATTTTAAAAGATGATCTTAGAGATTGATGGTAACAGAATATTCCCCCATTTTTGACAGAAGTGCCAGTTTTAGTTGGTGGAGCCTTCAGAGGAGAATCCTCCACAAAATATTTAACACTTCCTCCAGAAAATGAAGGGGTTTTCTTACCAACCAGCTATAATTGTTGATTGTAGCATGTAAGTGGCCATGATACATATTTTTGGGGTTCATATAATTTTACTTTTTATTTGTCTGCACTAGATTTAGATCTAGAATCTATTTGTCAGGAAAAGAGATACCAAATAATGATCTATTGAATCGTACATAGTTCTTAGTGAGACAAGATTAATACAATCTGTTATTACTATATCGAATTGCGTCTCTCTATATGTGTCATACAAAAGACCCATGGTCCTGTCGGACCGGAACGATTCATAGAATAACAGTTCTTTAATAACTCAATGTTATGAGGTAAGAATCCCCTTGAGATAAGAAGCGCATTATTAAGAATTAAAAAAAAAATATCCACAAACATATAAACTATGTAGAAGAAGTACACAACCAGAAATTGAATTTTTATTACTTGCATGTATTGAGGCAGTAGTACATTTAGGGGCATATTCTCAAGGAGCTATCGCCAAGCCAACGGCACTTTATCGCAGCCAAATCCACGATAAAGTTATCACCCCATTCCCAAGCTGGTGCTAACAGCCCATAACACCAGTTTACCTGCGATAGCAGTCTCAAAATATATCGCCACAGAGGAGCCCAGCAACTAACGCTAATGATATGCAGAGTAGGCGTTCCCGTGCTAAAAGCCGCGACAACACCACTCCACAACATTCTCAACGACCAGCCAGATCGGCGATAAGATCACAAAACATGCGCTAAGGCGCGTTAGCAGCAGGAAACTAACACCTGCTCCTACCTGGTGTAAAGTCGGACGACAACCGGCACCAGACAAGGGAGCACAGCCCAAAGCCACACATGAAGAACAACAGATGCCCTGGAGCAACCCATCATGCAGGCCTGAGCCCCAATAGGTCAACAACACCCACCGCCACCCCCCCAGGACCCCCCCCGGGCCCTACCCCAGGCACCCCCCACCCCCCCACCCACACCCCCTATGGACAAAGATATTGCACATCAACTCCACGAAATCATGAACCAAACAAATCGCCTGAAGTCGCACAATCACAACTCCCAACATACATGTGTGGCCAGAAAAAGGGAAATCATACACCCATATCAAAATATCCAAACAATATGTTTATTACAGAACAAACCAAAAAAACAATTCTGAAGAGGCATGGCGGGTCGTCTCAGGACATTCTGTAAGTCACAGCCTGCAAAACAGAAATCTGGATCAGAAGGTGTGCCATGCGACCATCAAAGTACAGAGAGAGAGAGCGAAAGAGAGGAAGAGAGAGGGAGAGAGGGAGAGAGAAAGAGAGAGGGAGAGAGGGAGCGAGAAAGAGAGGGAGAGAGAAAGAGAGAGGGAGAGAGGGAGAGAGTGCCAACACTGCGGACCTAGGCCTCACTGCTAACCTGCTGCCACCGGTGTGTCTCCAACCACGTGCCAGTATTCACAGCAGTCCCCCAGGTCCCTCATCTGAAACAGTTTCCAGAGACATGAATGGCAGAGTCCATACAGTTGCACACGCCATCATCGCTTGCCTGCCCCTGCGCACACAGGCTGCTGCACCCCAGCCCCTCCCGCCGCCCAGCGGTGATTGCCCACCCCTGCGCAACCAGGCCTCACTGCTCACCTTCCGCCACCGGCGTGTCTCCAAGAGGGCCCACCACGTTCCGGAGGGATCTCCAAGCCCGGTGCCCGCGACCATGGCACCCTCCACATCATGCAGCCCCGCACCGCGGGCCACCAGGTCACACACCTGACCCTGGGTCTTGATTACGCAATGGCAGAGACCACATCAGTGCACACGGCATCATTGCAGGCTGCACACCCGCTCAGCGCTTGAGGTGCCACTAACTCTGTGAAGCGCAGCGCAACGCCACGTGGCGGGAGGGCCGCACTGCCCGCTGGCCCAGGCCTACACTGCGGTTCAGCAGGGCTCACACTAATCCTTGCCAGTCCGGACCACCAGGACGGCGCATCATCGCAGGCTGCACACCCGCTCAGCACTTTAGGTGCCCCTATCTCACTGCACCGCAAGACACCGTCCCGTGGCGGGGTGCCTGTGCCTACCGCGGTGTATCCGTGCCACCAAGTCTGTGCCCCGCTAGCCATGGACCCTTAATGATTGAGTCCCGTTGTGCGGACGCCATCATGTCACCCCCGGCACTGGGCAATGTGAGGTGGCAGGGCCCTAGGCCCTCATGCACACATGAGAACTACACGGAGACACCCAGTCAGAGAGAGTGGAAATGGCGTCCAGCACGTGCACCAGGCCATTTTTATTGCCAGGGTCACATGTCCTGTGACGCCAGTGCTGGATGGGTGTGGTGTGGGTGTACACCAGCCGTGAGGGAGTGGCTGTGGCATGCTGGCAACTAGACCTGTGAGCTGCAGATCCCCACAGTGAAGACCTGGGACATGTAGCGTTGACGTCCCCCCTGTGTGCGTAATCGGAGTGGACTGTCCTGGCGTATGCCAGTCCAGCGTAAGGATGTGAACAATGACCCCGGGGCTCTGGGCGTGGTTCCGTCCTGGGCTGGACAAGTAAGTGACTAATGGATGTGTCTCCGTTGTAGTGGCGATGCCACCCTGACCGGATTCGGCAATCTGTCACCCTGTGACAATAGTCCCACAACATGGGCAACATGGATGTAAGGGGGAATCACTGACCCTACATTCATCCATACTTCCACACTTGAAAGATCATAGACATGACACATCTGTGTGGATATGAATGTTTATCACACATTCAAGGGAGTGTTGCAGCTAGAGCAGTACAGGGCCATGCCAACCCCACTTCACATTGTCGGCCCGTGGAGGGCCAGCCAGAGTCCTTCAGGGAATGACAGGTACATCAGGAGAGGAGGACTTCAGTCCGCAGTCTGATAGCTGTGTCATTGGTTACCAAACAGAATATGGCAGTCCATGTCGAGGTCCGAGGTGAGTGTCGCAGAGTGCATCGGGGACAGTGGAAGGTGATGATGCAGAGGGCAGAACCAAGCAGAAACATGCCACATGGCAGAGATGTATGCTACTGCGTCCTCCTGACCACGAGGGTGGGTTCATCCGCATCTTCGTCCTCTGCTGTTGCATGTGCCTCACATGTGGGTGGTGGTGTAATGTCTCCAGCACTGTGTGGCACAGACACATCAGGGGCCGGAGATGTGGATGGGGTGGTAGCAGCAACATGCATCAGCGCCAGGCCTTGTGGCAGCAATGCCATGAGGAAGGTCTTTAGGGCATTGAGGGACCCAGCTACCTCTTGCTGGTGTGCAGCCGTGGCAGCTGCTCTTTCCGCCTGCGTCCGCTCCATGTTCTCCATGATCCTCCGCATGTGTCCCAACTCCAGGGCGAGATCGCTGGAGGAACTCTGACTAGACAGTCGTTCTTGTCGCAGAGTCAGGACTCTGGCGATGTCAGCCATGGTCCGTTGGAGGGCATGGAGCGGACTGTGGGCATCCGTTAGGGACTGTGAGTGGTCCCTGATGGGACTTAGACATCCACGTATGGTGTCTAGTTTGGCTGCCATGCGGTCGAACCCCACCTGCACCTGTTCAGCCAGCTTCTCCTGGCACCCCAACACATGGCGTTGGAAGGCCATGTGTTCGTCGTGGGGGTCCTGGGAGGCAGCCATGGTGGTGGGTTCCGCCTGCTGTGTGTACTGTGCAGGGGGGGGCTCCTCGTGGCAGCTGGGTTGCCCTGATCCTGGAAGTGGGCTGCGGAGGCTCTCCACGAGCTGTTCGAGGGCGTCTGAGTCGAAGGTGTGGTGGTCCTCTTCGTCATCAGAGAAGAGAGGTTCAGACTGCTCTGCAGCAGGTGTTGGATTTCCCCCTGCAATGTGGAGGGGAGATGCAGTTTAACATCGTGTACACATGTATGTTGACGCATTGTACATGTCTGCATTCAGACTGCATGACAATGTACATTGTGACTGTTTGGGGGGAGCTGCCTATTTGATGAGGGACAGTGGACATTCCGACTACATCACGGATGTGAGTTTGTACTTGTACATTGTCAACTCACATTTCCCTGCAGTGCCATATGTGATTGGCCAGTTTCTACGCACATGTGGCACCTGTTGTGTCCTTTGTTCTGTTGTGGACGTGTTGCGGTTTGTACCACCTCGTTGTCAATGTTGATGTGCTCTGCATGTTATGTGTGTGTGCCGCATTTGGGGGGAGTCACCCCTGCAGCTCTGATTTAGCTGCCCTTATCCCTTACATGCGGTGTGCCTGTGGGTTCTGTGCTTATGCAGTGCTGAGATGTTGCATACCAGTGTGCATTGGTCTCTTGGTGGGAGTTGTGGTTCTGGGGCATGGTTTGTCCGCAGATGTGCTATGCTTAATTGTGCATGTGTGCCATTGTGCCCATCTCCCCCCGTCCCCCCAGTCCCTGGTTGTTACTCACCCTGTTGCTGTTGTGTCCGGTCATGTTGAGCAGTGTCCGGTCCCCCGACTCCTGCCACCGTCTCCCCACTGATGACTGTGGACACCATTTCCTCCATCTCGTCCAGCTCCTCCTGTGGTGCTGGACTCCCACCTCCAGTCTGCATTGCTGCCTTCCGGTTGTTTTGCGAGTTTCAGCTTGGTTTTGCGCTTCACATCATTCCAGCGCCTCTTGACCTCGTCCATTGTCCTCTTCAGCACTCCGACTGCCTTCACCTTGTCCACGATGGTCTGCCATATTCCATTTTTAGTTGCCAGTGACACAGTGGAGGTGACGAACAGTGATTGATGGTGTTCTATCACCTCCGTTATCAGGATCCTGTTTTCCTGCGGACTGAACTTCGTCTTCCTCTTCTTCTTGTCCTTGCCCTTCCCTGACCCCGAGGTCCCAGGCTGGTCCTCCGTGGGGTTTGTGGGGTTCTGGTTGTCCTCTGTACTTGCTCCGGCTGCCTTCATTGTGCTTCGCTGTTGTTTGGCTTTTGTTGGTATGTTTTTTTCTCCTTTTATGGTGAATTTTCCCGCATGACGCGTGGGAATTGCAGGCCTGTGGCTGGTTTTTGTATCGCGATTGGCGTCATCGCTACTTTTTCCGCATTGGGGTTTCGCGTTTTTGCAGCGTCGCGTTGTTTTTAATGCGTTCATTTGACGTGTTGTCCTGTGACTATCGCATGGTACCGCCGTGTTGTGAATACCACGTTAACACGGAGTTGTTTTCCCGTGATGTGTAGGGTTGCGTTAAGCTACACTTGCAGTAGTTATCACACGTTCTTGAGAATATGCCCCTTAGACTATTCATGTACAAGATAATGGAGGCTACTCCACTAGTGCAAAAGTAGAAAGTGCTCATGCAGTGTGACAAATAAAAACGTTGTGACTGGGAACATAAGATACAAGTTAAAAATGCAGTGCATCAATCGCCTGCGTAATGTCTGTCTTGAAAGGTATGCTTTAGAATCCCATGTATCCAGGGCAACAGGTGATTCTTCTTAAATGCCTGTGAGGGATATTGAATCAGTATAGGCCAACAATCAGATCGTTGAAGTATTGACTCAAGATATTGCGGTTACTTTCAACCATCTGTGCGGATCTTCATCAAGACGTATGTGAGGGGCAACCTAGAGTCGCATGAGACTCAAAATTTTCTTCAGGCATTTTAAGGATCCTCCCTTTATATATATGGTGGCAGATCCGCTCGTCTGAAAGCTGGGAACCTCAGCTTCGACTGTCTATAGCTTAAAATTTCATTTCATCAGGCCATTCAAGGAGCATCAGCAATTCCAAATTCCCATATATATAAAGGGAGAAATTGGTATATAGATGGGAGCACAAGACCCATTGTTGTGGTCTCTTCTACTGAGGAGAGTGTACTCTACAGAGTACTCAGTGACAACTATGCATCCAAGGGTTTGTGTCTCACTCACAGCCAACTCCCCAGAGGCAAGGGAGCATTGCCTGGAGTCCAATCTGAAAGAGGAATTACTAGACTGTCTAGGGTGCCAAGACACCCTGCTTGTGAGCAATGTAAGAAACAACAACCCTCCAGGATGAGTGGATCGTGGAAGAGACTGCCATATTTGACTTTGGCGTAGGGTCCTTCGAACAGAGACTTGCTAAGCAAGGGCACCAAACGAATCATGGTACTGCCAGACCTAGCAGCCTTTGTAAATTATCTGCATTGAGGCTACAAAGACACATGGAGCTGTGTGCCTGAATGACTGAAGCCATGATAAGTGTGTGCTGGAGGCTGGTGGGCCCCATACATGGACTGCGTACTGGAGCACTACCCAAGTGTGCAAATGGGTCAGGACTAGTCCAGAAGGCCAAGTGTCCGTAGAGCTGTCCCTAGGATGCCTCATGAAAAATCAAGGTAATCGCCTCAAAGCACTGTGGGGCATATTCTCAAGGAGTTATCGACGCGTTAGAGGCACTTTTCTGCCGCTAATGCGGCGATAATTTTATCGCTCTATAACCAAGCTGTCGCTAACAGCCTATAGCGACAGTTTTTAGGCGAAAGCGTCCGTTTTAAAGATCGCCACTTCTGTTAGCGATAATTATATGCAGGAGAGGCGTTCCCGTGCAAAAACACACTCAAACACCACTACTCCATATTCACAAGGGGATCCTTGAGCTTCTGAAGACCAAAACAACTGGCTCTAACTGGAGTTAGAGCCAGTAACTTAAGACCAGAAAATAGCTGGTCTTAAAAATGGGGATAACACTTGGGGCCACATCTCAGCAGGTTTTGGTTAACCCTGGGCGTAGTTCGCGTAGTCGCGCTACGCGAAGCTACGCGAAGATGTTAAAGCGCTACGCGAGCATGCATAGTTGCTTGTCGCGCCCGTTCGCGATGCGTTTTTCTTCTTCGGGAACGCGTTGTGCATGTTCGGGACGCTGTTGTGCGTGCTCGGGGGATAGTATCTCGCAAACTTGCCCATGCGGTCGCCTATGGGCGCGGCCATCTTGTTTTTCACTTGTCCCGCCCGTTCGCGATGCCTTATTTCCTGTTCCGGGTCGCGTATAGCATGCTCGCGATGCGCATTTCATGTTCGGGAACGCGTTGTACGTGTTCGCGACGCTTTTTGCGTACTCGGGGGGAAATATCACACGAACTTACCCACGCGGTCGCGATGGGCACGGCCATCTTGTTTTTCACTCTATACTATGGTTCTGGGCCTGCTTTTCTATCCTCCCTCAATCTTTGCAATCCTTAGTTTTTTACACTGTTTTTCATTTTTTTTAATTTATTATCTATCTCTCTCTGTCCCTAAGTCTATATTTTGCATTTATTTCTACTTTTACTGTTTTTTTTACTTTTCTACTGTTTTATATTACTTCCTTCTTTAAGCTCCTACTTCTTCCCCTAACTTTATTTTTTCCTTCTAACTTTTCTTTTCCGCCTCCCACACAACCCAGAACCATGGCGAAGAGTAGCAGCACTACCGGCTCCAAGGGAAAGGCGCGTGCGCCCAAGAGCCGCCTGCCTTTCGGCAGACTGCGCCCTGCAAGGGTGCAAGCCCGGCAGCTTTTTTGTGAGGCGGAGGTGGCCGCCCTTGTTTTTTTGGGACAGCTCCACCTCCCCTTGACCTTGGCAGCAGGCGGCAGGCCAGGCTCCGGGTACCCTACCCAGGTGCGTCACTGCCGGTGGGCGAAGGTGCGCCTGGCAGTGTTTCGCTGCTCAGGGGTCCGGCGCACCCATAACCAGCTGGCCCACCGGTGGTCAGACATCCTGGCCCGGGAGCAGGACCTGTTGGACCTGCTAGGTGTCGAGGTCGTGGGGCTTGGTGAGTATCTAATATATAGTAGTATAAGTATTGTCTATAATTTTTTTACAAATAACAAGAATACTGCTGCTTACATTGCAGGTAAATTACGTTTCAAAATCTTCTGTGATTGTAGGACACAGGTGCTCGGCGCTACTCTTACTTGTTTGCAACTTTGCGCTCGCTTGGGCTGATTATTATGTAAGAGTTTACTTTAGAGAACTTAAGTTAGGTAATGCTATTGCTAGAGAGACTCTAGTCCTTCCTTTGTCCTCCTGTCAAATAGTGGTGGATGGATTGATACTAGGTTTAGTTAGTATTAGTTGATAATTTTTTAGCGGTCTGCGTGACGCATCCTCTGTCACTGAGTGCTGCTTACCCCAGTCCTTAGTAGAACCTTTTGTAGTTTGTTTAGTGAGTGGTAAGCTTAGCAGTGTCAGTCAGTGTAGTGTAGCTCCTATTTCCTTAATAGGCTCTGCGCATTGGAATAATATACCCTATAGGTTTGACATAGGACTAAAGGTCAATATGTCCCTATCGAGTATATTAAACTTAATTACTTGTGCCAGCTAGCTCAGAGGCCACTAGAAACTCCTTGATAAACAAGAAGGGAGTAGTTTCTGGCAGCTGCAAAACATGACAACTTTGTTTCCCTTTTAGAATCAGAACATGTCCCAGAGTCGTGGAAACAATAGATAACCGTTTCACTCAGCTCAATCGTGCATGCTTAGTTTTCCTCAAAGTTACACAGGAAGAATAGACGGGCGTTTCAATAAAAGATTTATTGAACAGTCTTGTTTCTCGTGTAAGTAATATGTGCTGTTATGATCACAAGACAATATGCAAGATAAATAATGTACAGCGTAAGCAGTAGAAATAAATAATACTGCGCTAGCATGATCTTTAGTAGATATTCATTTACATAAATAACATAGACTAAAAATGCGAGTACTCATACGATGCGTTTCTAAGCTAGTTGTACCGCAATGTACCTAACCTAACCTAGGTGTAGGGAGAGGTATGAAGTAGGTGGAGTATTCCTTACTATGGTATACTAAGAGTATGTTACGCCCAGTATGCCTAGTTTGCCAAGAGTCCCTCTAGGTTTCTAGTCAGCTCCATACCTTAAGAATGAGAGAGGTGGGAATCTCTTGCCAGACTCGAACTCCAACACCCCGCGAGGGAAGTCAGATCACTGGAAGCTGGACTCTGTGCGTGCAGGGATGACAGCGTCTTCTCAGTGCGTCAGGCCGGGAAACGGGCTCCTCTGAAGTCGAGGTCTCCTCTGATTTACAAGGGCTAGGGAAGGTATATTTATACCTGAGAGGTACCTCAGAATGTTAGCATTGACGTAAATTGGACAGCGGAAGACGTCATGAATGAACCCTCAAGGTATAACGGTTCATGCATAATAGATGAGTCCTTGAAGAAATCAATAGTCCTGTGCTAGGGAAACTCCCGAAGCCTAAGGGTCTGTACTTCAAGAACTCGTTGTGACGTTAGGGTGGACGGATGTCAGAGACCATGCCTGTATTTGGAGTGCACAGTTTAATGCCTAAATAAGGACTGGGATTTTATGCCTATATAAGGGCAGGGCGAATTGTGCCTATATAAGGACATGATACAGGAAAACCCATGTACGGACACCCTAAGAGGAATACAACATCAGTAGCAGAACATCAGACGCAACCAACCAACAATTTGGTGTATGCACAAATTTATGCATGTGTCCTCCATCTCATCTATGCATTTTTGAGGGCTAAAAAAAATGGAATTGCAGACTTAGTGAACAATTGGCCCGTCTGGAATAGGTGGGCTAGGTCAGGTGGTACTTAGGCTTAGTTAGTGTTCTGGATTCGAATCAATCAGAATGGAACACTGGATTAGTGTTCATAAATAAGTAGACGGTCCGTGAATCCCACAAGCCAGTAGTCGATCTGATTAGATAGGTCAATTTTATTGCAATTATTGTTTCCTAAAAAGTTTTTTGAGCGTTTTTTAAAATAATTTATTTGTTTCACAGCAATCATTAATGTTTGTTTCTTTCTTTATTATATCTTACATGATCACTGATCAGCAGCACCCAGGGCAAGAAGACGGGGTCCGAGTCGGCGGGACAATCAGAGGACCGCTCCTCTACCGAGGGCCCTGCTGCTGGCCCCAGTAAGTCCTCCAGTGGTTAATATTAACAGTTATATTTCCCTAACTTTTACTGCACCTTATTTTTTCCGAACTATTAATTCTGGTTCCACTTCCTAATTCTATTTTTTACAAAAGCTTCTTTGATCTTGACTATCTGTTTCTAAATTCTGGTTATCCCTGCCTCGAAGTTCTAACTGCCTCTGCTATGACTCTCTGTACTACTACTATTAGTCTGTATGTAGCTAAGCTTGCCCAGTTTGCCACTCTTTATTTTACGGTTTTGAATAAAACTCAGATTGACCAATAGCTCTATCCACTGAGTCCAGTCCTTTGGGTTGTCCTCTTCTAGTCTTCTTAATCTTGAGGCTTTGACAATTACCACCAACAAAATGCCCAACCAGATATTTGACTATTTTTGATAGGATATAGTACATACTACTACTGTTGTGGGGATTCTGCACAGCCACATACAGAACTATGCACAAGAAAATAGGAAGTTGGTGATGGGAGGTTGGACCTTCCTCACACCTCAGTCAGAAGTGAACCCACAATCCCCTGACCGACTAGCTATAGTGTCTCATTAGGTCCCCGAACCCCCACCCGAAGATACCCAATGATTACACAACCCAGAACATAACACCCTTTCGCTCACTCACTCGTGTAAGTCCACCACCACACCAAATACCACAGAGTCTATGTGTAAGTTCAAAAGGTTTATTTTCAACTAACAAGCTCTGTACTTTGTTCTATAAAATTCAGTGTACAGCCAGCTCCAACAGCAAAATGCATAAGATTAAAACAATAAACATTGTTACAAGTGCATGATAGAAGACAAAAGATCTGTGTGAATTCTGGGAGACCCCTCACCGTAGAACGTAGAAGTACTGGTTACATGCATCATTCATAAGCTCTGCAAATCTCTGGTTTGTAGAAGGGAATCTTCTGCCTGTTATGAGAAAAATGGTGCGCGTTAGATAGTATAATGCAAGCATTTCTCAGTCATGCCAAAAAGTGTAACATGTTACTTATGGCTAAGCAATACGGACTAACCGAACTCCATAACAAAGTGGCTTGTTTTTCGACCTCTTGTACGCAACGCTCAGACAGTAGCTGTATGAGCTCATGTGGGCTCAAAAGGCGTCTTACTGCACAACAAGCTGCGAGGTAACATGCGCAAAAGACATGAAGCGAAAATGGTTGCATGGCTCAGGCTAACTTTGCAAAGAGTAGAGTAGACTATAATAATGACCCTAGGGACCATAACACTACTAGTGTCTAGTGACTCTACTCTAGTACCCGATTTGGACTAGTGATGTATGTTGTATATGTATGTATTAACTTTTTTTTCAATCTTGCTACTGAAAATGAATAAATAGGGGGAGGTGTATAGGCATCTAAAAATGTGTAATGTTTTTTCTAGGCGTACTACCAACCACCAGTGTCGGCGGGGCCAGCGGCGATGGCGATGCGGCCATTCCGGAGGGGGCAGGAGATGCGGCACCTGCAGGAGATACAGGGGGTGAGCCAGCAGCAGTGGCGGGCGGCGGTAAGTTATATTCATTACTTATTGACATTACACTAGCTGGAAGGGTGTTCACTTCACTCACTGTACTGTTGAGACTTATTAAGTATGAAGTTGTAGTGAACATTATACAACGGTTGAAGAAGACACCCTTTACTTAGCATTAGCAATGCATTAGCAATAGCATTAGCAGCATGAGTTGAGTAACCAATGGCCTCTTCTATCTGACTCCAACTCAGCTGTGAAAGTTTTATGGAGAAGACTAAAAGTCAGATCAGATGACCTTGATGGATGTGTTGAACAAAAAGGGAAAGAAGGGTGGAAGGAGGAAGGACGGGCGAGATGTAATATGACTGGCAGAGAAGGATACGTTGGAAGCATGCATAGGTGGCTGATAGGAATCAGTCATGTGTTGTTGAAGGATGGGTGGAAGGTGAAAGAAGATGCCTGCCTGGGTTGGCGACACAGTATGGGTGGATACTGGGGATAGCAAGAATCCTCAGCGGTGTTTGGGTGAAACTCAAAGCCAAGGCAAGCAAGGAAGGAGTGGACGCATGGGTGGTTGTTGGTGAAACAAACTAAGGTTTGTGGAGAGATTAAGAAGAATGATAGACATTTACTTAGAATGGATGGATGCCTGTATGTATTCATCATAGACAGCATAGGTGGAGACTGTCACTGGATGCAGAGTCTTAGTTTGAAGAGAATGTAAAAGAAACTGTGCCAGAGTAGCAAAGCCGAGGGGAATACAAGTTGTATTTTCAGAATACAGGACTCACAGTAGTTTGCAAGCACATCATATATATATATTGTGTATAGTTAGTTATCAAGCGCCTTCCTCCGACTCCGAGGACCACTCCCTACCTATGTTAATTTATTTTCGAATGTGTCAGCCAGCCTGCAAAGGCTGGCCTATCTGTTGGTTACACAATCAATCAAAACAAAGTACCTTATGCAGTAGCGTTCAATGGTGGGAGTGCTGCCGGGCGGTGATGTGGGGAGGGAGGGCAGGGTGGGGGTAGTAAACTATGGATTACGGCCAAATACAGGTAAGTAAACATAAAAATAAATAAAGCAAATTTCATTGTGCGCACTGCACCGCCAAATGCGATGCAGTGCGCGCAACGAAATTAGTTTTATTTATTTATATGTTTACTTACCTGTAATTGGCCGTAATCCATAGTTTACTACCCCCACCCTGCCACTCCCTCCCCACGTCACCGCCCGGCAGCACTCCCACCACCGACCGCTACTGACCTTATGTCGTCGTCTCATATATAAGCAATGATCATTGGATCAGATATATAATCTGCCTTTTTGTAGTAGCCAGGGCAGGGTGAAAGTAAAATTGAGCAATTGCCCTTCATGTAACAGAGAGAGTATGGCCAGTGCCACCCGTAATAGAAAAATACGAGCTTCCCCACCTGGAGACAGTAGTAAATAAAACTAACGTGAGTCTCCGTCATGACTCGTATGTTTGTCTTGGGTGCAAGCTTAGCTGACTGAGCTGGCATGCCGGCTACAACCAGGTTATGTAATTTCGCTAAACTAGAGATAAAAAGAAGACTGGTGTACTGTGTACTGGAGTCCATAGTGCTAGTATAATGCCTGAAACTCCCACAAATGTTAGAGGCAGAGGAAGTGGGAGGGTAGATTATTACCACAAATGTTATGTACTGTGCTTGCTAGTGCTACTGTGCCACTATGTGTTGAATTAATTTTGTGTTACTGTTTTGCTAAGAGTATTGGTTACAACAATATTCTTTTTCTTTCTTAATAAAGATCCTCCTTCCCAAGAAAAACCATCATGGAAGGAGTTGGCAGCCAGGGCCCGGCGCCAGAAACTGGAGGCCATCTGCCAAGAGTACCGGCGGCTGGTGGCTCAGGCGGAGGAGGAGGAGGCGGCAGCAGCTGCAGCCTCCTCCAATGCCCCAGGCCCCAGCCAGGCCCTACCTCCAGTGGTTTGGCGCTGCGGTCAGGCAGCCGCCCGCCGCCGCAATTCCTTAACAGCCAGCACTGCTGCCCCCACCCTGGATGCCACTGCAGGGCATTTCGCCGCCAGATGCTCCTCCAGATTTCCCGCCTAGAGGAGCAACTAGAGGAGCGGGTGAAGGTCCTCGTGGACAAACACCTGAAAGCCCGCCGAATATAAGAACTATGTAGGACCCCGTTGGATTGCCCCTTTCTTATTCCTTTTGTTGGTGGGTGGGAATTGGGCGTTAGGGTTTATGGACATTGTTTGGACTTTTTCGTTTTGGACATTGGTTGGGGTTAGGGAGAGGGGTGGGTCAGGTGTGGGATAGTTTATTTTTGTTAGGGTAATAAATTATATTTATACTTAAACATACAATGTTAATGTTTTGTGGGGGGGTTACTGTTTTACGAATTTACGTCACATGGTTTCCTTGCTGCTGCAGGGCCGCAGTTAGTGTTTGATTTAAATAATCTGCCGATTATGTAACACACAAACAGATAGATGCGGTACTCCTCACTGAGTTATTTGTCCTACTAGTACTGTCAGTCTCTCCTCCTAGTCCATTATACCTCCCACCAAACTTATCTTACCTGTGATTGATGATGATTAAGTTCGGCACAGCGATGGCTGCATGGTTTCCCAAGAGAATGGAGAAGATGCCATGGTTGTGGTGGTAGTAGTAGACACTGGCAGTAGCATTTGCAAACAAAATAAAAAAGAGACAGTCACTTGCCTGAGAGAGACTGTGGGAGGAGTAGTAGAACGAAGTAAAGTACAGTACAGAAGAAGACTGCCAAACAAACAATATTGCAACTGCTAAAGTAAAATAAAACATAATGGTGGCGGGGACAGCCTAGTACAAGAAGTTACAAACTGTAGTTGTGTCGAGTGAGTCACTTAACTTAACACAATCGTAATTCGTAACCTTTACTGCTGTGTGGTAGGATGTTGATGATGAATCCAATCAATGCCGGCAATTAATTATGATTAGGGCTCACGGTTTTATAGTATTTAATTTTTTTGCATTTCCGTCTGTATTTATCCATATTTATTTTTTGCGCACTTTATCTGTATTTATCCATATATATTTTGTGTTTTGCGGATAAATGAAGTTGTAAAACTGCACATTTCCATATTTATTTAACTCATAGACACGCACTCATACTTTGATGTCTGTCTGTTTTAGCTATTTCAGCTGCCAAATATTATATAACAAAACATCCACTGGTAAATACTAGCATTATACCACAAATGTATGTTGGCACATGGCATTATTGAATGAAATTGCATCCTGTTTTTTTAATTTCCCATGCTGTCCATCTGCTCAGCTGTTGGCCTATAATTCATGAAAGACAGCACAGAGTCACTTAAAATAACCCCAATTTTCTGTATTTATCCACTTTTAAAAATAAATGCAGACAGAAAACACATTGCTTTCTGTCTGTATTTATCTGTAAAAATCCGTAAAAACGGAAAACCGGGAGCCTTAATTATGATGTATTAGGTCCCTTTGGAAAAAAATTGGCTTGCACATAGACTGAGCATGGGTGGGCAAGCAAAAGAAGATCCTCGCCCTGCCTTGAAATTGAATTAGTGTTGCTTTCACCACATCTGCCGCAGCAAGCGTGTGATCAATTGGTGTACATTTAATGTAGTCACATCACACCTCAATATAAATCACAGCCCGGGGGAAGAGGGTTAGGGTTTGATGAATGGATGGGAAGGGGGGTTTGGGGAAAGGTTTGACAAAGAAAAACAGTACGCATGGACACAACAAAAGCAAAGCACAATCTTGGCAGACGACCATGATCTTATCCAATAAATCTATAAAGGGAGAAAAATGAAATGCATGCATGATGATGAAGATAACTTGATGGTTAATGAGTAGTACTTATTAACTACTACTAGACAATTAGACAGTACAGGGCAGCAGTATATTCTATGCAATTTGCCTTGCCTGTATGCCCTCAGAGAGACCCAAATTACATGTTGTACCGGGCTTACTTTTAAAGATAGCAAAGAAAATTAAAAAATAGTTGTAGGGATCAATTAGCAAACAAACAACAACACAACACACAGTCGTAATGATTGAAGAGAAAAAAGGAATCAAATTAATTAAAAGACGAATGATGAATGATACTAAAGTTACTGTATTATCCTGGTCAAATTGTGGAGTTGAATCTCGTCATTCCTCTTGGTCCTATCTTCCATGGACGCTCCGCACATCAATCTTGGGTGCCACTGCCTGCCTGATGCGGATTGGTAAGGTAAGTGTGAGTTGTTTCTCCCAGTATAGCACAGGGTAAAGGCCGGCCTGTACGTGTAGATGGAAAAACAAAAGGGGTATTGAAAAATCAATGAATAAAAAAAAAGCATCAATTACGGTGGAGTCCAAGAAGAGACGAAAGAACACTTTCAGACTGAGGCGGCTTGGATACATCGTGTCTATTCTGTTTACAGCATTAAGCTACAACAACAACAGGACAGAACAGGCCCACGGCACCAGGCCGTGACCCAACCTCCATTTACCTTAAATTTTGACAGAGCCAGACAAAACTCAATAGGCATATACAGCAACCTAGCATTTTCAAAATTAAGTGACTAAATCAATGCGCCGCTGTCAGTCATATGACTACACTCGACTCCACCACTATATGGACATGTAGGTCTGCTGTGTTTACTTTCTTGTTGAATTGTTGTGTTTACCTTTTATGCCACTTCATGAAACGCAGTTATTGCATCAATCATCTCCGATCCAACTGACTGACTGCGTACAAAGGTAGTATGGTCATCATCATGGTGTGGTACGTGTTGTCCAACTCCAACTCAGTCTGTAGTGACTAGTCTCCGATTAAGTCCATATTCCATATTAAAATATTGCAACGGATATTGGCCTGCACCTGCAGTAGTAGGAGTACAATTTGGTTATTAAACAACAAGAAGGGAAACATTGACTGTCACTTGAGTCACTTTCACTTTGTAGATTAACTAGTAGAGTTCGACTTCATGCACAATATCAACACAACAAACAACAGCAATCGCTCAGAGTCAGCAAGCATCCAATGCATGCCATCATTATTACCTGTCTTTCTCTTCTCTTTGGCTGTCAGATCATCAGATGCCTAGTTCTGACAGGTGTGTGTGTTTTTTTTAACGAGGCAGTGGCCTCATTATTACTCCACATTCATTTTGAGTGTTGGTAGTCGCTGTTTCGGTTTTTGTCTTATTTATCTGTGGCACTTTGTCGCAGTTTAAGTTGGTTCACATGGTCAGCGCTGTGATGGGCCGCGGCCTGGGTAGCGGTCATTGCTGGTCAATTGAGTTTGCAGAAATGTCAGCAAGTTTCTTCGAAGAGTCTTGTCTTTCTCTGCCAAGTACCTTCTGTCCTGACAGTGATGAGCTTTGGATGCCTGCCGAGGCTGTAGCCTTCTGACAGTGATGAGTTTACTTTTGGATGCCTGCCCAAGTTCTAACAGTGAAGAGTTGTGGATGCCTGCAGAGGCGATAGCCTTCGGACAGTGATGAGTTTCGGCTCGGAAACAAAACGGATGATAGCTATAGTCACGTTTCACTTCTTATGGAGGGACTGTTAGAGGCAACATTTCTTGTACTCCAATGTCTGGCTTGATGGAAATGTAATTAGGGCGAGTCAGGAAGATGGAGCAGGACTCTGAGGAGTGGACAGTTAAATGCACAGACGTGCAACTCCAATAGGGAAATAAAAAGAGAAGACGGTGGTGATGGATTTGTTGTGATTTGATTTGAACCAGAAAGACAGATACACAGACAAATAAAGGAAGGAAGAAAGTAACAATTTGAAAGCCTAGTTGTCAGGGAAGAGGAGCTCGTCCTCAAACTCTGGTGGTTCGGACAGAAGTAGGTCCTGTAACCCACTACTTACGTCATCGAAGTCGCTCTCCTCTTCCTGCTGTGATTCACGTATTTTGTAATCCGGTGGTATAAAGTGCTGATTCATTTTGATTATGGTTAACCTCTCCACGCTTTTGGGCGAGAGACTGGTCCTTTTCAAAGTTACAATGGCACCAGCAGCACTGAAAACACGCTCAGAAGAGACACTTGCGATAGGGGAAGCCAGATACTTTATCGCCAGCCTGCTGAGCACTGTCCATTGGCTTCTTTTCCCATACCAATACACCAATGGGTTTCGATACATGAAGACCTCTGTTGGGTCATCCAGATAGGCCTGGACTGTCCGCTCAATGCTCAGGGGTGCTCCGATGTGCTCGGCCTGTTTTGCCTTTGCATCAGCACTGGACTTACCATACCCCTGCCGTAGAAACCAATCAGTTGCCGATTGTACTGTGGATGATCCTGTTCTTGCTGTTGTTGATGTTATTGGCAGTTGTGGTGTTGGTGACTGCTGGGAGGCAAACGCACTGCCCTCAGGCTCCGAAGTAGAACTTGACTCTGGATGCCCTGTAGTACTTGTTATGGCCTGGGGCGGGGGGCCTGTAATTACCAGACGTTCATTTTCAAAGTCAATGGCTAGCTGAGCTATCGAAGTTTTGTACTTGGCAATATCCACTTCTGAAAAAGGAATTACTGCCTTACTGTTCAGAAATACTTTGTACCGTGGATCCAAAATTGTGGCAGTAATGTAATGTGGATCTGACACAATTTTATTTTGAATCCTTGTATTTTCAGATAAGCGAACGGCTAAGGACTCCGCCAAATGATATGCGTCTTGTTTGTCATCCACACCTGCGTACGTTTCAGACACCTCCTTCAGCTGTTGCTCTAGCATGTGCAACAATGGGATAGCTTGGCCCATAGTACAGTCCTCCCTGCTGACTTCACGTGTGAAGATCTCAAAAGGAAATAGCATCTCTGTCAGGCATTTAACGAGGTCCCATTGACCCATCTCAACGGTCATGCCTCTCACAGTAGGATCCCCTAATCTTTGCATGACATAAGCATTGAGTGGTATGTACTGCTCAAACAGACGATCAAGCATGTAATAAGTTGAGTTCCAACGTGTTGGCACCTCCTGGATGAGTGCTTTGACTGGCATTTTATGCTCACGTTGAATGACCCTCATCTGCTTCCGGGCTTTAAAAGAATGGCTGAAATGTGTGCATATTCTTCTGCAGGTGGCCAGTAAGTTGCTGACTTTGTATTCATTTTTCAGAAAGTCTTGAACAACAATGTTAAAGCAGTGTGCCAAACATGGGACCCTGAAATAGTGACCATTTTGCATGGCCCTAACTACATTACTGCCATTGTCCGTGGCAACAAAACCAATGTTAAGCCCTCTTGGGCGCAGCCACTCAAAGACCTTGCTGTTAAACTCTTCCAAAATGTTTGCAGCAGTATGAGATTTCTCCATGGCAAACATGGCTACAGTTGCATGTTTGCGAGTGGCATGAAAAATCTCAGCAGCGTCAACACCAGCAGATATCTGTTCTCTAACCCCGCAAAGAGATCCAGTGTGCAGTGATGCACATGTAATCAGTGGCTTGGCAACTGGTCCACATGTCTGTTGTCAGGTGGATACTATGAACAGCACTCTGCTTCAAGGCTTTTCCAAGCAATTCCAGCACGTCGTGATGTAGTGCTGGAACAGCAACTCTGGCAAAATAGTAGCGGCTGGGAACATGCCATTTTGGGCAGATGGCTGTCACAAATTCCAGAAAACCCACCCCTTCAACAAAAGAAAAAGGGAGAAGGTCCAGTGCTAACATTTTAGCCAGCTTCGCATTGTACAAACGTGCTATTGGGTGGTTGCGTTCGTACTGCCCCTCCCCCCAAAACAACTGATAATGGTAGGCTGCATGGTTTTCCTTTCTCTTAGGCTCAACAACGCACTTTTTTTCATTGCGGCACTCCTTGCTGTCTCAGGCTGACTCTTACTCTTGTGCCACTGAGATGTTGCTGAAGAAGATGTGGGCGACGATAACACTGCACTGCTGGGGACAGGGCTACTTTATGTAGCACTACCAGAGAGAATGTCTCCCTGTCCTTCCTCTTCCTCTTCCACCGTGATCGGATCTTCTACTCGTTTATCCCCACCAACACCAATGGTTGCAGTTTTTATGCCGCGAAGGTGGTCCTCCCAGCTGATCAAGTGGTGTTTTTTCAGATGGGTTATTTGGCCTCCGGTACCATAGTTTGTACCAAGCTTACCCCGACTAACAGAGGTATTACAAATGGAGAATATAGCAATGTTCTCCTCCTTTTCGCTAACCGTAAAGAAGTCCCAAACTGGGGAGCTTAACTTTTGCCTCCTGCTGGAGGTGCCACTTCCAATGCCGGATGAACTGGAGGGTGTGGGTTGAATTTGACTCTGTGCTGTACCACTACCTACTTCTACTGAGCTGGTGGTTGTGCTGGATGTAGGTCGCTGCCGGGCCTTTGCTAATGCAAATATGGAAGCTGTAGGTCATGTTGGTGTTACCTGTGGAGGTATGCGTGCTACATCCCTCGCAGCAATTTTGGATAGGGTAATAATGTTGGTCTCCATCTCCTCGGGGCCGGGAGTGATGTTCGTGATGACTGGCTCATCATCATCATCCTGCTCTTCTACATCGACCTCCATAAGTGTAAGGCTTTCTGGAACCTTCCTTTTCCCTAGCCTGGTCTTGGGACGTGTCTCCCTCTCAGACTCAGTTTGTGGCCTCCAAGTGGCATCTAGATCATCAGAAGGGGGGCTTGGCGAAGAACTTGATGGACTAATCCTCCTTTTCCTTGCTGGGGATTTGGAAGACAATGGATCTTCTGAATGAGTGGCTTCCTCTTCTTCTACCTCTGCATAAGGCTCAATTTCCTGAACTGCCCCTACTTCGGGAGGAACAACAACTACTATTGCGGGAGGTGGTTGCGGCTGTTGTTGTTGACCACTTATCTGCTGTGTTTCCTCCTGCGTTGATTGGGTACTACTTTGAGATAGCGATAAGTTTATCTCAGGCTCAGCATCACTGCTTTCCACCATTAGGCTGGCTACCTCTTCCACACTCATGTGCTTGGGCCTGGGTTGGTGGGTTGGGCCCACTGATGAGGAGGTGCTGCCTCCAGCTTGCCCCCGGACACCGCTGCTGCAGGCGTAATATTTTTTTCCCAAAAAAGGTATTGGGCGGCACACCAGACTTAAGTGTCACTTCCTTCTTCTGTTCCTTCTTCTCAATAGCAACTTTCTTGGTAGTGGAGGACCTGGTACCTGCTTTCTTTGGGCCCATCTTCTTCAGATGTCAGCAGCACTCAGTTGCACAAGTTGCAGAGATGTCTGGTCAGGTCACACATCACGTCGTGTACAGCAGCAGGACGTCTGTCTGGCAGTACAACGGGCAATGATGACACACCTCCTCCTCAGTCTTTTGTGCACCTAAAAGCAAAAAGCCAGAAGAACATCAGTCAAATGATAGCACAAATCAAACTAATATAATATATAACTTAGTGTGTGGTTGTCCCAATTATTAAATTTTAGAAACTCAGTGAACAACAACAGTGTAGCCATTTATGAGACTTTGACAACAAGGCCAGGGCTTTCCTGGTGTACTGTGTACACTCAGGAAGAATAAGAATAGCAAAGAACAAAAACAAAAATGTAGTGGAGCCTGTTTGGCCTAAATTTGTGCATCACGTGGGATGGATGCAGCATCAGGGAGCTGCAGCTGGCAATGGGGATGGATTTGGAAGCAGTAAGACAAGAGGAACAATGGAAAGACACGCAGGCCTATGTGGCAAAAACAGCACACTACTAACTACCACCACAAAATGGCCCCCAGCCACATGGTCACTCACAGGCACAAGGCACGGCAAACAATGAACTCAAGCAGGCCTATATGGCCAGACAAAGGATGCCTGATAAACAACACACACAGCTTTAATGCAAAAACTAAAATCCACATGGCTAAAAACAGGTTGGAAAGTTACACAACCACAACAACAACACATACATACACACGCAAAAAAGGCATTCATTTAACATACCCAAAAAGTGAAATAGACCCCCCCAAAAAAAACACATTTTGCAATTCAATCCAATGCCATCCATGCCCTAAATGATGTTTAAATTCAACAGACAACACAAACAGTTTTTATGCACCCATGATGACTACCTCTGGGCCTACTGGCAGACTAGGCCGCAAGCTTGGAGGACTATGGCAAAAGCACAGTGGCTGGTCCCACAAAATGGCCACCACCACATGGCCAGGCCACCCACAACAACAAGAAAAGGAAGACAAGACAGACAATGCAGGCCTATGGCAAAA
Organism: Calotriton arnoldi; assembly: GCA_963921515.1. NCBI lineage: Eukaryota > Metazoa > Chordata > Amphibia > Caudata > Salamandridae > Calotriton > Calotriton arnoldi. The sequence goes on from CAWUFW010019086.1 coordinate 132,353, forward strand.
GCACAATGCCTGGCTTCACAAAATGGCCGCCACCCACATAGCCAGGCCACCCACAATAACAAGAAAGTGAAGACAAAGGACAGGACCAAGAAGTTGGAGACTCTGGAGAACTTCCTTCCTCTTTAAAAAAATTGTAAAAAAAAGAAAAATGACTCCTTGCTCACAAAACTACATCTAAATGACAACCTGAGGAGTTTTTTGAGCAAAATGAACAAAATCATCATTTTCGAGAAGGTTTTATGCTGCTCGAGAGATATTCTTCGCCAGATTGTAAATTCTGTGTGTTCGGCATCGCGATCGTCACAAAAAGTAATTATCGCGCGCGCGAAAACGCATACTGAGCGCGCGAAGAAGAAAAAAAGTGTAAGTCCGCGTTGTCGCACAGTGCGGAGTTGCCAAAAATCCGCGAGCTGAACGCCCAGGGTTACCTACTGGCTGAAAAGGCCTATTTATTTAACACACACCAAAAAACTGAAATACCACCCCAAAAACCACATTTTGCAATTCAATCCAATGCCATCCATGCCCTAAATGATGTTAAAATTCAACAGACAACACAGAAACAGTTTTTATGCACCCATGATGACTACCTCTGGGCCTACTCCCTACTGGCAGACTAGGCCACAAGCTTAAGCCTATGGCAAAAGCAAGCACACTGCCTTGCTCCACAAAATGGCCGCCACCCACATGGCTAGGCCACCCACAATAACAAGAAAGTGAAGATAGACAATCAATGCAGGCCTATGGCAAAAGCACACTGCCTGGATGACTCCACAAAGTGGCCGCTAGCCACCCACAACAAAAAGAAATGGAAGACAGACAATGCAAGCCTATGGCAAAAGCACACTGCCTGCCTTCACAAAATGGCCGCCACCCACATGGCCAGGCCACAACAACAACTAGCATAAGCCAAGGGGAACAAAGAAAAGGCATGCAGGCCTATATGGAAAAAGCAGCACACTACTAAACTACCACCACAAAATGGCCCCAAGCCACATGGTCACTCACAGTCACAACAGGCCATGGAAAACAATGAACTCAAGCAGGCCTATAATATGACCAGACAAAGGAGGCCTGCTAAACAACACAGCTTTAATACAAAAATGCAAAAAGGAAAATCCACAGGGCTACGAAAGGTTGGAAAGTTACACAACAAGCACACACACACACACATCCAACAAAGGTATTTATTTATTAACACACACCCAAAAAGTGAAATACACCCCAAAAACCACATTTAGCAATTCAATCCAATGCCATCCATGCCCTACATGATGTTTAAATTCAACAGACACCACAGAAACATGCACCCATGGGTACCTCTGGGCCTACTGGCTGAAATTTCAACCAAAGAAAAACAACTAGGCCCCTACTGAAACTACAGGCCACCCAGGCCACAACTATAAATTTTAAAAACGATGAAAATCCCAAAAAAATGTAGGTACAAACAAGCCCCAATCAAACAAACAAGTACACCAATTCTCCAACTTACTTGTAAATTCTCAAATCCAAAAGTCCTCAAATCCAATCCAATGATATCATGCAGCAGACAGACACAAAAAGTGATCCTTCCAGCTCCAAATCCAAATGAAAGTGAACAGCACATGGACAAAGCACTGGGAGGAGCCTGCTGGACAGGAACAGGAAGTTGGAGACTCAGGGGCACTTCCTTCCTCTTGAAAAAAAAAGTAAAAAAGAAAAAGGACTCCTTGCACAAAAACTACAGCCAAATCACAATCTGAGGAGTTTTTTGGAGCAAAATAATCATTTTCGAGAAGGTTTTATGATGCTCGAGAGATATTCTTCGCCAGATTGTAGTTTCTTCGTGTTCGGGATCGCGATCTTACCAACACTGCCGCCGGAAGTCAGATCGCGCGTCCGAATGACGTGTTCGCGTTCGAACACTCTCGCGGGATCGTGCGGCCGGATTCCAAATCTCGTGGCGCTTGCGAACGGATAGGAAATCGCGTCGGCAAACGCAGAATCACGGTAGGTCGTTACCGCGCGCGCGAGAACGCATATTGAGCACGCGAAGAAGAAAAACAGCTACGCTATGCTGCAAATTGTGTAGTGCTCAGTAACTTCGCGTTCTACGCGAATCGCGAAGTTACCGAAACTATGCAAACTCCGCGATCGTAGCGTAGTTCACCGCCCAGGATTAGTTTTGGTGCTGGACAGCGCTGCAAGCAATGTTGTAGCGCTGCCCTGCGACAAAACTACAGTGCAGGAATGCACACCATCAATAAGATAGTGCGCATTCCTGGTCCCCAGTAATGAAAAGTGTTGCAGCGCTGCGACAAGACAGCATTGCAACACTTCTCACTACGCCCTTCTTGCGACAGCATGGATGCACTGTATTCATTGGACAGTGCACCATGACGCAAGTAATGACAGATACGTCAGGAATCCTGACGTATCTGTCGGCGCTAAAGTCACGCATTGCTGCAGTTGTGTCACAACCATGACGCAACTCCAGCAATGCATGGGGCCAGCCTATCCCTGTGGCACTGCTTCACCCTCACGCCTGCCATCAGGCAGGCGGAAGGTACTAACGCAGTGCCATTCATGAGGGGTGCCCGAATGTCGGCGCTGTTGAAGATCCATTGGTGGTGGTCACGAGCTGCGGTGTCATCGTTTGGAAGCATTGGTGGATGTTGGTGCGGAGGGAGTTGACGAGACGTTCTTCGGTGGCCTTGATCCAGCTGCGAGGGGGTGTGATGATGGCGGTGGCGTCCGGTGGGCAAGGTGAAGACGTGATGTTATCAATGATGGTCCGACCAGGAGAGTCCGGTGTTGTGGCTGTAGTTGAAGTTCCCTCTGGCGAAGGTGACGTGCTCGACCGTGTGTCCTGCTATGTGGCTTGTTGAGGTGACTTGCTGCTTCCTTCTGATGTAGGGGACCTTCCCCAGGAGGGCGTGGTGTCCTGGTCACTGGGGTTGTCCAGGTGGAACTTGAGTTCACCGAGTAGGATGTCATCGGTGGATGGGAGACCCTGGGGTGCAATGAGGTCTACAATGGTATTGGAGAACGGGGGGCCATGCCCCGGGGGCCCTGCACATGAGGGTGCCGCAGAGGATGTGCTTGGGCTTGGTCTGGATCTGGGAGTTGAGGTGGTCCATGGTCACCGTTGGGTCATTAGAGTGCGTTGTCAGTCAGAGTGTGCTTCTGTAGGTGATGGCAATGCCTCCTCCTTGATAGTCGGGGTGCTCCTTGCGGGCGATACTGCAGCCGTCAGTGATGGCGATGTCCGGTCCGGAGCAGAGGTTGGTCCTGGCAGGCAAGGTGGCGTCCAGGGTTGATGGCGAGGAGGCTGCTGGCGTCCTAGCGGTGGAGTGTCCAAGAGGAAGGCTCCTTGGTGCTGAGCGCGGTCCAGGGGCATTCAGATGCAAACGGGATAGCCTATGGGTTGCCTTTGGCAGGGGAGGCGACCATTCTAATGCAGGCAGTACATCATCAACAACGCAACTCCGACAACGCAGGTGCCTTTACATCGCATTTGATTACAACGCATTGTGAGGTCAGTAATGGGGTAATTTAAAGTTTTTCGGGTGGGTATGGGTTTGGGATGTAAAATATGGAATTTGGGGTGTGTTCTGGGGTACAATATGGAAATTGGGGTGTGTTTTGGGGTAAAATATGGAATTAGGGGTGTCTTTTGGGGTAAAATATGGAATTTGGGGTGTGCATTTGGGTCAAATTTGATTTTTGGGTGTGTTATGGGGGCTCAAAAAGGAATCCCAGGGTTCACGGTTGGGTTTGGGGTGCAAAGGTAAGTTTTGGGTTGCACTCACTGATGTGGGAATAGTGATATTGATGTCTCCGCTATGCAACACCTACTCTACTGTTGCAATGTGCCTAGTATTAGTATGCATGGGAATGGAATGCGATGTTATGGCATGCGTCGCAACCATGTATGTGCCTTTGGCACACGGGTGGTACGCCCGCTGTGCAGGGGCGCACAGCGGCCGCCGTTGAGAAGTGCTGGGGGGGCCTGGACAGCTGTGAGGTGGTAAACGCTGGAAAGAACACTGGATGGGGCATGGACGCGGGGATGTGTGTGTGAGCGGGTGTTGTAAAAATGTTGATAAGGGAAGTCTTACCTCAAAGCCGGGTCATGTGTCTTTGTTGCTCCTGCTCTCCTGCAACTGCTTCCAGGAACAGGAAGTAGGCAGCCAGGCTCCCTCCCCTGAGCCAATCACAATGCTGCGAGGCGGCGGTGGGATTGCTAATTGACAACGGGACAAGGCATGCAGCCAGGGGCTGGAGGGGTGGGCATGTTCTCCATGCAGGCTGTAATGCAGCCTGCATTACGTCCGGGGAAGTGCGCATGACTGCTTTGGGCGGCCTGAGTGGGCCGACCAAACAGTCATTGCGCACTTGAGTGGGCATGCCAATCCGCCCATGCCTTGCCCCGTGCTTGGAGCAGTCCTACCCACCCTCCCACCCTCAAGGGAAACATAGCACGGTTACATCAGTAAGTTATCATCATGTGATGATTGTTCCTCCTCTGCACTGCTTGAAAGCAGTGGGGCGACGCTCTTCCGCCATAGCGGATGAGCCGAAACTGGGGGTGCATCATCTACGTGTGCTAGGCCTATGGGACTCGACCCCGGCGTCCTGCGCTAAGCGTCCCACCTTCTCCTTACCTGGACATTGACACTGTGGTGCAATCCGCTGTACTTTCTCCAAATCTGTGACTCAGCCAGCAGGGATTTCACAAGCCTGGGAACAGCAGTCACCGCCAAGTCCGCTGGTGGACCTCCCGATGCAGTTGATACAGCAGGGCCCCCTTAGGCGTGAAGTTGCAGTGCTTACGCCACACAAGTTCTGCGCAGCTCAAGGGCCTCACCCTCTACAGCGTACGGCCAGCCCAACATCATCCGGCCTGTGATGCAGGTTGGTAATCCCCTCCGTGCACCCCGGTGTAGTGGTGGATCTTAGTATGCGATGCAGACCTCCCTACATTGGGGCCCAGGAGCACCTCTACTATTGACAGCTCCAAGGTGCGCAAGGCGGTCTTCTCACACAGATCAGCAACGTGTCTCCATGCGACCTGCCAGACTTCACCACCAGGTACGGGCGATCGTCGTGCCTCAATGTCTACCGCCACGGCTCATCGACTCCACAGCTCCTCCGCATCCCACTCCAGGCTCCAGACGCAGGTCCAGCAAGGCATCCAGGCTCCAGACGCAGGTCCAGCGAGGCATCCAGGCTCCAGACGCAGGTCCAGCAAGGCATCCAGGCTCCAGACGCAGGTCCAGCGAGGCATCCAGGCTCCAGACGCAGGTCCAGCGAGGCATCCAGGCTCCAGACGCAGGTCCAGCAAGGCATCCAGGCTCCAGACGCAGGTCCAGCGAGGCATCCTGGCTTTCATCCTGGTCATCCTGGATGTTGTGTGGCTTGCAGGGGTTGTTGATGTGTGCTGCACTTGGCCCAGGCTGCTCCATTCTGCATTATTTTGGTTTTTATACCTATTTTCTATTGGATGTTGACTGATAGGCTATTTTTAGCATTAGAGAAAAAAAAACACACGTTGGGCTGGCTAACGTGAGTTTTTTTGCCGCTAATGGGCCTATCCAGGGCCGGACTGGCCGTAGCGGGCACCGGGATTATCCCCGGTGGGCCGCCAGGGTGGGGGCCGGTTTTGCGCACCTGGGGGGCCGTTTTTGTTACAGGGACGTTTTTGCAGCATATCTGCAATATCGGCCCTGTAACAAAATCGGCCGAAACCGGCCCTGGCAAACAGCTGGGGGTTGGGGGGGACAGCCGAGCACTTTGCCAGGGCCGGTTTTGGTTCCCAGTCCGGCCCTGGGCCTATCGGTAGTTTTCGCCAGCTAACGCCGGATTTCCTATCGCCTTCGCGCTGATGTTAGCGGCAGTTTTCACCGCCGTTCCCTGAAACTAGCGCCTGTTAGCGGCATGTTGTGAATACGCCGCTAACACGGCGATAATTTCACGTGGTACACGGCGATAAGAAAACGCACGCTAACTGAGGTTAGTGATAGTTTTCGCCGATTGTTGAGAATATCCCCCTGTGTGTCAAAAATAGCACCTGGAATCCACCCTCCTGAAGAATCATAATTTGCTGTGTGTGGTAGTCGTTCTCAAGAAGAAGCTCCAAGTACTCACCACAGTGTCAGTGCGAGCTACACTGTGACTCAAGTACCCATAGGAGTGTCGCAGTGAGCTGTGCTGTGATACAAGTACCACTGGACTGTCATAGTGAGCCTCAACCCACAGCCAGCAGCCTGGAAGAGGGCCACCAACAGAAACCTTCACGCCTGCAGCAACACTCCAAGTAAAGCGCTGAGTAGCTCTCTGGAAGACTGCTGTGTGCCACCTGAAAGCTCCATGCAGCCAGTGAGGTCCCGTTGCAGCAGTAGAGCCACATGTGACCTGGAGCTGCTCCTACAAACTGGGCGAGAGGCTTCTCGGGCCTGGCCTTAGAGACTGAGTGCTAGGACCAAACTGGGAGGGGAACTGTAGACCTTACCCCAAACTCTGAATCTGAGGGGGGGGAGAACCCAGAGAAAGGTGAACCCACAAACGGACAGGTGTAAGGGTAATTGGATTAGTCAGCAGATACCTCTTAAAGCAGCCAAATATAATTGTTTGCAGCATTTTTCTTGAAAATTAAAATATGGGTAAATATAGAAGTGATTGCTTTTTTGCTTTTGACATTCTTCAGTGTTGTTTTTTATCAACAGTATGCCTGTAATATAGGCTTATCTGCATGATGTCAAATAGAAAGAGCAGGCCCTCATCTATCCTGTGTTGGTGCAGAAAGTCGCTGCAATTCTTAATGAGAAATGGGCAAATTGGGGTAGTTTTTTTATCATTATTGATGTTGTAATATAAACATAATCAGTGCACAGAATAATATTAGCACAAAACATCCTTTGAGTGGTGGTACTGGCCCCCAAAAAATAAGTGCCAGTGGACCCCATGGGCAACCCCTGCTCGAACTAAGCACTGTACATACCATATTCTTGCACTTTCTAAGTGCTATACTTAACAGATATGTTATTGGTAGACAAATTAATTTATATTCTGCAAAAGCTTCCACACCTTCATTGTGTTTTAGTATTAGCCACGTTGTGCTTAATAAAAGCCACATGCATGGTTGTCTCGTAGGGTGGATGATTTGGAGTAGACCGTGAGCCATCACGCCCGAAATGTATTAGGATGTTGATTCGCCGCCAATTTGCCTTTCAAGTGTTTGTTAAAAATCTGTCTTCTAAAGAGATAAAAAAAAAAGGCCTCATTATATGACAGACAAAAATGCTAAGCCTGAACAGACTTTTAGATCCTTTTCCTAGGTTTGCTTCCGAATATTAGAGTAGCTCACAGCTATTGTAGCGTTGGGCTGCTCAGAACAGCAAGACATGTTCCCACAGTTTTAATGAAATGCCAGGAAGCCCTAATTTACACACACCTCTTCAAAAGTGCTGACATGGCCTGGGTTTCACTTCTAGCGTCGACAGTTGAGCAGATGCTCACATATGTACCTACCCTGCCAAATAAGAAGCCGCCCTGCTGTCCCCTTTCCCTCCTTTTATGAAGCATCCTGGATGTGCCGACTGATTTATGTCCCTCTTTGGTTTAGCTTTAAAGCTGCTGCAGTGGGCCAGAGTCATAAGAATAAAATATTTTTACACGTGATGTTTTGCTTTGTGATGCCCTTAGATTTCAACTCAGGCACCCATCTCTAAAAAATAGACGGCCGTTTTTGACCTGTTTTATGAGGATTTAGCATGAGTGTCTTCGATTGGGCAGAACAGTGGGGCATATTAGCAAGACCCACGTTAAAATTATCGCCGTTTTAGCGGCAGGATCTAACCTGGGCTTCTATTTGAATTCTATAACGCATATTAGCAAGCCCATTATCGCCGTTTTAGCGGCAGTTTCCTGCCGCTAAAACGGCGATAATGGGCTTGCTAATATGCGTTATAGAATTCCAATAGAAGCCCAGGTTAGATCCTGCCGCTAAAACGGCGATAATTTTAACGTGGGTCTTGCTAATATGCCCCAGTGTGTTTGTTTAATTTCCTCTAACTCCTGCTCTTTGTTACTACACTGCTGTGAGACGTTTTTTTTTTAGCTGAGAGTCATTTGTCTAGAGCCTGCTGTCAGTTTACATCATCTATCAGCATTGTGCGTGGGTGACAACTTCCGTAGAAATCCCTCTGAAAGGATTTGTACGCGTTTTTATCTACAATTCGGGACGTGCGACAGACATGGCTACTACAGGGAAATGCCTAAAGACCTCCAGGTGAATGATGCCTCGTTTACAAAACACAGCGCCACAAACTATACAAACACCCTCGAAAGGACGGTCCGAAAACAACACACGTAAACGTGAATGGGCCATTAATTGACCTGATAGGGACTTGGATGCCTTATTGAGAATATAATGTTTGAAGAACAGAAATGTGAAAAAGATTTGGTATCCTCAATATGGATGTGGTAAGAGAAACTGAAGCAATCATGCTGGCGTAAGTCAAGATGACAGACATGAGAAACAGGAGACAGATAGGGGATGGTTGCTATGTAGAAAGAAAGCCATTTATGGTCCATGCCTGAGAAGAAAGGGGATCCATTAGAAATAATCTGTCACCAGTCACAAATGCAACTCATAGATCTAGTTATGAACGTGTAATAGACCAATTATAATGGATTATGGTCATCATTACAAATTAGGAGTAAATATGTACAGAGACCCCGGTCGAGAGAAATTGTCACTATTTACACCCCTGCCTTTTTAACCCTTTTAGTAACCCTTCTTTTCCTGTTCTTCTTGCACTTTTTCGCCCCCCTTCTGTCAGCATTTCTTTCGACTGTCACATGACACTTGGTTATTTCTATTGCTAATAAAGCTACGCCAGCCAGCTGTCAGTTATTGAAAATTAGAGGAATCTACCCTCCCCTAAATACTCAATTTAAGAGCAAAAGGAACTGTTTCAACATCAGCTGTTGTTTTTTAATTAGTGCCAATATAGATTAAAAAATACATTTCTTCACAAAAAACTCCGGATTGGGAAAAATATGATTTGGAGTTTAGTAAATAAATATTTCCGAAAAATAGAATTTTGAACTCTGCTTGTGTAACATCCTGAAGGTTTGCTCTATTGGTATGTCCACGATCTTCCATCATCCCACCAAGATTCCTCTTCCTGCTGCCCATCAATTTGAGAGGTAAAACTTATAAGATATATGTACTCAGAACAACTTAACAAAGTACTAATGTGACCCCCACTGGAAAAAAAGAGATGGCTTAGTGAATAATACCGACAATTAATGTTTTCCCTTGGGGATGAAACAAAGTGGAAAGCAACTGAAATGTTATAGCTATGTCACTTTGCCCAACATTAGTATTATGGATGGTAGGTCATGTTTTGCTTTTTGTATGTTTGTATTTTTTACAGCAATATGTCGTATTGAAGATGTATTTGTTATATGCTGTGCACCTCACTCTGTTTGCACTTCTGTGCTTTTATAAATATTAAAGTATATCTACTGTAATGGTTTTGCCCAAGAGGGCCTCTTGGATTGCCTTAAAAGTCTTTGTAGCTTGTGGGCTCCAGTCCAAGGTGCACGTGAGAGCCCTCAGGGGCTCAGACAGAGAGGCCAAATTGGGAATACAACTTTCACAGTAGGTGGCCATACCAAAAAAACTGCAGGCCTCTGTCAGGTTCCTGGGAGTAGGTGCATGTTTGGATGACTATGGCTTTTTTCGGATCCACATGAAGACCCTCACAGGAGAACAACTACCCAAAGAATTTGATGGATTCTTGGTAGAACGAACACTTAGCTTTGATCAGGGTGAGGCCACAGTTGGATAGTCGGTGCAGGGTGTCTCAAAGGCGAACATGGTGCTCTTCCAGGCTGTTTGAGAATATAAGAATATCGTTGCTTAGATTTAGAACTCCCACCAGGCCAGACAGCGCCTCCTTGACAACGTTTTAGAAAACCTCTGCTGCTGAGGAAGCACCAAAACCCAGCCTCTTGTATCTTCTGAGGCCTATGTGTGTGGAGAAGGATGTGATGTACCTGCTCTCATGGGCCAGTTCCAGTCGATGATATCCGGAATTAAGGTTGAGCTTGGAAAACCACTTTGTCCCATTGTGGTCAGCCACAATATCGTCCAACGTGGGTGTGATGTGGGGCACTAGCTGGACAGCCTGGTTTGGTAGGTGCATGTCTATGCAGATCCTGATTGCTCCTGTTTGCTTTCGCTTCGGTGCAATAACCAAAGGTGACACCCAGGGGATAGGGCCATTGACCTTTTCGATGACCCCAAGATCCTCTAGCGCCTGTAGTTCTCGTTTGACCTGAGGCCTCAGGTGGAATGGGACCCTCCTATGTCACAGGGCTGTGGGTTTGACAGAAGTGTTGATGTGAAGTTTTAACTTTTTGTGCTTCAGCTTGCCTAACCCTCTGAACAGATGCAGAAACTCAGCTAGGATGGAGTCAGCATGGAATTCATAGATCTGGTTCGCAAACAACACCAACTCCAGATCTTCAGCGGTGTGGCAGCTTAACAGTGTGCCTTTCTTGTCCTCAGTGGCCTGGAACTTCGCTCAGGATATCTGTTTGTCACTAGTCACGTCCACTTCTATCACTCCTCGCAGCGGCAGGGGTTCTGTCCCATCGTATGTATACTTCTTTGCTTTGGTATGAGTGAGGGGAGGGCATGGTGTGAGGAGCTCATACAGCTCGGAGTCCATCACATTCATTGACGCCCCTGTGTCCATGAGGGATCTCATAGTCGTGTTTGTGACCTTGACAGTGAACATGGGGGTCAGCAGCTGCCTGGAGTCTGAGCGTCCAGCGGGTGACACTACAAATACGCCCTCTTCGTCGTCTGCATTGAAACCAGATCCCTGCACACTGGTGCACTCTGGATATGGCGTATCATCCAGTGACAGGTGCTTGAGGGCTGTTGCCATCTCCCACAGTTTGCCAAATGGGGTTCGAAACCTTCCACTGCGGCACACCATTGTCAAAATTATTTGGCATCCCACATTTGGAGCAGGTCCTGCCCTTTGCAAAGCACACGCCTGGCGTGGAATGTTCTAGTCCACAGTTGCCGCAGGGCCCACCGGAGGGTTGTCGCTGTGGTGGGCATATTGGGCATGGGCGCCTTTGTATGGTGTCTACTCTTTCAGCTTTAAGGGTGATGGGCCTGGAGGGACACGGAATGGATGTGTGTTTGTTGAGGGCTGCTTCCATTTCTTCAGCTCTCGAGTTCGACAGTTTGTGGGACAGAGCTAGTATGAGAATATCATCCAGGGATGTTCCTGATTGTCTTAGAATTAGCTGGTGGAGCACTGTGGACCGACTCCTTGGATGACCTGTGCTTGGATCTCCTCTTGTTGATCATGGAAGGTGCACATGCTTGCCAACCTCCTCAGCCGCACATAGAACATGTCCATGAACTCGGTGTCTGACTCCATGGTTTGGTGCAGCTTGAAGTGCTCGAAATCCTTGTTAATTTGGGAATCAAAGTGTTTATTTAGGGCTCTTACCACTGCGTCGAAGTTGTCCTCATCGCCCGTGTCTGGTAGCTTTTTGAACAGTTCATATAGTTCATCGCCCCCATAATGCATGAGCAGGGACCTCTTGACGGTGCCATCCATCTCCCTTGTGCCTTGGAAATAGTGATTGAGGCGGCCTAACCATGACCGCCACCGGGGGGCGGCAGTCACAGGGTCTGCTAGCTTGCTGAATGGAGGGAGTGGCATTACTGCTGCATGGCTATGGTCTTGTGGGACCTGTGGGGCATTTCTCGGGGGAGCAGCCGCTCCTGCCTGCTGCTGAACGCTCATGGTTGACGTTGCTGGTGATGGTGCACTGGGTTCAACAGGATGGGGGGGTGGCATGGCACTCTTGCAGTATTTGTAGTGATTTATTTAGTCCTTATCCCTTTATGTACATTTACTGTGTCTTTGTTTAAGTTCCTTCATTTTATACTTTTCCCCCTTTCTTTCCTTTTTTTCCCCAAATGGTCCTCTTTACGTATGCACTCATGTACACCCAGCAGCTTTGCTCCACGCTCCAACGAGGACCGTCCGTTGTCGACCCGGTCAGTGCAGGACCAGGAGCATCCACGTGGGCGGGCCTTGTGACAGGTAGTCCTTCCCCGGCCTTTCAGCGCTCGACTTACCTCCATGGACACATGTCGGGGCCCACCCAGACTGACGCACAGCTGTGTGGTGTGCCTCGGTGTTGCTGCCTCAGGAAGCTGATGGGTGGTGTGCCTGGGGAGAGGAGGGAGTGCGCCGCCCCTGAAGGCCACAAAGCTGCCGGACCGCGTGTATGGAACAGTGTGTGCCTTGGGATGCTAGGTGAGCCCAGTGGTTGTGCTGACTGGCCCTGATTGCCCCAACCTGGGCGTGTGAGACTAAGGCTGCCATCGTTGGCGTGCTCCACTCTGAGACGGTCGCCGAGGCAGCGTTGGGCGGTACCTGCCTCGTTTGCCAGTGTGGCTCTGCCCTCGCTTAGGTCTCACTAGCCTTGGCGCTAAACACAAAACACACACACACAGTGGCTCACTGCCAGCGAAGACCCCATGCGGTCTTGCAGCCGTTTATTTATCCCCTCAGGCCATGCCCAGCCCGGGGAGTGTTACAGGTGACAACAAATTGTTACAGAGGCCGGGTGGCTCTCTACACATCCATCACTTTGTATTTTCCTCAATTCCTGTGTCTCTTCACAGTGTAGAGGGGCTGTAATTATCCAAAGCTAAAAGAACATGTTTAGACTAATAAAGAGAGTATTTTCCTGGAACAAAAAAAGATGAATGCAAAACAGGCAAATATTTTAGCATCATGCTATGCAGTGACTTTCTTATACAGCGTGAACCACTGAATAAATGTCCCAAAAACTATTTTCAGTTTTAAATTGCTTGAAAGTCCATCATTCGTCCAGTGCTGGTTGAGAGACCAATAACACTTTGTGCTGCTAATAATGTGATGTAAATATGCCAGTCTACCACAAGTGCCAGAGCTTGCTCAGAAAATGGAGCCTAAACGTTTGATGATAAAAAAACCTTTTAACATGAGATACGATATTGCACCACCCACACAACATCTCAGGCCAATGGTCTAATCCTGGTAGATGTGACTGGGGCATTTACACATTTCTACCATGACTCAATCCAAGCTTTCACTGCAGCAATGGTACCGGTGGTACTTCTCAAGTATGGCAGAGTATTTTTAAGATGCTAGTTGGTTAGAGGTGTGACAATAGAAGGATATAGTCTGTAAACTAAAATAACAGGGGCTTATAGTGCTCCTAACCAGTCAAAGGTGGTCACTGAAGCTTAGCAAATCCTGCACTGTTCATTATGGCAGAATTCAGCTCAGTGTGTCTAAGGGATGGTCAGTATTCCAGTAACATCGTTTGTGACGTTAGAGCTGGTGTAAATTATTTGTTATATAGATTTAGGGATTAGGCTCTCGAATTATAACCTTTGTTAAAGGTACTGCTATAATTCCAATGTCTACATTGTACCAATATGAAAACAACGCATTACTGTAAGAAATCAGGTTATTGGTTGAGGACGGTGGAAGCTGCACTCAGGCAACAACCACAGTCCTTGTCAGAGTGAACCACAAAAAGTCACTAAAGTATCCTGTGCTAAACCCTCTGGTAGATTGGCACAAATGAGTCAGGCTTACTTTAGAGGCAAAGCTTAAAGTATTTATACAGCACACAAATAGTAGTAAAGTGGAAACCCAACACAATAAAAATCCCAAACCAATTTAGAAAAATATAGTAAGATTTAATAAATTATTTGACACCAGAATGACATAACACCAATGAGTAGAAATTTGGATATACAATTTTAAATATTTAAGGTATTTATTGTGCCTAAAAGCACAAATGCCACTCAAGGCTATCTGGTCATGCGAGTCCCAAGTTCAGGCTGACCACAATGAAAAGAGGCCTGACACATGTTCCCGGTAAGTCCTGTTGAAAAGAATTACCTTCTAAAGTCCAGCACAAAGAGTTCTGCTGGTGGAGAAGGAGCCCGTGAGGAGCAGGGAGAGCATCGCGGAGGGTGGTCACTGTAGCAAGAAGAACAGGCCTGGCATCATGGACAGTTGTCATTATAGTGCGTAGGTCTGGTCGGGCATTGGAGATGGTCGTTGTTGGAGCTCACGTTGGGTTCACTGGAGTTTTGCATTAGTGGCTGTCGCGGGCAGCAGAAACTTGGTGCAAATGGACCTGTTCATAGTCGCCTTGGCGGGACTCAGTGACTTGGTGTCACTCAGGTTAGCCTGGGGTGGAGGGAGTAGGTCCAGTCTTCCTTCTCAGAGAGCAAGGAGCAGGGCAGTCCTGTGGTAGAAGCAAAGCAGTACTCTGGAGGGCAAGGCAGTCTTTCTAGGAATGTACTACAGAGTGGCTCTAGAGGTCCAATATTTATACCTTGTGCCAGCTTTTGATGTGGAGATGATTCTCTATATTAATCCTACATCAAGTTCTGGAAAGTTCTTCTCTTCTCCTGTCAAGGCTTCAAGGTGTCTGAGGTGAAAAAAGACTAGTGTCAGGTTTCTTTGTGTGTGCAGAAGGAAAGCCATTTGAAGTATGAGTGAGGTCCATCCTGCTCACAGCTAGTCCCCTTTTGTGTTAATTTCTGGGAGGAATACACAAACCCCACCGCAGAGCCATTCACAGTCATTTGACCCAGGACACTCGCAGAAGGCACAAATGGTTAAAACAAAAATATTGTCAACTTTCGAAAAGGGGCATTTTCAGAATTGTAACTTAAAATCCAACTTCACCATTAAATAGGATATTAAATTGCAATTCATTTGAGTGTAAACAGTATATTTCTATCTGCTCCTAATCCAAAGTTATCACTTATTAAATGTAGAAAGGTATGAGTTAATAGGAGAGGAAGGCCTTACAACAGTGAGAAATTATTTTAAAAGTTTTTGACTGCCAGGACATGTAAAGGATAAATACACATGTCCTACTTTTGAAATGCAATGCACCCTGCCCTATGAGACTTTAAGGCCTACTTTGGGTGTGACTTTGGGTGTGACTTATATGTATTAAAAGGGAAAGTTTAGGCTTGGCAATAGGCTTATTTTGCCATGCTGAAATAGCAGTTATAAACTGCACACAAGCTGCAGTGTCAAGCCTGAGCCAGGTTTTAAAAGGCTACTTTAGTAGGTGGTACATGGAGTAATGCAGGCCTGCAAGAAGCATTTAAATTGCAGGCCTTGGGTATGTGTAGTACCATCTGCTAGGGAATTATAAGTGATGTGCCAATTAGGTGTAAGCTAATTTTGCCATGTTTGGTAGGGAGAGCACTGTAGCACCGGTGAGCAGTGGTAAAGTGCATAGAATTTTATAGCCAACAAAAATGAATTCAGCAAAAACAAGGTGTCAAGGCAAAATGTTTGGGAGAATACCATGCCAAGGATATCTGCTTTAACATGAGTTCCCCTGCAGCTGAAACCAGGGAGAACTAGCCACACTCATGGGAGTTCTCATCGTTAAGGCAGAAGGACCTGGAAAGACAGTCAGCAATGGTGCAGTCATATCCAGGTCGATGCTCCACCGTAAAGTACATTCCTTTTAGAGAGATGTGCCACCTCAACAGTTTGGGATTCTCACCCCTCATCTGCATTAGCCATTTGAGTGGTCTATGATATGTCTAAACCCAGAAGTGAGTCCCAAACAAGTATGGTTTCAACCTCTTCAGAGTGCAGACAACTGCAAAAGTTTACCTCTCATTTGCACTCCACCTCTGTTCCTTGGGAAGAAGCCTCCAGCTAATGAAAACTGCAGGTTGGCCGCGGCCCTCTTCATTTAGGTACATTTGTATTTATTAAATAAAATTATATCAGAACGACAGAAATCCAATCAGCAGAACCAGAGATATATAATTTCAAAGTTACAGGTAGCTATTGCACCAAGAAGCACAAAGCACCACTCATGGTCATCTGGTCATGCTAGACCAAGGGAAAGTTACAAGTTCAGGCCAAACGTTGTGGAGCATGGGCCGTACAAGGGGACCAGGTTAGTCCCACTTAAAAAGATGCCTTTCTCAAGTTCACCACTAAGAATTCTGTTTGTGCTGGAGGAGGCCACGAGGGGCAGAGACAGCACCATGGATGGTCATTGATGTAGCAGGAAGAGCAGTCCTGGCATTACAGACAGTCATTGTTTTAGTGTGGTCAGGCAATGCAGACAGTCATTACTGGAGCTTTGCATTGGCGGTCACCGTGGACTTTCATTGCTGTAGCAAGATGTACAGATCTTGTGTTGCCAGTCATCACTAGTGGTTGCTTAGCAGAAAGTGTGAGGTTCACCAGAGTTTCACTTTGCCGGACGTCACAGGTGGCAGAGTCTCCTATGAATGGTCTCATTCGTGTTGCAAAGAACCCAAAACTTCAGGATTTTACCGTTCTTCACAAGAGGAGCTTAGCTAATGCCAGCTAAGGGTCCCGGACCTGGGAAGGCACCTCCTGGAGATTAAGAACTCCCTCTAGCAGAGGCTAGAAGGGCTCAGTTGCAGGTCCAGACAGGACCAGTATAACAGGTCATCTGGGCAGTTGCAAGGAGGCCTCTGGAGCTTGTGGTGTTGCTGTAGTTCAGACAGGAGGTCAGTCGATTTACCCTTGGAGTCACGCAGATTAGACTGGAATGAAGCAAGCAGGTCAAGTCTTTCTTCTCAGAGCGCAAGGCAGTCCTCAAACAGCAGGACAGTCCTCTGGTAGCAGCAGGTCAGTCCTTTGGGTGGAAAGGCAGTCCTTCTTATGTAATGTCCAGAGGGTCAGGAGTGTACTGATGCGTAGCTCTGGGGGTTCAATATTTATACCTGGTACTTGCCTTTGTGTAGCGGGATTCCCTCTCCTGCCCTCAGATCTGATTCTGGAATCTTTTACCCTTCCACTACAAAGGTTTCAAACTGTCTAGGGTGACAAAAGGCTGGTGTCCAGTTCCTTTGAGTATGCTGGAGGCATAACTCTTTGAATTGTAAGTGGGACAGGGCACAGCTCTGCCCCCAAGCATACTAGGAGGATGGTCCATCCTGTCCACACCTAGTCCAATATATGTCACTGCCTGGAAGGAATACACAAACCCCAACAGCAGAGCCATTGAAAGTCACATGACCCAAGATGCTGCCAGAAGGCACAAATGGTAAGGGCAACAATAATTTCAAGTTTTCAAAAGTTGTATTTTCACAATTGTGACTTAAAATCTGACTTCACCATTAAAGAGGATTTTAAATTACAGTCCATTTCAATCTAAACAGCATAGCTCGTTCTGCTCCCAATCAGAAGTTAGCACTGCTTATGATCTCACACATTGCATCACTCATGACATGTTAAGTGACATCACTGGTGAAATGAAATCATTGATGACATCACTGATTATATCATTGAAGGTAAGGTTCCTCAAAATACTCTACAACCAAAGTAGATAGTAAAGGGCTCACAAGCATATACAATGTAGATCAGCTATAAGCGCATGTAGGAAATAGAAATAATTTAGTACTGGAGAGAAATCTGATTCACAATGAATGGTAAAAGGTGTTTGTCATTTTTCAGTTTAGCGTAAATGGCATTGTGTTAATCCTATGCTTAAAGAGTTTGTTGTAAAGGTGGCAAAAAGCTTTGTCATTTTCTAGCTTGGTGTGGATGGCACAGTGCTAATTCTGTGTTTAAAACTATGTAAGAAAAACAGACATTTGGGCTGAGCAGCTGTTCTCCACCTAAAATTTGGGAACTACTCAGGGTCCCTCCTCTGTGTTTAAGTGTTTACAAAAAACAGTGCTCCTAATGCACCATATCATGTAGAGGAATTGAACACATTATATATTTTTTTTTATTCAAGAGAAACTGTGTGCAGGTGAAAGTAGACTTGTGTTAATTACCAATCAATCAAATTTTTTTATTTCTGATGCAATGATCCATAAAACACAGTACAACAGATTAAAAGATATTAAAGCAATCGATACAGTTTAAAAGCGATGAATGCCATCAGATACAGACAGGATGTCAGTACCACAATCAAAAAAATGCGTAATAAATAACAGTGAATCCCCA
This sequence comes from Calotriton arnoldi, assembly GCA_963921515.1. NCBI lineage: Eukaryota > Metazoa > Chordata > Amphibia > Caudata > Salamandridae > Calotriton > Calotriton arnoldi. The sequence continues at coordinate 150,421 of CAWUFW010019086.1, forward strand.
GCAATGTTAAAACACCAATCAACAGGTTGCAGATAAAATGTAAAAACATCATAATTTCGACACTTTGGCAGTACGTATGCGGATAAGCCTCACAGCATGTAAACATTTTGTCACTACAACAACAATCACCTCTCTCGTGTCAGAGCGTAAAGTGCAAAGTGCAAGCGCAAAATGACAAAAGCCCAGAAGTTTACATAAAAGCTTGAGCCACAGTTTGCGTGGCTTAGCATGTGCAGGACATTAAAAAGCAAAATGGTGAAGGGTTTCCTCCACTAGGTTACACGATGGGCAGTTGCCAGAGATGTAATAATTCACACCCCATCTCATACAGAAGCTATTTACCAGCAAAACCCTGTACCTCCATTTTAAAAAAGTTGCATTCGGGTGGGTCCTGAAAGAATATCAAAAAAATGATTCATAAGCAGGAGTGAGCTTGATGTCTAAGAAGAAGACAGTTTGGCTCCAAGTTTTAATACATTTCAATTCCCTCAAACACAAATGCTCCTTTAATTGATCTTTAATCAAGGAGCAAGGGACTAGCTTTGCTGTATTCGGGGTATCCCACAGTGAAGGCAGGCCTATTTCATAAAACATAGGGGCATATTAGCAAGACCCACGTTAAAATTATCGCCGTTTTAGCGGCAGGAAACTGCCGCTAAAACGGCGATAATGGGCTTGCTAATATGCGTTATAGAATTCCAATAGAAGCCCAGGTTAGATGTGCAGGACATCTAACCTGGGCTTCTATTGGAATTCTATAACGCATATTAGCAAGCCCATTATCGCCGTTTTAGCGGCAGTTTCCTGCCGCTAAAACGGCGATAATTTTAACGTGGGTCTTGCTAATATGCCCCATAGACTTGATATAAGCAAAATAGGCGATGAGATTTGAAAACTGCTCTAATTGAGACTCTGGAAGATTCGAGGTCATCTGCCGACCAAAGTCTATGCCAATACAGAATTGACGGGACATGATATAGTGGTAAATCAGAACAATGCCCACATCCAAGAATTAGGGGAGACACGGGGCACTCTGAGGGAGGTTGAGAATGCTTCTCACAAACCTATTTTCGGCTTTACCGAGGTCATGAGTCCTGGCGCATCCCCAGAGTTCTACGCCATATGTAGCTGTACTCTTCACTTTGAGATTGTATATCTCCACCACTGGTTCAAGGGAACACACATAGGCTTGCTTGCGCAGTTTGGCTACAGCACCATCTTCTTGCTGGAGCTTCATTGAGCATTTCCTAATGTTCGTGGGTCAGCTCTTTTTGTGAGTTAAGCAGACCCCCAGGTACACAAACTCCTGCGCTTGTTCAAGAGGGACCCCCTGTAACATGATATTTGCTCTGGCAGATTTGTAGGGATTAAATGTCATGAATTTTGTTTTATTGATGTTAAGCTCAAGGTCCCGATCACTGCAACAGGTTAAGAAATGATCAAGTATAGTCTGAAGGCCACACAGAGTTTTGGAAATTAAAAGCATGTCATCTGCAAAGAGCAGCGTCACAATTTTATGAGGGCCTATTTTAGGTGCCTCATTTCCGGGGAAATCAAGTGATTGGACTAAGTCATTTACAAGAGGGTAAACAATGTTGGGGCCAGCACACAGCCCTGTCGAACACCAGTTTCAATATTAAAAGGGTCTGTAAGCTCACTATTAGTGTCATACCTGACTCGAGCAGTGTTAGGTGCATGCAGTCTGAAAAGAGGAGCAAGGATGTTAGTGGGAACACCAATCTTTGCCAAGATTTCCCACAACTTAGCCCTGGGAATAGAATCAAAAGCAGTTCTCAAGTCAACAAAGACCATGTACAAGTGGCCTTTGTTGAGAGTTACAGTCTTCGAATAAAGGGCCAAAAATGGAAGATTTGGTCCACCATGCTAACCCTTTTTCTAACCCCGCCTGCATCTCAGAGAGAATAGAATTTTCCTTGGCCCAATCCAGCAACTGTCCTAGGATAAGATGAGACAAAGGTTTCTGGGACCTTTCAATAAGACTGATGGACCTATAGTTCCCTGGGTCATGTTTGCAGCCTTTTTTATAAATCAGAACAATCTCAGCAGTTTGCCAAGAACCGGGAATCAGGCCACCCTCTAAAATAGAACGAAGCAGCAGCTGAAAGTAGGAAGCCCAGATCAAAGGTTCTGTTCTGAAAAGGCCCCCGGGGATAGAGTCAGGGCCTGGGACGTTGTGTGCCAGTAGCGCCGTGAGTGCCACCAGTATGTCTTTATGCTGGAATGCCAAAGGAGTACCTTCAGCTGAAGGGGGGGTGGGGGGGCAAGTCATTCACTGACTCTCTTCGCTCATTATTGGGCTTGGCTGCATAGGTTTTTTTAAAATGATCCACACAGGTCTGAGGTTGGAGATTGTACTCAACACTATTGGTGACATTGCGTTTGCCATGAGCCACTATCCCCCAAAATGACTTTGGGGCATATTAGCAAGAACGGCGATAAAATTATCGCTGCTTTAGCGGCAGGAAACTGCCACTAAAGCGGCGATAATGGGCTTGATAATATGCCCTTGAGAATTCCAATAGAAGCCCAGGATCACAGCAGAACATGGGCTTCTATTAGTATTCTCAAGGGCATATTATCAAGCCCATTATCGCCGCTTTAGCGGCAGTTTCCTGCCGCTAAAGCGGCGATAATTTTAACGCCGTTCTTGCTAATATGCCCCTTAGTGTCACCTGCCCCGACAGTTAGAACCAAATCCTCCCACATCGCTCGTTCCCAATCTACTTTGGCATGGGAGACTACCTCTTTATAGTCCTTTCCAGCTCTGACATAATATTGCCTAATACCCGTCTTTAGGCTCTGAATGAGAGCATGTCTTGCTTTCCTAAAACTGTTATTAAACCATGCACTGCGAGTATGAACGCCAGAGGCATTACAAGCATCTTTACTAAGGGCCAGATGAACGACTGTTTTTAGCGTGCGCAAACGGGTCTTAGACCCGTTTGCGCACATTAAAAACCATGGGCCCATATACAAACAATATTTTGCGAGTCGCAAATAAATTGCGACTCGTAAAATACTGTTTTGGGACTTGGTTTTTGGAAGGGGCGTTCCCTTCCAAATAGCGACTCTATAGCCATGTACTAATGTTTTGTAACCGCAATTGCAGTCGCAAAACACTCGCAAATTACCACCTACTTCAAGTAGGTGCTAATGCATTCGCAAATGGGAAGGGGTCCCCAGGGGACCTCTTCCCCTTTGCAAATGCATGCAAAATTATTTTTTAAGGGCAGGCAGTGGTCCCAGGGACCACTGCCTGCCCTTAAAAAATGAAACGAAAACGTTTCATTTTTAAAAAAAATGCATCTCATTTTCCTTTAAGGAAAACGGGCTGCATTTAGTAAAAAAAGCTGCTTTATTCAAAAGCAGTCCCAGACATGGTGGTCTGCTGAGCCCAGCAGGTCACCATCCCTGGGAGGGCCAGCCATTCCAAATAGGGTTGCAAAATGCGAGTGGCTCATTAATATTCATGAGCCTCGCATTTTGCGACCCCATTGGGAATCGCAAACAGTGTCCAAGACACTGTTGTACATGCCTAATAGCGAGTCGCAAATTGCGAGTCGCAAAAGCGACACAATTTGCAAGTCGCTATTTGGCAGGTCGTACATCTGGCCCTAAGTGAGGCTTTAAGGGTAAAAAAAAGATTTTCATGGGACTTTACAACGAAGTTAGGGTCAGAAGATTGCATCCCACTATAAACCAATACCTCCAGAGTGTCAGCCACCTGATCATAAATCTGGGCCAGCATACTTGGATCCTTGCAAACAACCTCCCATTTTAAGGCCCGCTTGTTATATGAGAGTGTCGGATCTGCCCCTGTGTTTAAGGTGCCACTCTGATGAGCATCAGTCTCAAACCCATTGTGACAGATGAAGAGCATTGTGGTCACTATTGTGGCATTCTACAACCACCATGTCTTTAAGAGAGGACCACATCAGATGTGACAGAAATATGTAATCAATATGACTTTTTTGCATCCAGCGCTTAAAAGTGTGGGCACCACTACGATCCGAGAGGGACCTGCCAATACATGCTCCGAGGCCAAGGTGGAGGGATAAACTCAACAGCTGGTCAACGATCAAAGAAAGAACCTCTTGTGACAGGGTTCAAATCTAGGAACACCCCTGACTACATCCCCCTCTTCTGTTAATTTGTAAGACCCAGGGGCAAAAGGGTCGAAGGTAACATTAAAGTCGCCAGTGACAATCACTTTATTATTGTTTTGAAGAGAGTTTACAGTACTCTCAAAAGCATGTAGGGTACTAGATGGCCTATTTACCCCACTTGGTCTGTTGTACACATTAAAAACACAGCAAGAGGACCAGTCCCCAATGAGAGACAAACCCAGGACATCTTGAGAATTTATATCGAGGCTTGTCATAACAAGAGCTAACGAATTTTTAATCCACGAGGTTAAGCAGCCTGCTGGCCAACCCCTACCCCCAAATCTTGCTGGACAAAAATAGGTGGTGAACCCTGATCTATAAACTGGCTCAACACACCACATTTCCTGCAAGAGACATATATCAATAATTGTCCCCCAGACTGGGTCTGCCAACTTAGATTTAAGTCCGGCAATATTCCATGAGAGTATATTTCAGTCTTTATGTTATGGTCTTGGGTTGGGTGGTGTTGAAGACTGATCCATCAATGCAGGCAGGGCTGCAGTATCAGAGTGTGAAAGAACCAGGTCTATTATAGCTGAAGCCTTAACAACTTGTTCTCACTGTTGGCTTCCCCTGTGTGAGAAAGTTCCATCAGCTTCCAGAGATTTCGAGGAGGAGTGTCCTTGGTGGAAGCTAAGCTGGCAGTGATTGGAATAGTGTCAAAGGCTCCCTGATGAATACACGAGCTCAAAAAAGGTCCGACATCACCAAGTACCAAGTATGAGAATCGTCACTCTTGGCCATCCAGAGACGATAATGGTTCTTAGGAATTTTTTGTAGAAATGGTTATTTCACTAACAGGGAAGACAGGCCTAATGTCCGACCTAGACATGACCCTTATGGTGTCCAGGTCAGTGAGAGGCCTGAAAATCACCCCAGAGGGAAAGCCTTAATTCAGCCTGATGGGGATGCCACATGATTTAGTCGACCCAGTAGAAATTCTGCGGTTAGAAGGGTCTTAAAGTTCACCAGTATACAATCCCCAGGGCAGTCTTTGGGATGAATACCAAGCCAGGGTACTCTTCTGACTGATAGAAGTTTTTGGGCAAGGTCTGAGGCCAGCTCACATTGGTTTTCAACCAATGCACTGTTTTTTTCTTCAAGGTCTCAACATTTATGGTTATATTGGGTGGGAATTCGGGGACACCTCTAAGTACAATCAGATATGGCGTGCACTCTGGAGGAAGTTGTGGATAGTGTGTGGGAGGTCTGCCATGATGGATAGTTAAAGAAGTTGAGGTAGGCCTGCCACTACTTCCTGAGGGTTGAACCAGATTGGTAACTCTACCTAGCCCCCCCAAGTGCTCACTAGACACTGGCTACCCTTGGGCACTACTGCTGGTGACAAATGAGATGAGGTGGGAGAGTTCGATCCAGTTTGGGACTGCTTCATTAGTGGATGTTGAGGCCTGAAGGTAGATGGAAGACCCTTCCCTACATCAGAGACTAACAAAACCTTTAAAGCCTTCAATTTATCTTCCAACATGTCAAGTTGGGCCACTAAGGGTGCAAGCTACACCTTTAGGATGGCCTTAAATTTCTCCATAGTAATCTCCAAGAACTCATCCAAGAGCTCCTTGAAAGGTGTTCTGTGAACCAGTTGGTCACACAAGGAGATGAGAGAGGAATAGGGTCACTACACTCAGAGAATTTGTCAACTAGATGCGTGGAATGATTATTATAATTGGTAGCAGGAGCAGTGGTCAGCTCACCTAATGGCTCACATAAAAGGGCAAAGCGATTGCTGCAGGGTAAGACATCCTCAGGTGAAGGTGACGCTAAAATTGGTGTGACAGATAAGAGTGTTGGAGGTGAAACTGTTTGGGGGCTAGAAATAGAATCCTGGCCCGTTTGCTGGATCTCATAAATATTCTGGGGATTCTAATTTGTCTGCAGGGGGCACTGGTAGTTGGGGAACTGGAGACAACTGAGTGAGAGGTGGTTGGGGAGGGAACTAAAATCTGCTAACATTCAATCAGTAGGTTGTCTATTCTATCTAGCACACCATTGTCCCCAGCAGATTTGTAAATTTTGTTAGATTTCTTTTTTTTTGCTGAACTAAACCACCCCTCTCCATGGCCTTTCTTTTCCCCATAGTTCAATGCAAGCAACCCAGAAATCAAGATACAGACCGGGCTGTAATAGCAACAACAGTTCCACTAGGGCACAGAAGGCTTGTGCATAGAGCCAATGGTGGCAGGTTCTTACAAGCTGCTTTTAAACCACAAATACAGTGTATGTAGCAGGCAGACGAACTGGACAACAGACAACAGTACCTTGGGTTAGGAGAGGTGGTATAGGGGTGGCCCAGCCTCCTCTGTGCTCTGACGGGCCCACACTTGGTACAGGCTTTGCCCAGGTGTGGCCCACATGCGTCTCTAGTTCAGGGAAGACAGGGAGCACTTTTCATCATGTGGCCCGCCCCCTTTGCAGCCACACTCTACAGCTGCACCTCCTGGCGCTTCTTATATAGGGAAATGAAGTCCCCTGTGGTAAATGGGGCACCGGGAGGTCAAAAAGCCCTTCTTGGCAGCCAGTGAGTCCCGCGCTGCAGGAAGGCAGTGAGTGCTATGTGTTCATTATGCTCCAGACAAGTTCTGCAGAAAAAGTTACCAATAGAAGAAGTTTCTATGTAGTAGATACTGACTTTTGTAAGCAGCCTTGAGTTACCAGAGAGAATCTTGTCAGCATAACCATTTATACTTGACATAGAAGACTGTAGCACTCATTTATGGGATTTTGGCAAAGGGCAGTGCAGCAAGTCACCTTTCTGTGCTACCCTACGCCAAAGTGGAAGGTCAGGAAAGCACCATATTTATGCAATATGGTGCATTCCTGTACTTTCTCCCTGCACTGGAGCTGTTTCGGCAGCTCACGCCAACTTAGGCACCCTTGCACAATGGTGTAAAGGTGCCTCCATTGCATGCAGGATTGGCTTTGTGCAGGAAGGGCCCTTGCTGCACAGAAACAATCCTAAGAGGCGTTTTCTTCTTTCTACATGTGCTGCAGAATGCAGCACACATAGAAAGAGGAAAGAATGAGGAGAAATAAACATATTTCTCCTTGTTACACCTCACCTCAGGAGGTGTAAGGATTTGGCTTTTCCCCAGGTTTATATGATTTTCTAAAATCTGGGGCAGCATCAAAATTCTTATGTTCTGCGTGGAAACACCCGCTGCAACTCCCATGGAATACCTCCCAAACGCAGAGTAAGGTGACATAGCAATTAGTGCTGCATCGCCTTACTCAAGATTTATGAGGCCACTCGAAGCCACGCAGGATGGCTGTGTGTGGCTTAATAAATCAGATTCAGAGCCCTGCATCATGCATGTACCACTTTACATGATGCAAAACTGACACAAGGCTCTCATAAATAACCCCCTGTGTGTACCAGGTAGTAAGATATGTAGGTGTGCTAGTTTTTCTGGAATAGATGAGCTATCTGTAAAGTTTTCACCACAGTATGACGTGTACAGGTAGTATGTTCGTCAGTACATTCAGATCGCGGTTATTTTTAACAAATAGTGTTTTATTTTACAGGTATTGCATAGAGTGTACACTGTTCTTAGTAGATTTTTTTATACTCTGTGGTGTATTTCTAATGAGAGTTTTACTGCGTGAAAACAGTATGATATAGAGTAAATTCTCTCCATAGAGAAAACACTGTTTACAGTACCTATGTTTCTGTTTATATGAACTTCATTTCTCAATGTAGATGCAGTGAGTCTCAAGGGTTTGGTACAGATAAAAGCTATCTATAGTAGGGCATTTGTTTTGGAAAGGGCATTCACTATTTTGGCTTTCTCTGAACAGTTGTATACAGATTGAACACTGCACTGAATGAGGGTTTCCCATTTATCTGTGGTTTATTACTATGGTACCTATAAAGTGTATGCTGCAGGGTCAGTGTTGCACCTAAGTGAGTTGTATCTGTGATGGCAGTAGTAATGGCTGATATTTTCCTGAGCTATTTTGTACTTACTGTCAGGCTTCTAATGCCATAGTAATTTATAGAACAATAAGGGGGAAAATGAGGTTTGGATGATGGCATCAGTGATATCATCAATGATGTTATTTGAAATGTCATCAGTGATGCAATAAATGATGTCATAGAACATGTCATGAGTGATATCATATCTGAGGGCATAAGCAGTGCTTGGTGGGGGCGCAAATTATAGTTAGTGAAGCTAGCTATTTCTGCTGAATTTCTGTGTTTTTTTAGTTCAAAACATTAATTTTGTCACTGAGGAATTCACTTAACTATAACGTTACTGTAACCTTTGTTTTTTCAGTGAAATTCTCAGTTTTTTTTTTTAACAAAAACATCTTTTTATTAGACCTAACTATAACATTACTTTAACCTTTGTTTTTTTCTGTGAATTTCTAGGTTTCTTTAAAGTAGATTAATTATTTTTGTGAGTGTTTGTATGATAGAATGTATAATACATGTTGAGTTTAGATATTACTTTAGTAAAAGAATGTTTTTTATGGTAACAAAACAGGACATGGTTCACAGTTTGCAAAATCTTTGTCAAATGTGTATGATAATTAAACAGATAACTGATATCAGGACACATCAGCAGCAATGTTTTTTTGAGGTGTCATTATCACTCTCATGAGTGGATCACAAGATGCTTGTGGGACACTTGTGAGATTATAAAGTTCCAAGTTCTATTGTCATCTATTGTATATGGTTCTTTATCATGTTTTCAGTTACTTTTTAATGCTAGTCTATAATAGAGTAGCGAATAACAGATGGTTGAATATTTTATTTATTTAGTTTTTTAAATGATGGCTCTCCCGAGACGCTCGAGAAAGCCGGATGCACAATCCCCTGCATGAACTCCCAAGGGCTGTACTTCCTGTTCGGCTCTGGCGAACAACTTGCAAGATCGTACATTTACAATTGAGTTAATTACAGTGTTTTACTGTAATTTTGAACAAAATAGCCATATTGTTAAAGGCAGAAAAATGAATTGTATAATGCTCTATAGAAGATATAAAGGACGTATTTTTTATGAGCTCAAGAGATGCTCATGAGAGTTCCAGGAAAAGGAAGCACCTCATCCTAAGGAATGATCCTGATTGGTTTATATGGATGCCTTTATTTAGAAGAAGAAGATTCCATCCTTTTTGCTTTATTTCACTATTGGACGTTGGTGAGAGTAGACATATTTGGCTTCCTCTCCTATCCTGTTTCCTTTTGTGCAGAAGGCAGATTCAGATGAACAGCCAGGGCTTCTGCACCACCTCAGGCACATAAACCACCCAAGAAATCCTTGGTGTGGCAATTCTTTGAAATGAGGCCCGGTGCCAAGAAGGTATTTGCAGAGTACGTGGCCTGTAAACATTGCAGCAAATAGTTCCGCTGGGGGAGTAGAAATAAACAATATAGTATGAGTAGTAGTAGTAGTAGTAGTAGTAGTACTACTTTATTCGGTTGTAATTAACCATCAAAGTGTACACATACCAAAATACAATAACACTGAAACATGCGCTTTAAAAATACAATATCAATCCATTTATACTTCATCCAATTTAAAAAAGAGAATATATAAAATAATAATAATCATCTCATATTCTATGATAAAATCAAATAAAAATACATCATCAATCCCTTGAAATAGGAACATCCAAGCAGCATCATACCAATTCATAAAACAATATTCCTGCAGGAGCAATATTAAGAAACAGTGCAATAGATCCAAAAGGTGACCGTGCATAATGCGACCATTATTAGTAGTAGTAAAGTTAGGACTACTAACTTTACTACTACTAAATGCCTTCTGTGAATACCAAAAGTAGTAAGTTTAGGATTTTGTCTCAGATTAGTTCTGTGAATCGGCCCCATTATGTGTAACTTATCTTCATCATTCAGACCACATGCTGGACAAATAATAAAATCTTGTTTCATATACCATTTACAGGTAAAAGAGCTTAAGGGGGGTCCCATGGTGAAAACGTATATTCAAGCTTCGAGCTAGAGGTGAGGATATTAAGTCTAAAAATTGCTCAAAGATGGGAAAAAGCTTAAAATCTAAAAATAGTTTAGTCAGAGGGCCGTTTGAGCTATTTGTTATATATCCTTCATTTATGTAGGCCCAATAACGAGCTTTCACAGTCTTAAACCATCTTTACAAATCACAGTTGGATCATCCCAGTAGCTCCGTAACCCCAATTTCCCCAGCCAAGCCGAAACAAGTTTAACCCAAGGAAGATTCCTAGCTCTTGGAAATTTGAAAAAGTCTATAAGTGAATCTTAATAAACTCCTAACTCGGGTATAGTCCAAAGGCAGACCTAGTAAACTAAAAATTTTAAAACAGCCAGATCAGCAATTCTTTTCAAGCCCACATCAAAATATAATGGGATAAGGGGTGAGCTAGATGGAACAGAAAGCAATTTCCTAATAAAATTGTTTCCCGTTATTGTCAGCAGGTGAGGATCGGCACAGCCCCAGATCTCTGTGCCATTAAGCGCCACACTCTGTGCTATAGCACAATAGATTTCCAGGGCAGGTGAGATTACACGTGATGTCATTTGATCATAAAATCTGATAATAGTATAGATCTATTATAGGGTGCTCCTATTAAGTTGACTTGTCCACCTATAATTGTCCATAAGTCTGACACCTAGATAATCAAAATTATGTACTCTTCCAAGAATCTCACTACCTACATGGACAATAGGATTCTTCCTCTTAACTTTCCCAAACACCATATATTTGGTTTTATACACATTTAGCTCTAAGCCCCTAAAATTGCAAAAGTTTAGGAATTTGTCAATTAAAATTTGGAGCCCCCTGGGTGTCTTTGAAATAAGAAGTGAATCGTCAGCAAAGAGAAGAATTGGTATCTTCCTGTTGTTCAAAACAGGGGAATCATTTCTACATTGCTCCATGGCTTCTACAACTTCAGCAATATATGAGAACACAGCCCATGGCTTCTACAACTTCAGCAATATATGAGAACACAGCCCTGACGTACACCTGGCTCAATGGGAATGCGGTCCGTTAGTTCTCCATTTGGACCCCAATGAACTTGAGCATAGTAATTCTCAGTACGAGTACCACAGGGATGTGGAGGCAACTGAGGTCAATGTATCCATAAAGGCTTGCACGGGAAGAGTTGGCTCACGCTGCGGAGCAAGACAACTCTATAGGGGCTTCACCATCATTTTCTCCAGGAGATCCTGTGCCTGCATGGGTTCAAAGTGCACAGGTGGACAATAACCATGTTTTTTATTAATAAAGTGCTATTTTGTTGCTTGTGCAAGCAGATAATTTTTTCATCAGAGACAAGCAGGTCTGCCCAGGAGAAGCTTGCCCAAGAGCACAAGTGCCTCCCTAGGCAGTAGTTTCTGTTTTTTTAATCAGTTTTTTGTAAGTTTTTCTCATTTTTGTTTTTAAGGAGATGCTGTTGGTGTTTGTTTAACACCTCAAGTTGTATTTTTTTGTCATACCCTTTTTGAAAAAATTTAAAATACAAAAACATTTTTAATATGTTTGAAAACACTATTTTTTTATAGTTGTTGAAAACTGTTAACTTAAATGTCTCTTTTCAGAGCTACTCTATAGTTTCATAATCTATGTTGTTTGTACTCTGTCTCCCTTTTTTCTTTCTCCAAAGCTCTTGCAAGACACTCACGAGAGCCAGGCAATCTCTCACATGCAGTCTGAGGAGGCAGTGCTTCCTGCTTTGCTCTCGCGAGCCTCACACAAGATTGTACTTTTTATAATGGACTTTGCATTTACTCTTAATAAATCCTGATGTAGCATGTATAATTTCTATACACCAAAATAGTAACAGTGTGTTTAGTATAAAGAAATGCAATCCATTACAGAACTATGGAGAAAAATAAATCACTTACATTTATGAAAAAAAACACTTGTTTTATCTGCATGAGACGAACACTGGTATATAGCACACATTGATACTCATTTATTTGTTTGAAGTCCATTTATTATTATTAGAAAAAGTTCAATCATTATATAGACGTTATCCTTCATAGGCCACTGTTGGACTTGACCCTTTTTGCAGGGTCATCCCTGAACTTTTTGCCTTCCTCCTGTTTTTTTTCTTACCTGTTGTTGGTGGTTTTATGACTCTGGGCACTTTACCACTGCTGATCAGTGCTAAAGTGCATATGCTCTCTTTGTAAATTGATGTTATGGATTAGTGTTTCCATGATTGGCATATTTGATTTACTTGTCAGACCCTAGTACAGTGCACCATGTGTGCCAAGGGCCTGTAAATCAAATGCTGCTGGTGGGCTTTCAGCACTGATTGTGCCACCCGCAGAAGCAGCTTGTAAAATATGGCTCAGGCCTGCCATTGCAGAGCCTGTGTGCAGTCTGGGACTGCCATGTTGACTAGGCAAGTGCACCCACTTGCCAGTCCCTAAACCTTCCCTTTTCTGCATGTTAGTCACCCCTATGGGCAGGGTGCATTGTATGTGAAAGGTAGGACATGCCCTGATGTGTGTGGCATGTCCTGATAGTGAATTACAGCCAATTTCGTTTTTCACTATTGCAGGGCTATCTGTTCCCATAGGCCAGTATGGGGAGTTAGTTTATAACATCTTATAAACATAACTGACCCTAGGAACAAGATGGAAAAATAAAGTTTAGTATGCCTGAACTCAGAATGTTAAAATACCTCTTTTAGTGTGGGTGATTTTTACATTCTGTGTTTGAAAATACCACTTTTAGAAAGTAGGTATTTTCTTGCCTAACCATCCCGTATGCCTCTGCTAGGTTTGTGTATTCCATGTCTGGTTTGTGAGTGACAGGGGGCTGGAGAGGGTTTTGGCTCCAGCAGTCTGATGAGTCAGGGCTGGGCTGAATAGGACCTGGGTTGAATAGAGAGTAGGGGGAGGAGATTTCCTTTCACTTGCCTGAGCCTACATAGAATAGAGAGTAGGTGGAGGAGATTTCTTTTCAGCTACCTGGGCCAGGTCTGCTTTCAACAATGCTGTCTCCACCTCCTGCCAGGAAGCTGCACCAGGGAGGACAGAACTGGTTTGGGCTGGGTACAGACACGCTCTGCCTTCAGAGAACAAATAAATTGTGTGTATAAAAAGAGGGGCCCAGATCCCAGAACTTTAGATCACTTCTGGGAATTAAGACAAACCTTTGCCAAGGAGAGAAACCAAGGAAGCTGAAGGAGGAGACTGCCCCTGCGCTGGTGACTGTTTGGGGTTGGCCTGCAGTGGTTACTTATTGCCAAGGAAAGGAGAAAAGGAACTTTGTGTGTACTTTATCATCTTGAGGAAGATCTCCAAGGGCTTGAAGCTGAGCTTGCCTCCTGTTCTGAAGTCTCAGGAACACAAAGACTTCACCCCCAGCTCCCCCCTGAATTTCCTTGCTGGAAATTCTACCTGCAGAGAGGTGCCTGCTGTTGTTTTGGGACCTCTAGAGACTGCATGTCGCTGGGAGCTGGAAGCGCGACGCAACGATGAAGAAGCGTGTCGCTGCCGCAGCTGTTGTCGTCGCATCGCCGAAGCAGCGTGGCGCAGCTGTTTGCCGACGCATCGCCGAAGAAGCGGGTCGCATCATCGGAGAAGCGGGTCGCCACCGCAGAGGTTGCCGTCGCATCACCGGAGAAGCGTGTCGCAGGGCCTGTCGCGGCTCAAGAATCCACCGAGTTCGCCGCACGGCCGTCAGGCGCGCACGCATTGTATCCAAGTTGTCGCATTGCATCAAAGACGCCATTTTGTCGCATCGCACCGGATTGTCGCAACGAATCGAGGCGCCATCTTGTCGCATCGTAACCGGAACGCGGTAAGAAACCGACACATCACCTCCTCTCCGGTAAGGAACCAACGCATCACCTCCCCTGCGCTGCAGTAAGGAACCGACGCATCACCTCCCCGAAGCAATGGAACCAACGCATCACCTTCCCTGCAACCCTTTTGTTTGTATTGCGTTACGCATCCAAGGTACTTTGAGAGTAAAGTGTCGCATTTACCATCTACATTGAACTAAGCTATTTCTACCATTTGAAAGTCATATTCTTGAGTACTGTATTGTGGATTTTTGTTGTTTGGTCTTGTGTTAAGTCTAGATAATGATTACTTATTTTTCTAAACAGGTGTGGTGTCCATTTGTAGTGTTTTCACTGTATTACTGTATGTGTTCACAAATGCTTTACACACTGTGTTGTGGTCTGTTGTAAAAGATAAACGCTGGTAGCCAAGTAAGTTCTCAAGTATCTTTATTCCAGTTGTACATCAAGATGGTAGGTAGGCACAACAGCTAGGTAGACCGGATAAACAGGTAGTAATGATGTAGGTTAGCCCAGTAGTCAGCCCTTGGTCCTATGCCACAGCAGCCCCACCAGGAGCAGCCTGCCTGCTGCTCAGCCCCTCTGTAACTGTCATACCTCACTCAGTCAGACACCCAACATTCCACGCATCACAGCATTCCCAACATTCTACTCCAAACACACACAGTGGCTGAGCAGCAGATGGACTGCTGAACTGTAAGACAAAAGTGTACTATGCAAGGCATAACATATCCCCCTCCTTTAAAAATGAAAAACGAAAGTGACATTGGTACCTGAGAAAGACAACAATGTAAAAAGAGAAAACTATACACAATTAAAATTACATTTGCAAGAAATAATTCAGAACTCAGGGATGCATAAAAGGAAGAAAGAAATAATACAATACAGAGTGCAATATAACCCATCCTCCCAAAAGAAGACAAAAATGAGACAATTAGTGGGGTATAGCAACGGGTGAACAAACCCCGCGACACTAGTCCCAAACTATAAAACATTCTGTTGCATAATGCACAGATTACTAATTTTGCAAAAGTTGCAAAATTACAAATGTAAGGAATGGTTCAAAACCCAGGGATGTGCAATTAAGAGAACATCACGAGAGGGTATGAGCCATTCAAAGCAGAAAGAATGGATAAAATACAACTGAAAAATTGAGTACAGAAACCCATCCTCTCCCAAACGATAAAATGAGAAAAGTTGTTGCGTAAGGCAAAAGGTAAACACCCCGCCACCTAATATGTCATTGCGTAAGGCAAAAGGTAAACACCCCGCCACAGTATATGGGTGCAACACCCATGGAAGCACATCCTGTGTATAGATGACCATTGTATAAATGTAGATGGGACCCAACCCATGCAAACCAACCTTGTATAGAAATTGTACCTGACGTAGAGAGATGGGAAAGGACCCATTGACCAACCCTGTGTGAAGGTTAACTGTAATGTTGATTGGAACGTACCCAATAAACACACCCTGTGTGAGGGTTACCAAAACAACCAACTGTAAATGGGAATAGAACCCATGTACCCACCCCTGTGTAGGGGCTGCGTGTTGCGCACTATGGAAAGGGGCTCGTACCCAAACCATGACCATCCCTCATGTAAGGGAGAACATACCCCGTGTAAGGGTTCCACCCCTGTGTAAGGGCCGCGTGTAATGCTTTATGGGAGAAGGACATGTACCTAAACCCATGACTATCCCTCATGTAAGGGAGGTGTAAAGCACACTATGGATAGGGACTCGTACCCAACCCATAACCTACCCTCATGTAAGGGAGTGCAATATAAGGTGAAAAATTACACACAAGCAAATGTAGCAAGGAACAAAGAATGTCGATGAACACTCTCACAAGTAAAAAAAAACAACATCTGACTAGAGGATATGAAATGACATGTCCAAGACCAGATGAGAAAAATCATTGGTACTAGAGAGCACAAACAAGATAAATGTCTAAAGCACACTTCAAAATAAAAATGTTCCACGTTATTTGGCACTGTGTAACAACGTGGTCAGCCAAACTGGAAAAAGTGGAAAAACTTGTCTGGAAACGAATCTAAATAGAAACAGCAATTAAGCATTTCCATAGACGAACACGTCAATCCACTGCCCTTTAAAGGAACAGAATGAGCCAATGCACTGAAAACATAAACGAAGGAAAAACGGCAGACATTTTACCACAGAAGAGTAAACAAACCCTCATAACCAGATCGATGTTCCTTTGTACAGCGCCTCCAGTCATAGATATCCTCTCAAGCGTTGACTGACTTTTCCAGAGTGAACACCAGGTCCTCGTGATGCCTGACCTTTCAAGAGTCAACTGGCAGATCATCCAAATTTCGTAGTAGAAGTAAGAGTAGGCTCTGCAACCAGTACTGTTGAAACACGCAGCTTGCCAAGAATCCGGAGATGCGGCACACCAACGAACACCAAAGCTGGAAGAAGAGAACGAAGGCCAAACACAAGATGGCTGCACGTAGTGGTGACGCTGAGCCGGATGGCTCACAGCGCGTCAGTGCAAGAAGGCGTCCAGAAGCAGCCCTGAGTGACGTAGTAGCAATGACGATTGCTGAAGAAAAGCAGGTGAGCTAGCGCGCGCTGAAGAAGTCACGCGCATAATTTTCAAAAATTAAAACACTGCGGATAAACTGACAATAGTCATGGGGCTGCCAGGGACAACAAAATACACAAAAAATGGTCTTACCCAATGTCTCGTACATGTTGTCAATACTGTGCTGATGTCGCAAAACGCATGTACCCAATTAGCACAAGGGAAACTTTTGCTCTAATCCAACGCTGAAATTCAGAAATTTCTCCAAAGCGCTGAAAAGGCCTTAACTTATACAAGACACTGTGAAAAGCTCTGTTACATTCCCAAAAAGTATGATGCGCTGTTAAGAGGCTGTAAAACATATCCCTGGAAATGTCAACATGCTCAGCCACGAGGCAAATGTGAGACCAAGTGTATGTTCTTCAGCTTGAATTCTTGTTTCCTTAAAGTCCAAAAAATGTGATGTATTTGAGCACAACATGCCTGGGCTGGGGCTGTCTAGTGCGAGGGACAGATGCCCATGTAGGTCTTGACGTGTGCTGCTCCCATGCGGTGATACACATGTAGCAGGACTTTCCTTGTAGGCGCAGGACTTGTGGGTGTACGCACAACCACACGGTACAGCACGCTGTTGTTGGGGATGTCCGCTGTATAGGACACTGGTGGGGCTGCGGAGAGTGCTGTGAGTGCTGTACTTGTTTCTTTAGTTGCTAGTGACATCTTGAATTGCGATGGAACCTCTTGAGTCGCTTCATATGTTGCCTTTACTCTGCTTAAAGTTGCGTTGGTTCCATGCTGTCTGGGCAAGTTAGACCTGTGGCTTCTTCTCATCATGTAGGTACGTCTCCAACTCTCGCTCGTCGCCAAAATATGTTGTGGTCTGTTGTAAAAGATAAACGCTGGTAGCCAAGTAAGTTCTCAAGTATCTTTATTCCAGTTTTACAGCAAGATGGTAGGTAGGCACAACGGCTAGGTAGACCGGATAAACAGGTAGTAATGATGTAGGTTAGCCCAGTAGTCAGCCCTTGGTCCTATGCCACAGCAGCCCCACCAGGAGCAGCCTGCCTGCTGCTCAGCCCCTCTGTAACTGTCATACCTCACTCAGTCAGACACCCAACATTCCACGCATCACAGCATTCCCAACATTCTACTCCAAACACACACAGTGGCTGAGCAGCAGATGGACTGCTGAACTGTAAGACAAAAGTGTACTATGCAAGGCATAACATATCCCCCTCCTTTAAAAATGAAAAACGAAACATTTCAGACACTGCCTCTGAGATAAGCCTGCCTGCTTGTGCCAAGCTACCAAGGGGGTGAGCAGGGGTTATTTTAGGAGTGTAGCTCCCTTACCCTGATGTTAGAAACGGGGTAGCGTGGTGCGGAGCGGGAAGGCTAAACCAGGAGGAATTGTGTAAAGCATCCGCGCAGCACACACAGGCGACACACCAGGCACACTACAAACGGAGACCACACCAGTTTAGGTGAAAAACAGCATATGTATTATGCAATCAGCATAGCAGAATGTAACCACAGTGGTAACATGGCGCCAACCGGCACCCGGTAGACATAAACCGTGGGGACTATTTACATGGGCAGCGCCAATCGGGCCGCTGCCAGAATCATTATAAGCACATCTGCATTAGGCATCATTAGCAAAGGAAAACACCGGGCGTAGAATGCATGTAACATTATAAGACATTAGAAACATTATGCAGGACATTAACACCCTTCTGACATGAACCATTGGCATAGGAACCTTATCATGAAACACAGGCCTGTTGGCATAAAAGCAGGTTAGGCACATCAACAGGCATAAACCTCATCGGCATGAAACATTACTGCAGGCATAAGGTGCCTCCATATGAGTCAGGGTAGGCATGTAAACTCATTATGCAGGGGCATAAGCAACACCTTGGCATAACCTGGGGCATATAGCAACATAAAAGCGTTAGGTCAGGCATAGGACATAATAGGCATACTCCTAGTAGCATTGCGCAAACCCATTAGCGGTGTAGGCAGTATGGGGACGGCCGCAGGCATACCGTACATCAATAGGGCATCACGCCTGACATCAGCAGGGCACACATGGTAATACCTAGACTCAATGCCCAAAGTGGTTGCAGATTAGTCTCTGGCTTCTCTGCTCCTAGGGGGCCCCTCTCCTGGGACCCTCGAATGACCAGTGCCCCCAACCGTTGCAACTGCCCACTGTCCAGCGGGGCAGTTGTGGAAAAGACAGTCACCAAGTTACTGGGCAGTCCTGGGGCATGGGAGTCCCCCTTCTGGGACTCTGAATTACAAGAAACTGCCCCAGACACTGCAGCTGCCCGCTGTCAGACGAGGCAGCTATAGGCCCAACCCGGGCACCATGGTGCCCTCAGAACAACCCAGGGGGGAGGCGGGCACCGACAATGTGCCCCGACACCACCCCCACCAAGGCAAGGCTGAGCCCCACTGGGACTCGACAAACAGAATGCCCCTCAACGTTGCAGCTGCCCACTGTTATACGGGGCAGCTGTAAAGTCAGCGTGGGCACACCGGTGCCCTCAGAGCAACACGGGGGGAGGTGGGCACCGACAATGTGCCCCGACGTCACCCCCCAACCACCAGCAGACTGGCCCCAGGGGCCTCAGGCACCGACAATGTGCCTCGGCCGCCCCCCCCGGGGGTCGGAACACACAGCCCCACTCACCGGCAGTCCTGCAGGCATCGCGCTGCTTCAGGCAGCACTCCACTCTTCACCCGAGGCCCCTCCTGTGACCTGGGACTTTGTCCTGGAGCCGACAAGGCTCCAAATGACTCCGGCGGCGCCCGGGGCTCTCCTCCGGTCACGGGGAGCCCCCACCACTTCCTTCTCTTCCGGAGCGAAGTCTCCGGCGGCATTGGGGCCAGCGCGGGGTAGGCTCCCGCCTGGCTCCGGGGCAGACACGAGGCTCCCTCTTCACCCGGGGCCCCTCCTGGGACCCGGGACTTTAAGGCAGATCCCGCTTCCTCTCGGGGCTCTCCTCTGGTCACGGGGAGCCCCGCCAACGCCAGCACCTTGCCGGACTTTACTTGGGCCCCCTCCTGGGACCCGGGACTTTGACACGGAGCCCGCGAGGCTCCAGAAGGCTTTGCATGGCACCACCTCCTCCTGCAGACTTCACACACGCGGGGCTCTCCTCAGGGCATGAGAGCCCCGCCACCAGCAGCACTTCGCCGGACTTCACCCGGGCCCCCTCCTGGGACCCGGGACTTTGATGCGGAGCCCGCGAGGCTCACGACGGCTTCCCGGACTTCCTGCCGCTCGCGGGGCAGGACTTCCCTCAGGCGCTCTTGCCAGCGCCAATCCCAGCGCGGCTCCCCCGACGCCACGGGGAAGCCCGTGCGGCGCTCCTGGGCCGGCGGCGGTGATTCCCGGCAGTTCCTCTTTTCCTCACGGAGGGGTGGGCTCCCTCCTGGTATAGGCACACACGCGGGGTGGGCACCCACCTGTAGTACCACACGGCAGGCAACCACGGGGTAGGCTCCCGCTATATTTCCACAGGCAGGCCAGGCGCGGTAGCGGCAGTAACGCGGGGTAGGCTCCCGCCGACTCAAGCAGCAGGGGGAGTCCCTCCCTCGCCGGGGATCTCCCTCAGCAGGTCGCCATCTCAGCGCTGCGGGAACCACGCTCCTTTCTCGTCACTGGCCATGTGCAGGTAGCCCTTGGGCAGTATAGCGCTGCAGAGGACAGGCGCTTCTCTCTCTTCCCCCTGGGCACAGTTGCAGCACTCACCAGGTGCTAGGTCCCACCAGGGCTTCAGGGCCACAAGGCAGCGCTCCTCTTCTCTCTGGACAGGGGCTATATAGCTCTTCTTTTCCCCTGGCACTCCACCGGTAGCACTCACGAGGCGCTAGGGGGCCAGGGCTTCAGGGATGACAGGATAGCACTCCCCTACTGGCAATCCCGAAAATAGGGCCCACGAGGTGCTAGACAGCAGGCAGGGCACGGTTGTAGCGCTCACGAGGCGCTAGGTAGGAGAGCATCAGGCCCTACTGGGCAAGATCAGCAGGCAGGGGGCACTTCATCAAGACAGGACCGCAGTTCCTCGGAACAGTCATCCCCTATCCAGTGGCACTCCTCCTGGGTCAGCAGTCTTCACTCCAGTAAAGGGGCTCTCACTAGCCCTGTGGACAGCAGAAGGGTACAGTTGGGCACAGGGGCCAGCACACAGGCCCAATGTGGCGGTACCTCCTGGCAGAGTTCCCCCTCGGTCACTTCTCCTGCTCTGTCACTGAGCACATGGCAGCCCAGCCCCTCCTATATATCCGCCCCTCACCCCACCTACCAGAAAGGCTGGCAACTTCTGGAAGGTTCCCTGGCGAACCGGTATTAACTGGTTTAGGGGGGGTGTAGGGCACCCTGGTTGCCAGGTTTCCCTCCAAAAGCTGGGAGTGCTGGGAAACAACAACTAGACCGCCACTCAATTCAGTCAGGCGGCACATAGGCAGGCAGGAATGGTGTCCATTTTAAAAGTGACAGTGACACCATTACACAGTATTACCCTTTTACATTTTAGACACATCAGGTAAATACATAGGCTAGGGGGGAAAAAGCGAAACATTTCTGGGAAAAAGGGCCAAGTCCAACACCTGACTAGAAGCAAGGGCCCCTACTTGGTCAAAGGTACCTACCTCTGCCAACTAGAGTCCCCCATTTCTAACAGCCACATAATGATATTGAATGTGAACTTTAATGATTGTTCTCTGTTATATCTACGTAGAAGTTGCAAATATCATTTCTTCTAGTAGTAGGGTGAGAGAAAAGACTAGCCTCTCCTCAAACACCTCTCACTGGGCTGACAGGTGTGAAGAGATGTGAGGAGAGACTGCTTCTCCTTTCAGATCTTTTTCTCAGATGACGGGTGTGCATAGTAGGGTGTGTAGATGGATGGCCTCTCCTTTTAGACCTCTCTCTCAGATGACAGATTTGCATTGTAGATTTTATGGAGTTTCTGACCTCTCTGCTGAGACCTCTCTCTGCAATGATGGGTGTGCATAATAGGTTTTGGGGAGGCACTGGGTTCTCCTTTCAGACCTCTCTCTCAGATGACGGGTGTGCATAGTAGAGTGTTTGGAGGGACTGGCCTCTCTGCTGAGAGCTCTCTCCATAATGATGGATTTGCATAGTAGAGTGTGTGGACGGACTGTGCTTTCAGACCTCTCTCTCAGATGACAGGTGTGCATAGTAGTCAGTGGAGAGGGAAATCCATTTCCTCTCAGAACTCTCTCTGAGATGACTGGTGTGCATTTTAGAGAGACATCTGTCTCAGATGTCGGGTGTGAGTAGTAGGGTGTGTGGACGGACTGGCCTCTCCATCCACAATTCTCTCTCAGATGACAGGCATGCATAGTGGTGCATGGGGAGGGACTGCCCTCTCCTATCAGACTTCTCTCTCAGATGACAGGTGGGCATAGTAAAGTTTATGGAGAGAGACTGGCCTCTCCCCTGAGACCTCTCTCTCAGATGACGGGTGTGCATAGTATTGTGCAAGAAGGGACTATCCTTTTCTTTCAGACCTCTCTCTCAGATGACTGGTGTATGTAGTAGTGTGTGGGGAGGTACTGGCCTCTTCTTTAACACCTCTCTCAGATGACAGGTGTGCGTAGGAGGTTGTGTGGATGGACTGGCCTTTCCTTTCAGAGCTCTGTCTCAGATAATGGGTGTGCATAGTAGTGTGTGGAGAATGACAGGTTTGTCTTTTCAGACCTCTCTCTCAGATGACGGGGGTGCATAGTAGAGTGTGTTGAGAGAGACTGGCCTCACTGCCGACACCTCTCTGTCAGATGAGGGGTGTGTGTAGTAGTGAGTGGAGAGAGACTTTCCTTCCTGCTAACACCCCTCTCTCTCTGAAAATAGGTGTGCAAGCCAAAGGGTGTAAATAGTAGAAAAACACCATCTCCAGTAACCCTTCTTCCTACAGTAGCAAGTGTGCATAATACAGTGTATTCAAAGATCACCTACTCCTTTCTACTTTTCATGATCCAGCGAGAGTCTCGCAAGACCATAACATTTCAAAAAAAGAAAGAGTTAACCTTTGAATCTTCACAGTACTTTTTCTCTTACACACTTCCTCTCAAAAACAAGGGCCACAATATGCATTCCTAATAATAGAGTGTATTTACATCTCATCTATTCCTTTTTACTATCACGATCCCGTGAGAGTCCCGCGAGATTGTAAGAGCAAGTTACAAACAATATACACTTATTAACTTCACAGTAGTTATCCCTGAGACACCTCTTCTCTAAATCTAGGAGGACAGCATGTCTTTCTGCTGCCCCCTTATATAGCTTTTTTACTTCATTTTCACAACACCTCCAGTTTTTCATTGTTAACAGTAATGGCGCGCTTTCATTTCTAACATTCCAACAGCCAGCCATCAGAGCGCTCGCTCTTGCAAGACTCACAGAAGGTTCTCGCTTCTGCGAGCGAGTGAAAGCTCACGGAAAAAGGGCCTATTGACCAATTACATGCCTCTATTTTTGATTTTGCACTCTCATGGGACACTCCTGGGACTCCCGCGTGCCTGTCAATATATGGAATTATTTTTTCACCTTAATTTCTCAAAAACAACTGAACCTTCAATCGGGGCCGAGAAAAAGTGGGGTCCCAAACCCCAAAATGCCTATGCATTTTTCATAGACTTCTTTAAGACAGGTTACAACAAAAACTGCTGAACACAATTACACCAAGTTTGGCAGGAAGCTAGATCTTGGCCTGCAGATTGTGTGTTTTATGATTTGGTCTTAATCTGTTCAGTAGCTTTTGAGAAAATAAGGTTCCGAAATAATTGTATATCAGGACAGTCGGTGTCCAGAAATGCTCTGATTGGCCAAATTAAAGGGGACTAGTCAATCCTGATTGGTTGGTTTCAACCTAAACAATATGTTTTGGCAGCCATTACAAGACTCAGGAACATGGTCCCTGTGTCCTGTAAATGAATTAAAAAAAATATGTAAGAGAGCAGAGTGAAGACACGCAGGCCCCTAAGGGCATGTGGGGGTTCCAAAGGGCCCCACTGTTATTGGCCTGCCACAACATGGACAACATGCTATGACAGCCATTACAGGACTCTTGGACATGGACCCCATTGAAATGCATTGTAGTGAATGGCAGGTTTTGAGGGTCACAGAAAGGAGGACGTGTAAAATGTGATAACAGATTTTAGTTTCAACATAAATAATTTGTTGGTGGTACCATATTGATTTTAGGAATTGTGGTGTGTTCCAAGGTTATTTTACCCTGTGAAAAATGCTGACCTTCTGCTGGGATTTCATGAATCATGTCTGAGAGAAAACAGTTTTTTCCATGATTTTCTCATTGAGGTCATGGAAGGTACTCCTAAAGCTAAAATGAGAGCATATTTTCTGTAAATTCACACTATCTTTCTCAGTCATGTGAGAATAAAGTCTGTCATTCTCAGTAAAACATGTACCATCAGATTGAAGCTAGTCTGGATGATGAGGGGTGTTATCCCAAAACTGGTCCCAGGAGGCTTGTTTCTAGTCCAGGGAAGAACTTGCCTGGCAGTTCAGGCTGGACTGTTCCCATGGGGAACAGGGTCAAGACTGATTTGCATATGGCTGGGTCTAAACTGGAATGGCTTGGCGTGCAAAAATAGATGGATTTAATCCAGATCTGTGACTAGGATTGAATGTTTGATTAATTCAGCATTCTGTCCATCATCTGTTCTTTTTGTATTGGGAATTGTTATTCCAGAGAGTCTGCGACAACAGATAATTGAAGTGGCCCATGAAGGACATTGTGGAATCGTTGCCACAAAAAAGCTCTCCAAGACCGAGTCTGTTTCCTTATCTCGATGAGAGAGTTGAAAGAGAATTGAAGGCATGTCAACTATGCAACTGCCTTTCATCGAAAACCACTCAACACACCTTAAACATGTCAGAGTTGTCAAAGCATGTCTGGGAAAGAATTGCCGTTGACTCCTTCTGTCCTCTTCACAATGGACATCACCTAATGGTGATTGTTGATGAATACTCCCATTTTCCATTGATAGAACTCTCATCTATCACTCAAGAAAGAATCATCAAGAGATTAGACAGCATCTTCGCAACATGGGGTGTTCCTGCGATCTTAAAATCTGGCAATGGCCCATCCTTCAACAGTCGAGAATTCAGCGGCTTTCTTAGTCATCTTAATGGGAAGCATCAGAAGAGCACACCTCTTTGGCCACTGGCCAATGGCCTTGTTGAATTTAATGAGTACCCTTAAGAAAGCTGTTCAGTGTGCTGTATTGGAAAAGCTCAACCTTAAAACTGTCTTGAATTCTACTCTTCGAGCTTACCGTTCGACCCCCTCACTTGACTATAGGTGAAAGCCCTGCCGCCTTGATGTTCGAGAGAGCCATGATGACCAAGTTACCTCATTGGACCAACGGAAGGTCAAGTACTGAGGAAGGAACCCATATAAAAGACTTGGATCATAAAAGGAAAAAGAAGGCCTATGCAGACAAGCGGCAACATACAAAATACTTTACTTTCAGTAGAGATCAGGTGATTGTCTGTCAGTCTAGAAAATGAAAATCTGATGCTCCCTTCGATACTGAGCCATTTCATATTGTGACAAGCAAAGGACGCATGGTGACTGCGCAACAGGGCCGGACTGGGAACCGAAACCGGCCCTGGCAAACTGCTTGGGCTGGTTTCGGCCAATTTTGTTACAAGGGGCCCATGTTTCCGGCCCCTGGTAACAAAAACGGCCCCCCAGGGGCCCAAAACTGCCCCCACCCTAGCAGCCCACCGGGGAAACACCCGGTGCCCACTACGGCCAGTCTGGCCCTGCTGCCCAATGTCCAGGGAAGCCCAGTACGTGAGATTTCTTGCATTGCCGCATATTCCTACATCGCCAGCGCAGATCGCATACACTTCTACTGCTTGTCCCCAGTTTCCAAAGATGGGATTGGGACGTGTCATCAGTGATGTCATTTGAGATGTCATCAGTGATGTCATCAGTGATGTCACTGACCATGTCATGAGTGATGTAATATGTGACATCATCAGCAGTGCATTGCGGGGCGCGAGTTATAGTTAGCTCAACTAACTATAACGGCCGAATTTCTCTGGTTTTGTACGAGTGAAATGTCCAACTAACTATAACGTCCCTGAAACCTGTGGTTTTTCAGTGAATTTCTGAGATTTTTTAAATGCTAATTTCTAACTATAACGTCCCTGAAACCTCTGTTTTTTCCAGTGAATTTCAAAGGTTTTTTAACTGCTAATTCCTAACTATAACATCCATGAAACCTCTGGTTTTTTCAGTGAATTTGTAAAGTTTTTTAAATGCTAATTTCTAAATATGCCTACATAGGTAGGACATGTGCAGAAAGATGAAGAAAGGCGCAGAAAGAAGCAAGAGAAGAGCAGAAAGAGGCAACAGAAGTCCAGAAAGAGGAAGAAAGGTGCAGAAAGAACCAAGAGATGTGCAGAAAGAACCAACAGAGGTGCAGAAAGAGGCCTACTTTGACTGTACCTTACAACAGACTCATACAAAGTACCCTAATCACTAATCCTTCTCCGAAGATGTCTTAAACCTCACTTTTCTCTTGAAGGTTCACTATTAATCGACTGCTCAGAATGTTAGGCCTACCAAATAAAAAATAGCAATCCTAAGCATATCACTGTTGTAAGTCTGACCAAGTTTGTGAAGGTATGCATGCGTGTCCATGCTTTTACCTAGTGACATGTTAAATTAAAATAAACATGCAAACACTTAAATACCTGTGTTTCAAACAGCATACTCTGTAAATTTGTATAAAAGAAGGTGTATGCATTTCTTTCTGCTCACAACACAGGGCACATGGGTATTCAATAGTATATTTGAGGGGCTCTATAACACATGTATACATAAGACATGTCTGCCTGTGCAACCGAATGACAGAGCAGAACTGAGAAGATTTGACCACCTATTGGAGAAGTTACCCGCTTTTTAAGCTTCCATCTTCAGATGCATAACACATGTAAGAATACATATACAAGTAGACATATACCTCAGTCACGAGAGCACGCAGACCTTTAAACTTGACAGCTTGCACTTCCCATTTGAGTACAGAAGGAGGCAAGAGAAGTACAGAAACAGGCAAAAGAGGTGCAGAAAGAAGCAATAGCAGTGCAGAAAGAACCAACAGAGGTGCAGAAGGAGGCAGGAGGGGTACAGAAAGAGGCAAGAGGGGTGCCGAAATTTGCAAGAGAGGTGCAGAAAGAAGCAACAGAGGTGCGGAAGGAGACAAGAGAACTGCAGAAAGAGGGAAGAGAGTTGCAGAAACAGGCAAAAGGGGTACAGAAACAGGGAACAGGTGGGCAGACTGAGGCAAGAGAGGTGCAGAAAGAGGGAAGAGGGGTGCAGAAAGAGGCAAGACGGGTGTAGAAAGAAGCAGTAGAAGTGCAGAATGAAGCAATGGGGGTGCAGAAAGAGGCAAGAGAAGTGCAGAAAGAAGCAACAGAGGTGTAGAAAGAAGCAAGAGAAGTGCAGAAAGAGGCAAGTGAGGTGCAGAAAGAGGCAAGAGAGGTGCAGAAAGAGGGAAGACGAGTGAAGAAAGAGACAACAGGGGTGCAGAAAGAAGCAAGACAGGTGCAGAAAGAAGCAGTAGAAGTGCAGAATGAAGCAATGGGGGTGCAGAAAGAGGCAAGAGAAGTGCAGAAAGAAGCAACAGAGGTGCAGAAGGAGGCAAGAGAACTGCAGAAAGAGGCAAGAGATTTGCAGAAACAGGCAAAAGAGGTACAGAAAGAGGGAACAGGGGTGCAGATAGAGGCAAGAGCGCTGCAGAAAGAGGTAAGAGGGGTGCAGAAAGAGGCAAGACGGGTGTAGAAATTTGCAAGAGAGGTGCAGAAAGAAGCAAGAGCAGTGCAAAAGAACCAACAGAGGTGCAGAAAGAAGCAAGTGAGGTACAGAAGGGGGCAAGAGAACTGCAGGAAGAGGCAAGAGAGTTGCAGAAATAGGCAAAAGGGGTGCAGAAAGAGGGAACAGGTGGGCAGACTAAGGCAAGAGAGGTGCAGAAAGAGGGAAGAGGGGTGCATAAAGAGGCAAGTGATGTGCGAAACGAAGTAAAAGAGGTGCAGAAAGAGGCAAGAGAACTGCATGAAAAGGCAAGAGAGGTGCAGAATGAGGCAGGAGAGGTGAACAAAGAGGCAAGAAGGGTATAGAAAGAGGCAAGAAGGGTGCAGAAAGAAGCAAGAGAAGTGCAGAAAGAAGCAACAGAGGTGCAGAAAGAGTCAAGACAAGTGCTGAAGCAGGCAAGAAAGGTGCAGAAAGAGGGAACAGGGGTGCAGGGGTGCAGAAAGAGGCAAGAGGGATACAGAAATTTACAAGAGAGGTACAGAAAGAAGCAAGAGCAGTGCAGAAAGAAGCGAGAAGTGCAGAAAGAAGCAAGACAGGTGGACAAAAAGGGAAGAGGGGTGCAGAAATAGGCAAGAGGGATGCGGAAATTTGCAAAAGAGGTGAAGTGCAGAAAGAACCAACAGAGGTGCAAAAAGAGGCTTATGACATATTGATCCACGCAGTACCATTTGCTTCTCTAGAATCTTAGGGTCCACCACTGGCGTGCTTGCTGCAGGGAGTGGAGAGGTATGCTGTGTGGGCACATGAAATGAAATAGGGATTTTTATAGAGTGCGTATTTTCCGTGGCGTCTTAGCGCTAGCTGTCATCAATCTGTACAGGGACCGTCTTAGTCGGCTAAGGTGTATGAGCGAATAGCCATGTTTTCAAGGCCTTTCTGAACAGTAGCAAGTTGTCTTGCTTTCTAAGACTTCTGGGCATCGTGTTCCATAGTTTGGGTGCCTGGTGCAGGAAACTTCTGCCCCCGCACTTTAACATCCTAACCCTTGGGACCACCAGCAGAGAGGCTGATGCTGATCTCAACTCTCGCAGTGGGGTGTGACGCTTGATGTGTTGATTTAGGTAGGCTGACCCTGTCCCATGCATGGTCTTATGCAGAATGCACATGGATTTAAAATGAATCCTTGCCTGGACTGGCAGCCAATGCAGGTCTCGGATAGCTCGGCTAATAGGGCTGCGCTGTGAAATGCCGGTCTGTCTTCAGGTCCCTCTGACCCATGACGTGAGCCTTGTAAACCATTGCAGAAGCCTGTCCTGCGGTACTGTCACTTTTTTTTGTTTTTTTGTAAATTTGTTTATTGGCATTTAAAATAACAAGTACAAGCAGTCAGCATATAATGCACAAGTATTTGGTGGGAAATATATTGTGATGAAACAAAGAACCATTAAACCGAAAACCAAGGCATCACATTAAAAGGCACATTCGTATGCCACATCATTGTATTCGGAAATCAAAGAAATTATCAGCATATACAGGTCAAATATCAAAAGCTACAAAAGGCAGGCGTAGAAGAATTGCATGGTGTGTAGAGAGACTAGGGCATTGTGAGATCAGTGAGTGTAATCAATGTTTGGCCATCACTGAGTTGTAATGGGAGTTTGCGAATTCTGTGTGGTGTCTGTGTTACGAGTGGACAGCCAGGAAAGAAAGGGTCCCCAGAGCGGTACTGTCACTTGCTAAGCATCTATATGCATTGTACCAAGAAGCTCGGGGACAAGATGGCATGACTTCACAAATGTTTAGAGTTAGGTACAAAATAAGCGGGACAATTAGAAAAAATATATATATATAATGAGACTAGAACAGGAACATATAGAAAAGGCAAGGGGGCGTGAGGAGGCTGACAGTTGGAGTGTTCGGAAAAAGGCAAGTAAAGTAGAAAACAGAGAAGATGCACACATAGAAAATGGGAAAAGATGGGCAGAGGGGCAGGAGGGGAACAGAGACAGAGTGGTCAACTGTCACAAAAGGCAGGCAGAAAAGATTAAGATAGATAGAAAATGAGACAAGACAGACAGAAACAAAGGTAACAAGGGAAACACGCAGATAAAAAAAAAAATCACAACAAAGAGACAGTTACAGTGAGCTATGGCTAAAGCGGAGGCAGGCAGATAGAAAAAAAGGCAAAAGGATGAACGAATATTCAGACGGACAGGTGCCACGCAGCAAAGAGACACAGAAAGGCAGATAAAAGGCAGAGAAAAGCTAGCTATGGAAAAAGTATGGCAAAAGCAAACAGAGAATGACAACAAGGCAGGCAGACGGTTAAAGAAGGGATACACACAAGTAAACCAAGAGGGAAAATGAAGAAAGGCAGGATAAGGGACAGATACAATAATATAAAAAAAACAAGCAGTTAAAAAAAGCCCAAAAATAGATTTAACCAGGCAGACAGACAAATAAAAAAATGACGAAAGACAGACTGAAAAGTAGAACAACCATTAAGCCGTAGGACAGACAATGAGCAAACGGCACACAGACACAAAAGGGTAAAAACGAAATTCGGCAAAAGACAAATGGAATGACAAGCGGATGGGAACTCAGACAGAAAATGGCAACCACACATTCGGGCAGCCATGCACAGCTTGAACATAGGAGAGTCGGGCAGACAGAGAGAAAACAAGAAAAGCAGATAGAAAATGTCGAAAAGACAAGCGCTACTGATGTGCAGCGGATGATAAAAGGGGGAAAGATAGGTTGGTTGAAAGACTTAAAAAGCAGAAGACAGGCTTCTAGATAGAGGGGAGGGCAAATAGAAAAATACATAGATTGAAAAATGTTTGCAGTTAGTGGATGGCAGAAGGACAGATACTAGCATAAAAGGGAAATGGAGTGAAACCAGACTGAGATGATAACAGAAAGACCGGTGGGAAGTGAATAACAAAAACACTCTTAGAAATAAAGAAAAAGACAGGCAGAAAGACAAACAACCGAAAGCTAGAAGAAACACAAGTACATTTTGCAAAGAATGAACGAGTTGTGTGTAAAACACCAAATGCACACCCTACTCCCAATTCACAATGGAGGCAGAAATTTAGAATACAAAACTTTATCGAAAATAATTAAAAGCCCCTGTTGAAAATAATGTTCTACGGCAAAAAGTGTGGGTGTTTTTTCGCCTTCTGCTTCTTTGATGCAGGCATGGTGTGCCTTCTGTTCCCCTACACATGCTGACCACGGGATATTTTTTTGCTTCAGCCACGAAAAGAATGCAGCAGTTCTTAATGTGCGTAATATCTATATAGTTACACATATATGTAGGCCATGGTTTCTTCGAAATGATTAACAATCTTAGCATACGAAGGGGTTCTATGGAACTGTATGGTATACTAGTAGATGTAATGTCCCTCCGAGCAGCTGCTAGTGTGCGGCATGAGGCGATGCGCAGATAATGCAGGTGTATTGCCATGTGACACGTATCACACGGTGCGTGCCAACAAAGGGGGCAGCTCACGGAAAATCAGTGAGTTTAGGTGCGGTCGAAACTACCGCGAGTTTGGGGGAAAAAAAAAAACCTAAATCCACAGAATAGTGAAAGCAGTATCCACAGAGTAGTACAAGGGGTCAGAAATATAGGGGGAAATAAAAATTGGATAGCTGCTCTGTAAGTTAAAGAGGGAGTTTGTGCCTAACATGTCAATAAATTATTGCACAAAACATGGGGTAGAGTCGACTTCATCATCGCATATAACATTTAGCTAAACCATGGGCTGTCTTCATTTAATATTTAAATTTTTAATGTATTGAGCCATAAAAGGGGCATTCTACATATAATAAATGCCCTTTAAGGCTTAGTGTGCGACATAAATTATTTTTTTTTTTAAAAGAAGAAAAGAGGAGGCAACCCGGGCTAGTTCCCAAGTTTCAGATGAAGAGCAGTATATATATATTCGTGGAATACTTATATGAGCACATGCCTTATGGAAACAGCAAACAAAAGCACCGCCCACTGGAGGGAATTAAAGTAACACTGCCGGTTGGACCACATGTCCCGGAATGCAAGGATAAAAGTTATCCATTGGAGGATCAAGATTTACATTAGGACATTAGGCTGTGGACACCAGCGATGTGTATGGTGCAGGTTTACCTTTGATAAAGGTCTTTGGAGACCGAAACGCGTCAGGACTGCCATGCTGCTTCACCAATCAAGAAATAAAGATCTATAAACAGCAAGTTACGAGTGCGGCTCACCTTCTTTCCGTCAAGGGAGGATATGTTTATATATATATATATATATATATATATATATATATATATATATATATATATATATTCACTGAAAAAACCATAGGTTTTACAGACATTATAGTTAGAAATTAGCATTTAAAAAACCTTTGCAATTCACTGAAAAAACCATAGGTTTCAGGGGCGTTATAGGTAGCTGGACATTTCACTCGTACAAAACCATAGAAATTCCACTGTTATAGTTAGGTCAGCTAGCTATAACTCGCGCCCCCGCAATGCACTGCTCATGACGTCACATATTACATCATTCATGGCATGGTCAGTGACATCACTGATGACATCACTGATGACATCTGAAATGACATCACTGCTGCCATCATCCAGTGACTGTGTGTTTCTGTAATTTTTAAATATGTTTTACATATATTCTTAAGTGTATTGAAGAATGAGTGGGTGTATAAGTGTCTGGATGGGGGATTTTACAGGTGTGTGACTGATTGTATAAGTGAGTGATTAAACGTGTCTTACTGAATGCATGGGTTAGTGACTAAACTGTGTGAATGTGTGTATCAGTCTGTCTGTTGTTGTGTAAGCTGCTACATGGGTTGGTCAGTAGCTACATGAGTGTTTATATGGGTTATTGATTGTTTGCCTGAGTATTTGTATGGGAGACTGAGTGTGTGTGTGGGTGGGTTGGAGGTGTGTGACTCTGTGCATTGATGTGTGAGTGGTTGATTCACTGGGTGTATGGGTTCAAGAGTGGATGTGGGAAACAGCTGTATGGGTGGGTGAGTGTGTGTATGGGTGTGTTGGTGAGTGAATGGATGTCTCAGTGGTACATGTGTGAGTAACAACATGTGTAAAAGGCAGTATATGTGAGTGATGCTGTATATAAATGAGTATATGTGACAGTGAGTGATTGTGAGAGTGGCTGTATGGATGAGTGTGTACTTGTATCAGTGATTATATAAGAGAGTAATTATGCATTAGTATCTGTATGAATTAGGGAGGTGGTGTGTGTATAACTGTATAGGTGAGTAAATGGGAGTGTGATTGATTCTTTGCATGACTGACTAGGTGTGTGAGTAACTCCATTGATGAGTGGCGGTGTGTGAGTGTCTGAATAGGTGTATAAGTGCATATCAAGGTGTTGTATTGATGAGTAACTGCATGTATAAGTGAATGTATGGGTGAATGAGTGGATGTATGTGTAGACCTAGGAATCAAAGAGTGCGTATGTAGTAACTGGTATTGGTGTCTCGATGGTTTCAAAAATGGTAGTCTGTATTTTACAGTTGGTGTATTAAAGGTTATATTAGACTGTGAGGAGGTGCATCAGATTTTCACGTGGATGATATCATCAGTGATGTCATTTCAGATGTCATCAGTGATGTCACTGACCATGCCATGAATGATGTAATATGTGACGTCATGAGCAGTGCATTGCGGGGGCGCGAGTTATAGTTAGCTGAACTAACTATAATAGTGGAATTTCTATTGTTTTGTACGAGTGAAATGTCCAGCTAACTATAACGCCCTGAAACCTATGGTTTTTTCAGTGAATTGCAAAGGTTTTTCAAATGCTAATTTCTAACTATAACGTCTGTAAAACCTATGGTTTTTTCAGTGAATTTCAATGGTTTTTTAAATGCTAATTCCTAACTATAATGTACCTGAAACCTATGGTTTTTTCAGTGAATTTCAAAGGTTTTTTAAATGCTAATTTCTAACTACAATGTCCCTAAAACCTATATTGTTTTTAACTAAATTTAAAAAAGACATGCATACTTTTTGTAGTGAAAAACTAACTGTAACAGTAGTCTGTTATAAGTTATAATTTAACAATGTTTAAAACTTAATTAGCACTAATTAACATATAAGTGTGGAAAAAGTGTGACGGAGCAGCTATGATACCTGACTTCGAACAACAGCGTTCACAGTTCGATTCCCGGCTCCAGCGGCACGTTAGCCCACCACTATGTCACTGTGGGCAACACCTTGCTTAATCTTTCCGATGACCCCGAGCACCGGCACACCTTTCCAGGGTTAGCTGTACGCTTTACAAATGCTCGCATTTTTTTAATTTAAAACCATAGTGATGAGAAATATTATCACGTTTTTTTTTTCTTCTATTCTGATAGATCTTTTTTTTATGTCTTCTATTTAGAATTACGGCAATCAATAAATGTATTTACTCATGAGAATGCAAATGACACAGTTTTCCGGGTAACAATTTTTAAGCTCTCCAACGTATGTACATATTAAGGACCTTATACGTGTTAGGTTCGAAATCGAAACTTTTTCTGCTTCACATTTTGTAACTTTTCCCAACATGTGCACAAGTGAAACAGTTAAAACGTGAGCACGTGTCAACTGTAAAACGTGACATCCAAATGGGTGGAGCCGCATCTTCCTTCCACAGACTACTGAATAACCAAAAAGTATATAAACCACACCCTTTGATAGATTAGTTTCGCTTTTGCGAGTTATTTACGCGTCTCCATTCAGTGATGCAGGTGCTCTTTTCTACAGTCGGATTCTTCTTTTGCGGCCACAAAACATAATCCTGAGTTGTAAGTTGTTTGATTATGCAATACTAGATATTTATAATACGTAGCTATTTATCAATCTTTAAACACTTGTATTTAGAAAAAAGTGTTATTGGTTGTTTTTGCCATTTATATGTAACGTCAGCAGCTTGTTTTCAGAAACAGACAGAATACAGCAAACATTGTTCCTGTTCTGGCTCCTTTGAGCCTCATATAGTGTGACTTTGTATATTATAGTATTGACACTGTACTTGACCTCAGAAGTGTTGGTGACCTGTCGGCGCGAAGACTAAAGATTTATATGTAACGTCAGCAGCTTCTAGTTTGTAGTCTATTTCCCCCTTGACATCATATAGTGTGAGTATGTATATTATAATAACCACACATTATGATCTCAGAGGAGTTTGTGACCCGTTGGCGCGAAGACTAAAGATTTATATGTAACGTCAGCAGCTTCTGGTTTTTAGTCTCTTTCTCCCTTGAGATCATATAGTGTGAGTATGTATATTGTAATATGAACATTTATACTGACCTCAGTGGAGTTTATGACCCGTCGACGCGAAGACTAAAGATTTGTCTGCGGACGTGATTTCCACGGCCTACGCAACATTCAAACTCCCTGCCTCTGCACCGTACAGACTGCTTAAACTAAGACCACAGTGTTCCTACTATACCCTCTTATACAATTTTTCTCTTTTGTTTCGCCTTTCGCCTTTCAACTCAGTCACAAAATGGCTGCCAACACTTCCTAGTTTGAACAGTTCGCAACCAATGAGCTGCACGCTCGCCGCAGTATGGCTGCCAACACTTCTTAGTTTGAACAGTTCGCAACCAATGAGCCGCACGCTCGCCGTACAGACTACTTAAACTAAGACCACAGTGTTCCTACTATACCCTGTTATACAATTTTTCTCTTTTGTTTCGCCCTACGCCTTTCAACTCAGTCACAAAATGGCTGCCAACACTTCTTAGTTTGAACAGTTCGCAACCAATGAGCCGCACGCTCGTGCTCGTAACGCCTCAGCCAATCAGATGTCAGAATTCTCAAATATCAATATCTGTAAATTTTGATATTTCTCTAAAACTACTGAACGGACTTACCCCATTTAAACAAAAGCGTGCTTTCTGGACCAAGACCTTTCTCCCTGCCAAATTTGGCGTAATTCCGTTCAGAAGTTTGACCTGTAGCCTTGTCTAAAGTTTCCTATGGAAATTGCATGGAGAAAGCATGTTTTGGGACCCCCCTTTTTTCTCAGCCCCCCCTTCATGAATCACCCCCAAACTTTCAGGATAGGAGCTCACCTGAAAAGAGGAACTTTTTGGAAAATTTTGTAAAGATTCGTCGAAAGACGCCAAAGTTATAAGCACATCAACAAATGCTTTTCCTATGGAAACGTGGTCCTAACTATAACTATCTACTGGCGACTGCCAGTAGATAATATATATATATATATATATATATATATATAAAACTCACGCCCCCGCAATGCACTGCTGATAACGTCACTTATTACATCACTCATGACATGATCAGTGACATCATTGATGACATCACTGATGACATCTCAAATGCGAAATGCGATCCACGAGTTTCTGCTCGTCCGAACCTTGATAACGATACAAGACGTCATTGTAGCTTCCTTATTTAAATGGGTAAATGCCTCCAGTTGCCAACATTAACAAAGGACTACATATTACTTTAATCCAAAAAGCTGGCGGCCATATTGGCCTGGTCATGATGTGAAAATTCAGGAATTGATACAATAAAGAAAAGAAAACAAGTGTTAATATGCACACAATGTCCTTTCAGCATATCTTGCCCCGTGACCGCCGTACATGTATGTTCGTCAACGTGACTTGTTCATAATAAACATACTTAGGATTGCAAACATCAACATAAACAATGGACTACACATTACTTTAAAGTGAAAGGCTATCGGCCATATTGATCTGGGCACGTTGCGTATTATAATGGTTCTTACACGAAAGAAAAGAAAAAAAAGGGGTGTTAATATACACACACTATCCATAAATAAAGTTCTAGCGATTATAGTTCCATTCCATTCACAGCTCATTTGAGATGTCATGAGTGATATCACTGACCATGTCATGAATGATGTAATGTCTGAGGTCATAAGCAGTGCATTGTGGGGTGTAAGTTATAGTTAGCTCAGGCAACTATAACTGCTGAATTTCACTGGTTTTGTACGAGTGAAATCTGAGTCTAACTATAACGTCCCTGTAATCTTTGTTTTTTTCAGCGAATTTCTAGGTTTTTTTTAACGTTAAGTAAGATGCCTATCACAATGGATGGTGGGGGGTTGGAAGCAGGGCCTGGCCTGGCATTGTGCTGCCCCCACCCAAACTTGCTGCTCCTGCCTCCCCTCCTCCTTGCATCCATTGTCCAAGTCCATGCCCCTGCTCCCTCATTACAGCCCTGTGTGGCAGTTGTTCTGCCACTGGCCTTCCTGCCTTCTCTGAACAGTTAGCTTGCTGCCCCAGCCACCTCCTCCCTATCCTCTGTTGTCTGAATCCATGCACTAGCCTTCTCCCTCCTGCCATGCATGGTCTGATGTGCTGCCACTGCCCTCCATTTAGCATGATGTCCCAGTCCACTCCTCCTGCCCTCCATTGCCCATTTCTATGCCCCATCATTGACCTCCTGCTTAGCCTCTGTGCTTAGCTTGCTGCCCCTACTCTCCTTCCCCCTGCCCTCCGATGTCTGTGTGCATGCCCCTGCTCCATCCTTTTTGACCACCATGTTCCATGGACCTGCCCCTCCTATCTTCTCTGAGTGTTCTATTGAGCTGTCACTCCCCTCCCACCTGCCTAGCATTGTCAGATGACTGTAACCTGTCCCTGCCACCTCCACCCTGCCTGTCCACGTTCCATGCCCCTATCCCCTTCCTCCTGTCCTCCATGGTCCATTTTACTGCCGCACCCTTCTGCCCTCCCTGGTCTGTTGTGCTGCAACTGCTCCTCCTGCCTGCCCTGCGTGGTCCATTGTGAGGCCCCTTCCCCTGAACTCTCTTGTCTGTGCCCAGCTCCTACCCCTCTCTTCTATCCTCCATGATCCTTTCTGCATGCACCTGCCCTCTCCTTCTCGCCCATCATGGCCATTGTGCTGTCACTAACCCTCCCGCTTGCCATGCATGGTCTTCTGTGCTGCCACGGCCCCTCTCACCTTCCCTGTGTGGTCAGCTAGCTGCCCCTGACCCCCTCCCACCTTCCCTCCATGGTCTGTGTGTATGCCATTATAGTCTCACTGTTGCTCTCCATGGTGTGTCTTGCTTCTAGTGCCCATCCTGCCTGACCTCCATTGTCAGCTTGCTGCTCCTGCCCCCTTGCCGCCTGCCCTCTGTTTTCCATGTGCAGACCCCTATTCCCTCCCTCCTGGCTTGTCTGTTCCATTGTAATGCCCCTGATCCCTACCTCCTGCCCTTTATGGTCCGTTATGCTGCAGCTTTCTCTCCTGTCTGTCCATTATGGTCAGCTAGCTGCCATTGCCTCTTTCCCCTCTGTTCTCTGTTGTCCATGTGCATGGTCCTGTCCCCTCCCTATTGCTTTACATGGATTGTTGTGCTGCACTCCCGTCCCGCATGCCCTGTGTTGTGTATTTTGCTGCTGCAAACCCTGATGCCTGCCCTGTAAGGACAGTTTGGTGCACCTGTCCATGTCCCTCCTGTCCTCTGTTATCCGAGTCCATGTCCCTACCCCAATTCCTCCTGCCTTCCATGATCCGATCTACTATACTTGCTAACATTTTGAACTTGGTAAGAGGGAGATTTTGAAAAAAAAACTGGGGTATTGATTTTTTCCATTGACTTACATTGAAAAAGAGGAGATTGTAGACAGGATACAGATCAAATAAAGCCCATTTGGGCTTAAAAACATTGGGCGTTTCCTGGCTGAATCGGGTCTGTTGGCATGTATGGTTGTACTACCACTGCCTCTTCCTTCTGCCCACAATGGTCTATTATATTGCCACAGCCTCTCTTGCCTGTCCTGCATTGTTGGTTTGTTGCCCCTGGCCCCCTTTCCACTGCCCTCCATAGTCTGTTGTGCTGCCTCTGCCCTTCCTGCCTGCCCAGTGTGGTCAAATTTTTGCCTCTGCACCCTCCTACCTGCCTTCAATTTTCTGAGTCCGTGCCCCTGGCCTCTGCCTCTCAACAGTATCCTAATGAATAACTAGATTGCTAACATTCTATATTTATTACAAAAGTGTGGCACGCCTGACGTCATCTTGATGTAATCAAAACTGTAATACCTAGAGCATTTCCTTTAGAAATTACAGAAATCAGAGGGTCTTATTTGCATCGAAATTATGGTTAGTGCTCTAAAAAACTAAAATGAGGACATATTTTCTGAGTTTTCAAATAGCGACAAAGCACTTCTAAATTATTTGTTATCTTTATGTTTTTTTATCCAGTTGACCACTTGATTAAATGTTGCAGTTAGGGGAGAGGATGTGGTATTACTTCCAGAGCTGCAGACTTTGCAACTGGGGAACCAGGTTGGAGTTTCTGCTTCAGCTCGACATTCTGTGATTCTGGTCAAATCACTTAATCTCCCCATGTCTATAACCAACATGAATTTGTCCTTGTGTGATGTAACCAATACTCATGTAAAGCACTCCAATACCTGACCAGTCTGCACTATATGAAACTGCAAAAAAACAAAAAATAAAAAGTGTTTTGCACACTTCTGTCATTGGGCTATACGTGGGCTACATCTGGGTGATATTTGTGCTACATTTGGGCTCTTTTGTCTCTGGTGGCCATCTTGGGAAATTTATTTGTTATGAAGTTTCCTAATTAACCACATTTACTGCAGTCTCCTCAGTAGGAAATGCTTTCAGTTTTTTACTTTGGTTCCATCAAGAAGGCATTCAGATGTGTCACACATTCGCCATAAATTCTGAATGTTAGCACTCTAGTTGCTCATTAGATCACTGTAGTAAAGCTACTGCTCACTAGGAAAGTCTGCTGCTGGTATTATGGAGCGGTGTGGTGCAGCGGCCAGGGCAGCTGACTTCGGAGCACAGGGCTCACGGTTCGATCTCCGGCGGCAGCTCAGCACCATGTGACTCTGGGCAATAGCTCACTTAATTTCCACGACGGCCCCCAGCGCCTTGAGACCCGTAAGGGTGAGTAGTTCGTGCTTTACAAATACGGATTTATTTATCACTGTAGTAAAGATACTGCTCACCAGGGCAGTCTGCTGCTGGTTTTGAAAGTGCATGTTTCAGTCTGCATGTCAGAATTTTTTAATGAAATAGAAGAGGATTTGAGAAGTCACTCAAAATGTGCCCTAATTTTTCTTTCTGCAGCACTAATCATAATTTCTATGGCAAAATGAACCCCCTCATGTGGTTCCTTTTAAATTAAATCTTTTAAGTGTTACCACTTTATTCCAATCAAGATGGCTTCAGGTGTGCCATACTTTTGTCATAAGTAAGACTGTTAGCGCTCTAGTTGTTCTTTAGAACACTCTGGGACATTCTGTCATTGGGCTATACGTGGGCTACATCTGGGTGATATTTGTGCTACATTTGAGCTCTTTTGTTTCTGGTGACCATCTTGGGAGACTTATTTGTTATGAAGTTTCCTAATTTCCTCATTTACTGCAGTCTCCTCAGTAGTAAATACTTTCAGTTTTTTACTTTGATTCCATCAAGAAGGCATTCAGATGTGTCACACATTTGCCATAAATTCAGAATGTTAGCACTCTAGTTGCTCATTAGATCACTGTAGTAAAGCTACTGCTAACCAGGGAAGTCTGCTGCTGGTATTGAAAGTGCATGTTTCAGTCTGCATGTCAGAATTTTTTAATGAAATAGAAGAGGATTTGAGAAGTCACTCAAAATGTGCCCTAATTTTTCTTTCTGCAGCACTAATCATAATTTCTATGGCAAAATGAACCCCCTCATTTTGTTCCTTTTTAAATTAAATGTTTTAAGTGTTACCACTTTATTCCAATCAAGATGGCTTCAGGTGTGCCATACTTTTGTCATAAGTAAGACTGTTAGCGCTCTAGTTGTTCTTTAGAACACTCTGGGAAGCTGCAGTAGACAGTGTTGCCAGATTGGGCTACTTCCCGCACAATTGGGCGACATTTTTCCCAATTGTGCGTGAAAAAACCATACCTGGCGGGGGGCTACTTTTTGGGCTGTATTTAGGCCAGTGTGCGCAATTTACTGGCTGTGGGCGGCACCGACCACGATGAGTCCGTGGCGTTCGCCTATCACAGTGGCGCAGAAGGTCCAGTGGTAAATGAGCGCGCAGCACGCGCTAACATCAGTGCAGCAGAGTGCTACTTATTGGAGGAATACAAGACACGCTCCTTTTGGCGCAGGCGGGCGCGCCGTGCACCATTACATACTCGGAGATGCAGGTGCGTCAGAAGGAAGCGGCGCATGAGCGATGGGATATCGCAAGCCAATGAGATAGAAAACCAGCAGTGTGAGGTAAGGAATGTGGGGGCTGCCAAGGTGGTGTGGAGGAAGTAGGCTCTCTGCGCTGGTAGTAGTAGTCACCATGGCAGGTGACAAAAGAGCTCCTTGAGCGAGCACGTGCACCCTTGTACCCCCATGTAAACTAGTGCGAGTGACACCCGGGAGGGGAGGGTAGTTAGCCTGATAAATGTAAGGTCTAAATTGCAGCTTCACATGAAGTGACTTTGGCTAAACTTGAGTTTTCAGTGATTGGCATTTGGAGTCTGACAATGTTCCTTTTAAGGTGGTTTAGTGCGTGTTCGTTCAGCATTTTATGACGATATGTTTCGCATATGAAGGTTGATAACAAATGGTTCCCTTTAAAAGTACCCTTCATTTGTTTCTCATGTTTTTCCGCGCTGAAAGACGATACAAATCTTGTTTTCATATTTGTAGCATACCACAG
Organism: Calotriton arnoldi; assembly: GCA_963921515.1. Taxonomy (NCBI): domain Eukaryota; kingdom Metazoa; phylum Chordata; class Amphibia; order Caudata; family Salamandridae; genus Calotriton; species Calotriton arnoldi. The sequence continues at coordinate 191,452 of CAWUFW010019086.1, forward strand.
TAGCCTATATATTTACTATTTGTAATTAAATATTTACTCTTAATCATTTTTTATAGCATTATTGGCTTTGAGTGGGGGCTTAATTTTTTTAACTTTTCATACGAACAAATGCGAGTTGATAGTTATTGAACATATTTTAAGAGACTTTGCTAGTCTAAGGCCCGTAATTATACCTGTTTTAAGAAGTCTTTAATCCATTTCATAGATTAATCAATGGTGTAAATATAAACAACTTTTTCCTGAGGTGAGTTGCATTGCAGGCGCAGCGTGAGATAATCCGTGGCATTAACTCCTATTGTTAGCTGGTTAAAAGTTTCTCTAGCTGATATCGGAGTGGGCAAATAAAAGGCACTTCAAGTGATCAGTGATGTGGAGGGAGACTCCGGTTGTTATTCAAACAGGTTCTGGTTTAAAGGCGGGAGTTTATTACCCTCGTGTTTTTATTTTTATTATAAATTGGGACTTAAATTGCACATAGTGAGTGATGGTCTTCACTTAATTCCCTTGCTGTTTTTTGTACTGCGAATTTGTGTTGGTGTTTTACCAGAGTGAACTTTCCCAGATTACGCGTGTGCTGTGAATGTTGCGTTTTCTGATAGTCACACGATGGCTTCTAGGCTCGAGTAGTGAGTCACTTTCCTAGTGATTGACAAATCGGTGTCTTTAATACCGTAGCGCCTGAATGCATTGCTTGTAGTGTGACAGAGAGGAGGAGGCACGAGTGTCAAGGCAGGGCTTGTTTGCCTACCCTGCAGCCTGCTTCTGTTGCGCGTGGGAGTTCCTTGGTGCCCAGCAGGTGTATTAAGGTGAGATTAGTGTAGGAAGTGTCCACTTTTTCTGCGCTGCCGCTGTCAGTTGCCCCCTCTTCCTTTTTTTTAGTTTTAAGAATAAGTTTATTAAAATATAAACATAGAGTGAAACATCAATGTTGTATGACATCAGGATAAAATATAAGACCAGTGTAATCATATGGGGGAAGGAAGGTGGAGGAGGGGGAAGGAAAAAGAGAAATAGGGAGGGGGAAGAGCACATCAGATAATAACTTCGATCAGATAGATGAAATAAATAACATATAGTAAATACTGTATTTATATATTATACTTCAACCTATGGCTTAAAATATATAAAAAATACTTAATAATACCTATTAACTTCAAGGAGGCTTGGGTACTTCTTCATCACTGGGGTTATGTAAAGGTAGGGTCTGAGCAGAGACATTTAGAAAATTGGTGACGGGTAACCACAGTAAATCACGTTTAATAGCCAGAGTAATAGGGTGAACATATGCCCTATCTAATCTATGATTGTAGCAAACTCCGTTCCACCATGCCTGAAACGAAATATTCGAGGCTTGTTTCCATGACTTTGTGATTTGTTGGAATGCAACTGCGGTAAGTAGGTCAACAATAGCTACATTAGTAATTGAGGAAGGCCATACCTCTGCAACACTACCCAGAAATATGTGTGAATAGGAGAAAGGAATATGAGTAGAGAAAATTTTGTTAATTTGTTTCCATACCATAGTCCAGAAATGATGAATGGGAGGACATGTGAATAACATGTGTTTAAGATCAGCTACTTGGGTGTGACAAGACCAACAAGAAGAGGGAATAGTGGGATCTATATGGTGTAATTTAGTTGGAGTAATCAAAAGTCGATTATAAATAAAAAATAAAGTCTGCGTAGTATTTGCTGCTCTAGAAGACTTCCTTATTTTAGTCCAAATTTTGCTCCATTGAAGGAGAGAAAAAGACTCGTTAAGATCCGATTCCCAGTCGCATTCTACTTTAGATTTTATACGGGAAGTAGAGGGATCTCTCAACTTATTATAAATTTGAGACGCCGAGGAAGAGGCCGATATAGAGGACAGAGTAATCGGAGAAGATTTGACAGGAGCAGGAGAAGATTTAACAGCATCATAAGAGTTTTGAGCAGCTTTAATTAGCGATATATATTTTGTCTGGTAGGAGGGAGGAAGAGAAAAATGGGATTGGGCTACGGAAAAAGGAATACAAGAATCTCCATGAAAAAGTTGATGGGTCCACTTCAGACCCAGGTCCAACCAATCCTTCCAAAAAAGAGTTCTATTCTTAATTTTGATCAACTTGTTGTACCAAATTGGAGATTGTAGAAGTCGAGATCGATCATCAATGCCGTCAATTATTAAAGGCTGAAGGACTTTACGTGAATTTTTAAGAATGGGAAGAGACAATTTTGCTGGAACTTGAGAGAAGGAAATTGCTTCCTCGAATGTAAAAGGATAGAAAAAGGAGGTTTCTATCTCTACCCATAGAGGTTGAGAAAAGGAGTCATTCATGTTTTGAGAGAATAAGGAAGAAGAGTGTTTAAGAAAGAATGAAGTGTGATATGCAGGGAAGTCCGGGAAGTTTACCCCGCCCATGTGCTTAGGTTGTTTAAGTTTGGCGAAAGACATTCTAGCTTTTTTGTTGTGCCATAGAAATTTTGATAAGGTACTATAGATTTTCTTATAACAAGATTTGGGAATATTAATTGGGAGATTAGATAAGAAAAATAAAATTATGGGTACTAACATCATTTTTATAGAATCCAATCTACCCCACCAGGATAAAAATAAGGGGTGCCAACGTGAAGTGGAATCAATTAAAGTCTGTTGTAAGTTATTTAAATTTAATGTCACGGTATCTTTAATAGAAGGTGTGAACCATATGCCTAAGTATTTAATCTTAGTTGGATTCCAATGAAAAGAGGAAGATGAGAAATCAGCATGAAAGCAATATTTATTTAAAGGGAGAATTTCACACTTATCTGTGTTAAGTTTGTATCCTGAGACGTGAGCAAAATCCTTGACTTCGGAGAGAAACGATGGTATAGAGGATTGAGGATTAGATATAAATAATAAGATATCGTCAGCATAAGCAGAAAGTTTCAATTGTTTGTCGCCATAAGGAAACCCTGTGATGGTCTTATTTAAACGGATTTTTATTAAAAAGGGTTCTAACGCCAAAATAAATAAAAGTGGAGAAAGTGGACATCCCTGACGAACACCTCTATATAAAGGGAAGGATGAAGAGACAAGACCATTAGCTAGAATAGAGGACCTGGGATAAGAATAAAGTAAAGAGATGTAGGAGAGAAATTTGGGTCCAAAACCAAACCAAACAAGTGTAGAAAAGATGAACTGCCAATTAACCCTGTCAAATGCTTTTTCAGCATCTAGTGCAACAGCTGCTAACGACTGTTTGTGGGAGTGAGATTTGCTAAGAACATTAAAGAAGAGCCGGGTATTGTCAGATAAATGCCGTCCTTTAACAAAGCCACTCTGCTCTTTCCCAATTATCCTAGGTAAAATGTTATCCAAGCGAAGAGCAAGGATTTTCGCAAATATTTTATAATCAACATTAATTAAAGAAATGGGTCTATAATTTTTGCAGAGTGTGTGATCTTTATCCTCTTTAGGGAGAAGGCATATTAAAGCTTCTTGAAATGAACCTTCAGATTTTTGGGAAGATATAAAATAAAGAAATAATTTATGAAGTTTGGGAGTAAGAAGATTAGAAAAGTGAGTGTAAAACTCTATTGTGAAGCCATCTGGACCTGGAGCTTTCCCTTTTTTGAGCGTTTGAATAGCTTTAAGGATTTCGTCCGTATGTATGTCCGCATCGGTGGAGGAAAAATCTACATCGGGAAAGGTAGGAGCAGGAATAGAGGATAAGTATTGCGAAATATCGGTCAATTGCGGAGAGAATTCGGGAGTATATAATTTTTGGTAGAAGTCGACAAATTCTGAAAGAATGTCATCATCTTTGTGGATTATTTTGTTAGATGAAGTTAAAATAGATTCAATTTTTGTACGTTCTTTTTTTATTTTTAGATATTTGGCAAGAAGGTTGCCAGATTTATTTTGGGCGGTATAATATTTGGCACTAGACTTAAGTAGGTATAAGTTTGCGGAAGCAGTAGATACTTTATTAAAAGAGATTTTGGCTTTAATAAGTTCCTTCAGATCCGATTGGGACTTTGTTACATAATAGGTGTGTTCCAATTTTTTTATTTGTTTATTAAGTAATTGAGCAGAGTGAAAAGATGCTTTTCTTTTCTGTGACACAAATGAAATAATGAAATCTCTAGAGGCAGCTTTAAAAGTATCCCAAACAAGTTGAGGTGTCACTTGAGGGGATTCATTTACTACAAAAAATGAGGTTGCGAAATCAAGAAATTTTGATGTAAATATAGGATCCAATAGTAGGGAATTATTAAATCTCCATCGTTTCATACCCTTGGACGGGGGTAATAAATCCAAACTCAGAGAAACTGGAGCATGATCTGATATTAAGATAGAACCTATGTCTGAGTGGGAAATGTGTTGAATTAAAGCTTTAGATATAAAGAGGTAATCTATCCGGGATTGAGAGGAGTGTGCAGGAGAGTAATATGTGTATTCTTGCAGTGTAGGATGGCAAAGTCTCCAGGAATCTATAAGGGAACGTTGGAAAATAGCAGATGTAAATTGAGTATGCATGGGAGAAGGCGAAAATCTGGAGTTAGACCTTCTATCTATAAAGGGATCTATGACCATATTACAGTCCCCACCGACAATTAAATAATCATCAGTATATTGCATCAAGGAGGAGAGAAATTGTGGCCAGAAAGACTTATCATTGTTAGTGGGAGCATATACATTGACTACAGTTAAAGGAATATTGTTAACCCGTAAAGATACTGCAACCCATCTCCCTTCTGCATCATTATCCTGACTTACAAGCTGAATATTTAATCGTTTATGACAGAGAATAGCAACACCATTACGTTTTCCTGAACCAGGTGATGCGAAAACATGGCCCACCCATTGACGTCTTAATTTGGCTATCTCCGTATCCGTAATATGAATCTCCTGTAATAAAGCAATGTCCCCCTTTAAACTTGCAATATGTGATAAAACTCGCTGACGCTTAATTGGAGAACCCAAACCTTTAACATTCCAGGATATTATGTTTAACGACATCTAAAAATACACACTAAATTGAAATATTTAGACTCAATAATACAATAAAAATCAAACTTATTAACTTGAAGATTTTTCATAGAAAAATAGTAAATACAAAACAGCAGATATATGAGACAAAGGAAGAAGTAGGAGCATAAGAAGAAATAGAGTAAGTGAAACAGAGATAAAGAGGACCAATAATTGAAGAAAAATGAACGATTAGGATTAAGAGGAAAAAGCAGAGAGAAAAAATAATCAGTCAAGTATGACATAGAAAATTGTTTTGTATACTTTATAATAACTAGAGTGATCGTTAAAAGAACAACATTAGGCATAAAGGGATTGAGAAAGGATGGGGGGAATGAGGAGAAAATGAAAAGATACACCGAAAGGAAGAAAGAAGGGAGAACACAACATGAAGCAAAAACACAATACAAATCCAACATTTGATAATAGAGAAAAATGTCAAAAAGACATACCACAAGCAAACAATGAGAGGTGGGGGGGTGAAGCCACATAAGGAAGGCAGCACACCAGACGGGGGAACCCGGGACGGAGGAAGGCACAAGGAAAAAACGATCTCCAGGAGCAACGAAGGGACATAAGGTGAAGGATCACAAAACCGCATCTAATAAGGAAGGGAAAGAAAGGATGTTAACGAGATAATACACCACATCTAAGGCAAGACAGAAACAAAAACAATAGGCACCAAACGGAATAAAGTCAGTCCAGTAATGTTATGGTCGCGGAGTATCCATGGATTCATCTCTGCAAGTATTCAAGAAGACTTGGAGAAGCGCAGGATCTTCATAGTTTGTAGTTTTATTATTGTAAGTCACCTTAAACAAACAAGGATGAAATAGGCCGTAGCGAGCATTTAGATTCCGAAGAGCAGGTCTCATGTCCAAGAATTTCTTCCGCCGGTCTGCAGTTGGTTTAGCATAGTCTTGGGCAAAAAAGATATTAGATCCATTCCAGGAGATTTTCCCTTTTTGTTTGGCAGCAAGAAGGACTTTAAGCAAATCCGTGTATTCCAAAAAATATAGGATAATTCCCCTAGGTCTCAAGACTGAAGATGAAGATGGAGATAGACGAGGACTTTGTCCCAGACGGTGAGCACGTTGAATGTTTAGAGGAGGATTATCAGGAAGACCAAGAAGAGTTGGTAAAAATGTTTGAAAAAAGGACAAAGGATCAGCCCCCTCGAGGCCTTCCGCAAGGCCGTAAATACGTAGATTGTTGCGCCTGTTACGATTTTCCAAATTTTCAACTTGTTGAGTAAGACGCAAAACCTCTCTACGCATACCTGGAACTTGATCAGTAACTGTTTGGATGGACTCAACACGGTTTTCAAGATCTCCAACTCTTTGCTCAGACCGAGCCCAGTTGTCCTCAAGACTCTGAAGCCGGGAATTAGTCTCCACCATGTATGGTTTGAGGGAACGTATTTCTTCCAGTAAGAGTTCCATGGAAACTGTGGAGGACGGATTGGTAGGAGAAGGAGGGTTAATCTTTGGTCGCTTACCAGAAGAAGAAAGGGATACAGAAGGAATTTTAGAGCTTGTTTTAGTACCAGAGTGTGTCATGGTAGAAGACAAGTGCTTAGAGCTGGCAGCATCAGTAATTGGCTCTTCCATAGTATCTTGTAGAACGTTGAAAGGGTTATAATCTTCTACTGAGATATCTTTGGTATGTTGGGCACTGCTACGATTAGCTCGAGACATTGCCATTAAGAAGTAAGGGGTGAAATACACCCAAAGCGTAAGAAGAGATCCAAAGTGGAGACTCGTAGACACCAGAGATAAAGGTCACAGCCAGATCGATGGATATAGCCTTGGTGTGGGCTAGTAATCAGAAATAGGCAAATGCGGCAAGATGAGGACACCCCACGATCCTTTAAGAGCTTTGAGGTGCAAGGCCGTGTGGAGAGGTGCTGCAAGATGGCAGGCGTCACATAAAAAGCATTCCTTCCTTATAAATGACAACAAATTCGTTGGAAAATGAGGTAAAAATCGTCATACATGCTCTCATAAGTATTAGGGTGTGAGGAGAAGCGCCTCCATTATACACGCGCGGGAAAAACGGGAAGCGCAGAAAATACAAAATGGCGGCCGCGGCTTTCCATTAAGCCGCGAGTAACGAGAAAACTCCGAAAAAGTCACTTGCGCTCACCCCTGACTGCCGCAATTACTGCCAGTGCCACAGGAGGAGATCCGATGTATGAGGATGCCGTCGAGGGATCCCAAAAATAGGAATAGTAGCCTGGAGACGTTCCGGCGCCTCACCCCGTCACGGAGCTCCGACGGATGGCG
>CAWUFW010019087.1:0-198716 GCA_963921515.1 Calotriton arnoldi
CAGTGGACTACATGGTCATGTCACGACTGCCGTGTACTTCACATACTCTCATCCTCTCTCATTCGTACATGTGAAATGAGTCAGCGGAGACAGTTTTGGTTTCAAACATTATATTGAGTCTTCTGTCCTCTGTGATGCAGTATAGTGGACACTACTGGCAGCGGAATACATGTTGAGGATATACTGAGCATGATTGCAAATGGGATAGGGTGTGGGGTTACATGTGATTGGCTGTTGCATGTGGGATGTGGGCTTCAGAGTGACATCTGCTTGGCCAAGGCTGTGCTAATGTACATTTACGTATAGCTGCGGAGCTGCGGACTTTGACACAGACGGTATACATGTAGCCTACCAGACCGCTTGGCATCATGGGCACAGTCCATCTCAGTTCCATGTGACAGGTTTGCTGCGGTTGTTCCTCATGCACGCGTGCATGTGAGATGACATCAGGGCATGTGCTTGCGTGCATGCAGCGGCGTGCCACTTGTTGTTGCACTGTGGTGGTTACTGGACATGTCACAGTCACTGGGGTCGTGTTGTTGTTGTATGCACTTGTCGTCCATGCAAAGGTCCTGGTATGGGATTCCCGGGCGGGGGTGGGAGGGGTGCAGCACCCACAGACTCCAGGCGACCTATTCATGTCCACTGAGCGGTGTGTGTGTCCATGGGCGCTGGATCCATGTTGTGTCCTGGTTGTTCGTGCAGTTCCGTCCATGTGGGTGCGATACACAGAGCCCATGCCACTGCCTCCCACGATGCATGCGGTGTTCCTGGATGTGATGGGGAACAGTGTGCATGTCCCGGTCATATCCGATGTCATGGCGATGTCGTTGATGGTGTGGTTACAGTTGCCGGTCGTTTGGTATGGCTGTTGTGGTGGTGACTGGCCAGTCCGTGCGGAAGCTAAGCATGGGTGCGGGGTTGGACATCATAGGTCAATCGGGGAACCTGCGTTGTGGTCCGACGAATTTACAGGTTGTCAGGTATGCGATGCCGTCCAGCAGGGCTTCCATGTCATTGGTGGTGTACATGTTTGCCAGCCAATGTAGCGGATGGTGGCTGTCAAGGTGTTGTTCGTAAGTTGTCCCTTGGAGGACCATGATGGTGCATGCTGGGTGACATTCGATGTAGCTGTTCTCGATGATCCGTCGTGTGGAGGCACAGTGGTCCCATTTCAGTGCGGGTGCAATGTTGGCCACATACGCCATGCCCCCATAGGCAGAGCAGGCCCTGTCGTGTGCGTCCAGAGGGAGGAGTAGTGGTAGCAGGTCCGCCTTCAGACATGCCGGGTTGGAGAGGCATATCTCCACGGGATGCTGGTAGGGACACCTCCGACAGTAGAAGACGGGCATGACGCAGCTGAACAATGTGATGCGGTAAGTCAGTCGGTAACTTACGTTCAGCAGGGACAGGAGATCGCATCCCAATGTATGAAACAGGTTGGTTTTGTACAGCTTGAGCTGTTCGGCGTAGTTGGGTAGGTGTGTTGCGGTTGCCATTTCGCAGCGGTGCGTTGTGGTGGCGTGCTCCGGCTGTGTGTGCAGTCTGCAATGTGCACGCTCCGAGGTTGCTGTGAGCTCTGTGTAGTCGTAGGGAGACAGGACTTGTGTTCTGTTGGCTTGTTTGGAGGACACGGGCCCTCTTCCCACATGCTTCTCAGACAGTTCAAGGTCAGTGATGTGTGACTCCTTCCAATTAACTTGCATGTGGCCGACATGGGGAGTGTTTTCTTCTTTCTTCCCCGTCCGTTGTGTGCTTCTGTGATATGCGCTATCTGCCCTGTGGTCGGTCTCCTCGGCAAGCCTGTGTTGGTCTATTCTTGGACAATGGCTGTATTCACCGGCTTCTGTCGTAGGGGCTGTGGTTTCGGAGTTGGAATGGAAGGTCATTCAGTGCTGTCTGCTCTCCCTTGTGTGGGCGGCAGGCTGCCTTTCCGCTCTGCGTTGGGCCTTGTGTGTGAATGTTATTCTTGGGCCACCTGTTGTCGGTCCCGGGCTCTTTGGTGTTCCGTTTTATATGTCTTGTTCATATGTACAGGGTGGTATGGGTGTTTCAGTGTGGTACTGGTGTTCCTCTTCCCGAAGAGGCCCTGCTTCTCCTAGTTGGTGTTGCCGCCGCTGTGTGCTACGCCATGTTTGTTACACTGGGGTGTGTCCTGCTGTTGCGTGACTTCACTGACATGTGTGCGTCGGTTGTGTGGCGTTGGGTGTTGTCCGTGAATTGGGCGTTGGGGACATGTCTGTGGCAGGCCTGTCACGTGTCATGTGCGTTCGGGGTGGGGCTGATGTGTGTGCTGCTTGGTTGTGTCCCTGTGTCTGTGTGCGACGCATGCATGGCGCTGCGGTTGGCCTCTGCGTTGTGCGCATGTGTGGCGGCGTCATCGCCGCTTTGGGGCCGTGACGGGGTGGTTGGTTCCTAGTCCCAGGTGGTGTGTACACATGTGTTACGCGATGTTACGATTTGGCCTGTGTGTCATATGTGGATGCAATGGTGGATGTGTAGTGTACACGCGCTGGTGGGGGTTGTCCGCTTTTTCCACCCTTGCACTGTGTGCGCTGTTTGCGTGCACTTGTTGTGTGTGTGCCTACCTGCGTCTCCGCGGTACGTTGCGTCCTTGGTGGTGCATCAGCAAGAGCATGGGGAGGCCCTGCAGTGCTGGATTCATGCTCGGGGGAGCCGCTTCTTCGTTGTCCGTGCTCGGCGTCCGTGTTACCGCTTCGGTTTGTCGTACGGTATCTCTTGGCCGTGGGAGCCGTTTGTTTGCGGCATCGTAATTTATGCGCCGGGCGGGACGTGTTTCGTCGGACGGTGTGTGTCAGTTGGGCTGTGCCGCTACGTGTTCGGGCGCACTTTGATGGCGGACGGTGTTGCTGGCTTGCCGGCGGTGTTTGGCCTACTTTTCGCATCGTAATTGGGCGGGCGTGTGGACTCCTGTGTGCCGGCGGTAACTGGTGGTTTTTGCATCCGCCAGCACGGCGGTTGTGCTTCCGCCCGCCATCGTAATGAGCCCCAAAATGTCATAAATACTCGTGACATGCAATAAACACTATAATACATGGGCAGCAAGAATTAAAAGCAGGTCAGATATGAAAAAATTTGATTTCACTGAGAATTAAATTGGGGACGAAATACTAGTTTGTGTCCTGTCAGACAAATCCCAGTGAACTTCATCAGAACAAGTTGCTCCAGCATATGGTGAAACAATATTTATCATAACAATCATTTGTTGTGTCATTCAGTGGTTCTTAACCTGTGGTCCGAGGCCTACTCACTGGGTGGTCCGCAACTGTTTTACAAAATTAAATAATATTGCAATTTATCAATTAAAGTTAATAAAGTATGTACAAATAAAGAAGTAACTGAAAATTTGAAGAAAAAAATCTGTATTTGATTGTGAATTGCACAAAATATTTAAATATTTTAACATTTGTTTGTGTATACTTGTTTTTGTATTTTTGTGTATTATTTTGAGGCTTAAATCATAGAAACTGCTTAGGCTGGGGGTCCTCGGCTTCCAATAATGACTCAGTGGTGGGTCCCTGGATTTCAGTAATGATTCAGTGGGGCTCCACAGAAGTCAAAAGGTTAAGAAGTGGCACCTTAATTCAATAAAAATATTATTATATCTATCGAACAATCGACCAGATTTACTAAAGGCTGTACTTGGGCTCGGGCGCAAGGCGGCGCAAATCGCCCCTGATCCAGCGCTACTAAAATAATTTCTTCTCCTGTGGACATGACATCCAGGTTGAAAACACTCTTTTTAACAACTAACCCAATATGACGGTGGGGCCCATAACACCGCATAAACATTCACTCACTCAAATATTCCCTGGATCCCATGCACTTTCACCTAGGAGAAAAAGTTAATGACTGCTGGAAGAGAACGGGATACCTTTTAAAGTCGACAAGATAATTTCTCAAACATCATACATAAATAGTTTTAATCCTGTCGGTTTCTAAGACATCAAGGTATTCCGCTCTTTGGTCGATGGACCAACTAGTGAGAATAAGTTGATGGTGATTAAGACCAGCTCAATCACATTTAAACCTATTAAAACATTACATTTATTATTGAGCTAAAGAACCACAGACTCGTAGTTTTAATTGTAATAAAGTTTATCTATTTTCTTAAAATGCATGAATAAGTTTCAATTTTATTAATCAGTTTAATACGTTTAATATCATTATAAGAAATGAACTTAAAAAGAATTTATGCATACCCTTTTTAGATGAAAAATAAAAGTTCGCCACTGCAGATAAATTGTAGATCACAGCATAGAACTCCCAAAAACTGACTGTCTGTCCCGCTAAACAGGCCTCCTCGACGGACCACCTATACAGGTTTCCCGCAACGATCTCGTTCCTTCCCAGTCAGATTTAAAGCAAAAAGATTAATTATATTAAAAAGAAATGGCCTATGGAAAATAGCAGCAGTTCTCCAGCGTCAACGTCCAGTGCTCAAAAATTATGTATGAATAGCGCTCCTCCTACTTAAGAGTAGTTCCTCTTATACCCTATTACTAGCTTACTAAACAGAAATGTTTCATTCTTTGGGGGCGAGATTCACGCTAATTGGTCCATTGGAGGGGTGGCAAGCATCTCCTCATTGCCCTCCTTGCTTAAACCGGTTCCAAAAATGTTTATAACTTTTGTCCTTTCTCACGGCTTTAGGACATTACCAATCCGATTGACAATTCCTCACATGTATCTTCTTTTGTAACTTTATTTTAAACAGTTCATTGTTAATTCACAGCTGCATCTTTGGTTCTCATACATTCTCGCTGAGTCCTTTTTGGCACTCATCTGGTGACAGGTCACGCTGTCCTTGACTCGTTTCACTCTGGGCTTTACTTTCAAATCACGTGACATATTTCCGCAGCTTTCTTCCACTTGGAAGCCATTTTGCACTTGCGCATTAAGTTCATCTGCCTCGGCAGCCATCTTTGCAGTGCGGCCTAACAGGCCCGAACGAACTATCATGAAAACAAACACAATCATAATTAATAATAAAGAAAATAAGCCTTTTCATTTCCCACCCGTCATTCTACGTACCCCAATTAGGTGTTACCTAGCAGAAGCGACATGTAAAGCTATGTTTACTTACCATCCGCATTCTTTAGCCACAATACAATTTACTACATAGCACAAATCATGCAAAATCACTCTAATTAGTACGCAAACCATTATGTTAATATTATTCTACCTTCACAATTGTAAGTAAGTTAGTTTTGCACATAAATTGCCAGTTACCAAAAATATAAAAGATGCAAAATGTTGATTAGTCGTCAAAACAATTAATAATGTTAATTATTAACATTAATATTAGGGGTTAAAACATTTCTTATTTACCTTGCTCCATCACCCCTTTGCATGACTTTGTAGATATCTCCTAGCATTTTGCGTCATGAATGCAAAATGTTAGTAAATCTGGCACCATGTCCATAACGGTAAATAGACATAATATCGAAAAAAAAATATAGAATGGACAGAATATCGAATTCAAAATATAGAATGGACATAATATCGAATGGACATAATATAGTGGTTAATAATAGCGAAATAAAGGTAAGTAATATCGATTTTCAAAATATAGAAGTACATAATATAGGCATTAAAAAATATCGAATTTTTAATAATATCGAATTTTTGTAAGTGTTTTGTATGTTAGTATATGAGTTAAAAATGTATATTATTTTTGTAATGTATGTTTAATATTTTTTAAAGTTACGAAATTTATGTAAAATTATTTTTGCGTAATTTAATTCCGTAGCGGGTTGTGGGTTTATAGGGGAATAGGGGGAAGTAATTTAATTATAGTAAATTAAATATTAATTTGTAGGAATTATTAATTATTTTTAATTTAATTTTGCGTTTTAGTTCTGTAGCGGGTTGTGGGTTTATAGGGGAATAGGGTGGGAAGTAATTTAATTGTAATTAAGAAAATATTTATTTTTATTTATTGGTATTGATAAATAATTTATTGTTAATTAATTATTAATTGGTAATTAATTTTTATTAATTGGTAATTAATTTTTATTAATTGATTAATTGATAATTATGTTAATTGTATTAATTTATTATTCAGAGCGGGTTGTGGGTTTATAGGGGAATAGGGTGGGAAGTAATTTAATTGTAATTAAGAAAATATGTATTTTTATTTATTGGTATTGATAATTAATTTATTGTTAATTAATTATTAATTGGTAATTAATTTTTATTAATTGGTAATTAATTTTTATTAATTGATTAATTGATAATTATGTTAATTGTATTAATTTATTATTCGGAGCGGGTTGTGGGTTTATAGGGGAATAGGGTGGGAAGTAATTTAATTGTAATTAAGTAATTATTGAAATTCTTTTTGTGTATTGATTAATTTATTGTTAATTAATTATTCATTGGTAATTTTTTATTACTTATTACATTTTTGGTATTGGAAATTAATTGGTTGTTGTTTAATTATTAATAGGTAATTAATTTTTAATAAATAATATTTATTGGTATTTATAATTAATTAATTATTAAATATTTTGTAATTGGTAATTACTTTTAATTAATTTTTTATTGGTATTGATAATTAATTTATTTTTATTTAAATATTAAATCATTACTTTCCCTACTGTTGCACTCACTGGAGTGGGAATAGTAATTTTTACCCCTACGCTATCCAACGCTTTCCCTACTGTTGCAGTCACTGGAGTGGGAATAGTAATTTTTACACCTACGCTATCCAACGCTTTCCTTACTGTTGCACTCTCTGGAGTGGGAATAGTAATTTTTACACCTACGCTATCCAACGCTTTCCTTACTGTTGCACTCTCTGGAGTGGGAATAGTAATTTTTACCCCTACGCTATCCAATGCTTTCCCTACTGTTGCACTCACTGGAGTCGGAATAGTAATTTTTACCCCTACGCTATCCAACGCTTTCCCTACTGTTGCACTCTCTGGAGTGGGAATAGTAATTTTTACCCTCCCGCTATCCAATGCTTTCCCTACTGTTGCACTTACTGGAGTGGGAATAGTAATTTTTACCCTCCCGCTATCCAACGCTTTCCCTATTGTTGCACTCACTGGAGTGGGAATAGTAATATTTACCCTCCAGCTATCCAACGCTTTCCCTACTGTTGCACTCTCTGGAGTGGGAAAAGTAATTTTTACCCCTACACTATCCAACGCTTTCCCTACTGTTGCACTCACTGGAGTGGAAATAGTAATTTTTACCCCTCCGCTATCCAACGCTTTCCTTACTGTTGCACTCTCTGGAGTGGGAATAGTAATTTTTACCACTACGCTATCCAACGCTTTCCCTACTGTTGCACTCACTGGAGTGGAAATAGTAATTTTTACCCCTACGCTATCCTACGCTAAAAATATTGAATATTTTTTATTAATATTAAGTTAATATATATATGTATTAAAAAATAAAAATGTATGTTTATTTTTTTATAACTTACATTAATTCTTTATTAATTTTAAGGTTATTTAAGTATTTTTAAGTATGTTTCAGTTAATTATATTTATTATTTTATTAATTTTACATTACTTTTAATACATTTAAAAAATTCGATATTTTAACAAACTATGGGGCTCATTACGATGGCGGGCGGAAGCACAACCGCCGTGCTGGCGGATGCAAAAACCACCAGTTACCGCCGGCACGCAGCAGTCCACACGCCCGCCCAATTACGATGCGAAAAGTAGGCCAAACACCGCCGGCAAGCCAGCAACACCGTCCGCCATCAAAGTGCGCCCGTACACGTAGCGGCGCAGCCCAACTGACACACACCGTCCGACGAAACACGTCCCGCCCGGCGCATAAATTACGATGCCGCAAACAAACGGCTCCCACGGCCAAGAGATACCGTACGACAAACCGAAGCGGTAACACGGACGCCGAGCACGGACAACGAAGAAGCGGCTCCCCGAGCATGAATCCAGCACTGCAGGCCCTCCCCATGCTCCTGCTGATGCACCACCAAGGACGCAACGTACCGCGGAGATGCAGGTAGGCACACACACAACAAGTGCACGCAAACAGCGCACACAGTGCAAGGGCGGAAAAGCGGACAACCCCCCACCAGCGCGTGTACACTACACATCCACCATTGCATCCACATATGACACACAGGCCAAATCGTAACATCGCGTAACACATGTGTACACACCACCTGGGACTAGGAACCAACAACCCCGTCACGGCCCCAAAGCGGCGATGACGCCGCCACACATGCGCACAACGCAGAGGCCAACCGCAGCGCCATGCATGCGTCGCACACAGACACAGGGACACAACCAAGCAGCACACACATCAGCCCCACCCCGAACGCACATGACACGTGACAGGCCTGCCACAGACATGTCCCCAACGCCCAATTCACGGACAACACCCAATGCCACACAACCGACGCACACATGTCAGTGAAGACACGCAACAGCAGGACACACCCCAGTGTAACAAACATGGCGTAGCACACAGCGGCGGCAACACCAACTAGGAGAAGCAGGGCCCCTTCGGGAAGAGGAACGCCAGTACCACACTGAAACACCCATACCACCCTGCACATATGAACAAGACATATAAAACGGAACACCAAAGAGCCCGGGGACCGACAACAGGTGGCCCAAGAATAACATTCACACACAAGGCCCAACGCAGAGCGGAAAGGCAGCCTGCCGCCCACACAAGGGAGAGCAGACAGCACTGAATGACCTTCCATTCCAACTCCGAAACCACAGCCCTACGACAGAAGCCGGTGAATACAGCCATTGTCCAAGAATAGACCAACACAGGCTTGCCAAGGAGACCGACCACAGGGCAGATAGCGCATATCACAGAAGCACACAACGGACGGGGAAGAAAGAAGAAAACACTCCCCCATGTCGGCCACATGCAAGTTAATTGGAAGGAGTCACACAACACTGACCTTGAACTGTCTGAGAAGCATGTGGGAAGAGGGCCCGTGTCCTCCAAACAAGCCAACAGAACACAAGTCCTGTCTCCCTACGACTACACAGAGCTCACAGCAACCTCGGAGCGTGCACATTGCAGACTGCACACACAGCCGGAGCACGCCACCACAACGCACCGCTGCGAAATGGCAACCGCAACACACCTACCCAACTACGCCGAACAGCTCAAGCTGTACAAAACCAACCTGTTTCATACATTGGGATGCGATCTCCTGTCCCTGCTGAACGTAAGTTACCGACTGACTTACCGCATCACATTGTTCAGCTGCGTCATGCCCGTCTTCTACTGTCGGAGGTGTCCCTACCAGCATCCCGTGGAGATATGCCTCTCCAACCCGGCATGTCTGAAGGCGGACCTGCTACCACTACTCCTCCCTCTGGACGCACACGACAGGGCCTGCTCTGCCTATGGGGGCATGGCGTATGTGGCCAACATCGCACCCGCACTGAAATGGGACCACTGTGCCTCCATACGACGGATCATCGAGAACAGCTACATCGAATGTCACCCAGCATGCCCCATCATGGTCCTCCAAGGGACAACTTACGAACAACACCTTGACAGCCACCATCCGCTACATTGGCTGGCAAACATGTACACCACCAATGACATGGAAGCCCTGCTGGACGGCATCGCATACCTGACAACCTGTAAATTCGTCGGACCACAACGCAGGTTCCCCGATTGACCTATGATGTCCAACCCCGCACCCATGCTTAGCTTCCGCACGGACTGGCCAGTCACCACCACAACAGCCATACCAGACGACCGGCAACTGTAACCACACCATCAACGACATCGCCATGACATCGGATATGACCGGGACATGCACACTGTTCCCCATCACATCCAGGAACACCGCATGCATCGTGGGAGGCAGTGGCATGGGCTCTGTGTATCGCACCCACATGGACGGAACTGCACGAACAACCAGGACACGACATGGATCCAGCGCCCATGGACACACACACCGCTCAGTGAACATGAATAGGTCGCCTGGAGTCTGTGGGTGCTGCACCCCTCCCACCCCCGCCCCGGGAATCCCATACCAGGACCTTTGCATGGACGACAAGTGCATACAACAACAACACGACCCCAGTGACTGTGACATGTCCAGTAACCACCACAGTGCAACAACAAGTGGCACGCCGCTGCATGCACGCAAGCACATGCCCTGATGTCATCTCACATGCACGCGTGCATGAGGAACAACCGCAGCAAACCTGTCACATGGAACTGAGATGGACTGTGCCCATGATGCCAAGCGGTCTGGTAGGCTACATGTATACCGTCTGTGTCAAAGTCCGCAGCTCCGCAGCTATACGTAAATGTACATTAGCACAGCCTTGGCCAAGCAGATGTCACTCTGAAGCCCACATCCCACATGCAACAGCCAATCACATGTAACCCCACACCCTATCCCATTTGCAATCATGCTCAGTATATCCTCAACATGTATTCCGCTGCCAGTAGTGTCCACTATACTGCATCACAGAGGACAGAAGACTCAATATAATGTTTGAAACCAAAACTGTCTCCGCTGACTCATTTCACAAGTACGAATGAGAGAGGATGAGAGTATGTGAAGTACACGGCAGTCGTGACATGACCATGTAGTCCACTGGTATTGGATGTCAACGCAAATGAGTAGCACAACTGTGGAAGACACACATGTGTCGTGTGAAGTCGTATGGACGCAGTGCTCAGGTGGGTGGGTGTGACGGGTAGATGCGCACATGCCAAGTTGGAGCACGCCGTGTTGGGAGGGGTCATGAACAGTACACCACCGCTTCCCTGGGCATTGTGAGAGGACACCTGTCGGGGGAGTGAACACGTGTGTGCACAGCAGCCGGGCACACGTACAAAGCGGTACCAGGCGCACCTCAGCCCACCCTCTGTGGACAAGCTGGATCCTGTTGTGCACCCGCCATGCCCCTTGACAAGGCACACACAGCCCCAGTCGACCAGGTGTAACCCCAACATAGTCAATCCGCACAGGCGATACAGGGCACGGGATGGCAGTGGAGCATGGTGTGTGAGAGGTCTCCTCGCGCTCCTCCTGGTCATATCACGCAGGCAATAGAACCTCAACGTCTAGCATGGCACAAGTCAAATGGAAGTGTAGGGGGACGCACCACAGCACGAGCAGCACTGACGTCACGGGAGGTGGCTCGCACCATCCCATCCATTGCCCATCATACCAACCACGCCACATGCCATTGCGACTAAGTGCAAGCGCGTGCGCCACCACCCCCGAGCCCTCCCCAGAGAGGCCAAAGAGTGAATGTGTGGGCCATCAGCCACAGACGGACGCGGCCTGGCCGCAAGGGCAGCCACAGCCACTGGGTGTCGCAGGTGGCGGATCCGGAAGGCGAAGACTGTGATGCATAGTCCATGCAGGCCGGGTCTCCATTTGGGGCACCACGCAGGTGGACGGCGTCCCGCCACACATCATACCCTGAGACAGCCCACTCGTGCAACTGGACCCACACATACACTCCTTGCCCTCTCTGGTGCAAGCTTGGGGCTGCCTGTGCAAGCGCTAGCCTCGCAGGTGAGCATGCATATTGGGGGAGCGAGGGGAGGACATGAGGGCTGGGGCGAAGATGACTGTATCACTGTCAGTTAGTACAAGGGATGACCCAGATGTGGAAAGGAAGAGACGTGTCCCGTGTGTACTGCAACTAGTCGCCAATCCAACTACCCCCCATGTCCGGAATGTAAGCCCGCACCTAGGCCCGCCCATCCGCCACATCGAACATACCACCAGCACGACAACCTTCCCATTCGAAACACTGACTGGGGGTGGCGACCAGTGAACAATCATGTGTAGCCTACCCACGCGTACATGTGGGCCCTCCATGATCCATGTCACCTGCGGCAAAGTCATGACATGCGCAATGAGGGAAGTGAGGAGAGCTGTCCGCCCCACGCGCAGAAGGTGCATCAGCTCCACAGACCCAGCAGCGAGTCCAGCAGGGGTCACATGTGCAGGGGCAGCTGTGCCTGGTGTGAAGGCACATGCATATAGACAGCACATCGACCAATGTGTAGTCTGCCCACATCTACAGTCCATCATCATGCGGACATAGGAATTGAACACAGGGCAACACATCTTCAGTTGGTGCACCCACCGTGACCAACAATGCGCAATCATCGACGTACCCGCCCTGTGCATGGCCCCCACCCAACGGAGGCACATCCAGTGCCACCATCCCACACACACAAGCCTTCCACGGAACATGCTGTGTCCAATGGTCAGTACAGAGTCAGCGCCTATCTGGTGGATCCTGAACAGGAGACACATGCACACACATGCCAGCTCCCACTATGTACGTCTGCCACCTGGCACGTGCAATGTAACCTCTCACCTGTGACGTGTGACTGCAAGCACACAGCCGTCTTGGCATGGGGCTGTCAATGTGGACACCTGTCAATGTTTTGGGAGGTGTGATCCGTACAGTGCTGTACATAGGGTGCAGTGCTGACACCTACTACTGTCTCATATCCCCTCGTGCCACAGGTCCCACTTGTTTTGGCCGCTCAGCCTGTGCCCATATCGTCGTCGTCGTGTGCCATACTCATCCAGCCGCGGAAGCAGTTCCATGCACAGCAGACATTCATGTTGCCGTGTCGTTGCCGCTTGACGGATATGCAGTCAGTCCCCATCAGCACGCCCCGCAAGTCATTGGGGCCTAGATCCCCATGTGCATGCACATGGCAGTGGTTTGTATCACTAGCCATTGCCATTGTTGGGAGACCTGTGTAAGTGTATTGTGGCCGTGCCATCCCAGCTTGACAGCTGGGCTGTGGCTCATGTGCTTGCTCAGTCATGTCAGTGATGTGTATGCGAAATTGCTATGTGTCGTGTTGCTTTGACATGTGTCCTCTGCCATTGTCCCTAGGCGGAGACCGAACATTGACCGCCCATACCAATTGCTGGCGGACATGGACGATACAGAGGTTATTAGGAAGTTTCGGCTGGACAGGCCAACCCTGCATCGACTGTGTGCCATGTTAGAACCCCATCTCCGTCCCCGTAGGGTGTATCCGACTGCTGTCACCCCCACGGCTAAGGTGATGGCCGCCATGCATTTCTTCGCCACTGGGTCATTCCAGCACACAGTGGGCATTGGAGGAGGGATGTCCCAGCCCATGTTCAGCAAGGTGCTGAGGGATGTACTGGCAGCCATGATGCTGTACCAAAACAGGTACATCCGCTTCCCCAGGGCTCGTGAATTGGCGGCAGTGAAGGGTGCATTCTATGCCCTTGGCAGAATCCCACACGTCGTTGGAGCCATTGACTGCACACATGTCGGCCTTGTTCCACCACAGGCCACTGAGCACCTGTACCGCAACAGGAAGCACACGCACTCCCTGAATGTGCAAGTGGTGTGCCTTGCGGACATGGTGATCACCCACGTGTGTGCAAAGTTCCCAGGCTCGGCCCATGACGCACACATAATGCGCAACAGCATCTTGCCACGACTGATGTCCAATATGCAACAGGATCGTGGCTGTATTGTCGGTGAGTATGTGGAGTGGTGTAGCGTGCTGGTTGTGCGATGCTGTCCCCTGTCCAGTTGGAATAGCAACGGTTCTCTGTGTCCCTCACACCCAGGTGACTCTGCGTACCCGAATGGGGCATGGCTGCTCAGTCCATTGAGGAATCCTCGCACCCCAGCAGACGATCGCTACAATGAGGCACATGGGAGGACCAGACGTGTGGTCGAGCGTACCTTTGGCCTCCTCAAGTCCAGGTTCAGGTGCCTGGACCGCACCGGGGGTGCGCTGGCGTACTCCCCACAGAAGGTGTGCCGGATAGTGGTGGCGTGCTGCATGCTGCACAATCTGGCCATTCGGAAGCAGATCCCCCTCATCGTGGATGACGGAGATCAACCAGGGCCCCAGCCCGCAGACCAGGACAGCTCGAGTGAGGAGGACAGCGGAGAGGAGGAAGCTGGTAATGTGCGGCAGCAGCTCATCGCCCGCTACTTCACTTGACGGTGAGTGTCCATGTACGACGGCTGATGTGGCTGTATCTGTGCAGGTGTGTGTGTGCTGTGTCAGGGTGGCCGTTTGTTCACTGCGTGCTGTGTGTCAACGCTCCATGGCCAGGGTAGTATGCCACTGTTGGTGGCTGTGGCATTGTGCCCTATTGCTCTGTGCGATGTGTGTACATTGCTTGTAGTTGTTGACATGTACTGTGTGATGGGTGTGTGACACACTCATTGAATGTGCTCCTGTTCTGTCTCCCACCCCTAGGTCCCTACAGGCCCTCCGGATTCCATTGCCATGCCACGCATCAGGTGCCTTTCCGCCCAAGGTGGCCATTGTATTCCGTACAAATAAAACACAGGGCACAAACAGCAGTTAGTGTAAAAGGTGCATTTATTTCAAACTGTGACATGTGATTGTGTGTAAGGTGATGACAAAAGTGGTGCGTGCAGTGACAATGAGCTGTCGGTCATGGCTGCGTGATGCTCAGGGTTTACCCACTGGTTCTATGTCCATAGTCCAACACACACATGCCATCCAGATGGCTGTGTGGAGTGGGATCGTAGTCCAAGTCAATGCAGTGGCTGGTCAAGGAAGGCTGGCGGAAGGCTGGCTGGCTGCCTCACTTGCGTTTGGAGCGTGCAAAGTCCTCCCGGGAGATCTGTTTCCACTTCGGACGGCCCCTTCCACGTTTGCGAGGGGGTGCCTGCTTGCGACATGCTGGTGGTTGAGGTGTGCTCACTGGCTGTGGACGCAGGGGAACTGGACACTGCTGCTTGACCCTGCGCCCCGGCAGGTGGTGGCGGAGGGGGAGCTGCTGTCCCTGGCTGTGACCTCACCGCCACCACCAGCTGGCCCATGAGGTCCACGAGTTGGCCCATACGGGCGTCCATGGACCTCAGCACCCCCAGCACCTCACGCGTGTCTGAAGCAGACTGGACCCATTGTCCTTGGGCATCTTTATAGGCCCCAAGGACTCTGGCCATTTGAGGCAGGGCATGGCTCCCAGGGGAGGCTGGCGTTTCCCTGACCCTGCTCCTCCTACCAGTCCTGCTGCCACCAGCCTGCCCACTAGCCACATTGCTCACCACGGTCCTCGCTGTGGCTCCCAGGGTGGATCCAGTCGGCCGGGCCACCACCTGCGCTGGGGCTGGTGCCAGCGAAGACGTGGTGGTGGTGGCGGCGGTGGTGGTCGGTGCGGCGATGGTGGCGGTTGCGGCAGTGGTAGTGGCCACAATGACCGTGGGTGTGGCCGCAACGACAGTGGCAGCAGGGGGCTGGGAATGTTCAGCAGCCCTGGATGATGGGTTGGTGGGTAGGAGGGGTCCTGGGGAGCGGCTGGGCCCTGCCACACCAGATGGGCCTGCTTGGTGGTCCGTGTCCGAAGAGGAGGACAGATCCTCCAGATCCGTGTGTCCTCGTTGGGGGCTTGTAGGCTGGCTGTGCTGGCTGCTGGCTCCATCCCCAGCATCCAGCAGTTCGTCACCTGTGGAGAGAATGAGATTTGTTATTGTGTTGCACCTGGCGAAGTATGTATTTGTCGTCTGACATTAACAGTTCGTGCAATCTCGTACATGGGTTTCCCGGAGGCGTGTGTGTGGCTGTAGCATCTGTAGTTGTGTGTGCTTGGCAATGGGACTGTGTGCTGTGCACATGTGGCATGGGACAGATTGGCCATGCCGATGGGTGTGTTGCTGTGCCCCTACTTATTGTGACTCTGGTGTATGCGGGCTCCTGGCCCATCCTGGGTCTGGTTTGTACATTGCTTTTGGTGTTCAGATGGGACGCTTAGGAACGCATATGGCAACATGGGGGCCATGCCCCAGATTCGCATTTGGGAGGGGATATGCTTTTGGGGTTCAAATGGAACGCTTAGGAACGCATATGGCAACATGGGGGCCATGCCCCAGATTCGCATTTGGGTGGGAATATGCTTTTGGGGTTCAAATGGAACGCTTAGGAACGCATATGGCAACATGGGGGCCATGCCCCAGATTCGCATTTGGGAGGGAATATGCTTTTGGGGTACATGCTGTGAGCCATGGGTGCCGAACGTGACATGTGTTGTGGCAGCATGACAGTGCATGGTTTGAGGTGTGTGCATGCTTGACATGGCCTGCATATTTGCTGTCTGTTGTGATTACTGGACATGGCATTGGACGCATCGTTATGAGTGAGTGATGGTTGTGTGCCAGCCAACGTATTGCAGTTGTCCCATCTCCTTGGTGTGCGTGCTGCCCTGTGCCATGTGCATCACTGCAGTGCTTGGGGGGTGTGGCCCATGTTGTGTGTTGTTGCTCACAGTGTGTCGTGCGCTTCATTGACTTCTGGCACATGGTTGGTCATGGGCATGTATCTTAGCGTGACTGCTGTATGTGTGGCAGCTGTGCGGATGACATGCCTTTCATGAGACTGGGGCTGACGGATGCGATGGATGGTATGTTGTATGTGCATGGTGTGTCTGTGTGTTTGATGGGTTCAGTGGTGTTCGTGTGCATTTATGTTGTTCCGCTCTGTTGCGTCTAGTGTTGTTTGTCTTACATAGGCGTAGTTGTGGGGTGTGTGGTTGACAGGCAGTAGGGGCTACATGGACAGGACTTCAATGGTGTTTCGGTTGTGTGTGATGAGTTGCACAGTGGCTGCCGTGTGGTACTATATTCAGTGTGGCTTGTGCATGCAGACGTGGCTCCTTGGGTGTTGCTATGTCTGTGATGGGTCATGTGGGGTGTGAGTCTGTTGTTCATGTCCGTGTGCACATTGTTCACTTGTTCGTGACGGTGGGCGGTGCTGCGTGTTCGTGTGCTACGTGACATGTCCCATGTGTTGGTCGTGTTCCGGTCCTCATGCCTCCAGTAATCCAGCCCTGTCCAGTTTCCCACCTGCAAGTTGTTCGTGCGTGCACTGTACTGGATGCCACATGGCTCTAAGCCGGGGGTGCTCCATGTTGCAGGTCTGTGGGGGTGGGGGGGTGTTGTGGGTCGTGGGGGTGGCTGGACACCCACTGACACCGATTGCTGTGGACCGTGATGTCTGCCTTTCGGCTGTCGTTGTGCACTGCGGTGGCTGACACGTGGCTGTGGGGTGTGGGGGATGCTCCTCCTTGCTGTGCTGTGGGACTAGGGGCCTGGTGTGTGTTGTACTTGGGCTGTCCACCGTCCCACCCACTGCACTTTGTGTTCCTGCCACTTACCTGTTACTTGTCGGTTAGTGCAGCTGTGGCGGACACATGGGTGTGGTGGGTGCTCGTTGTGGCGCTTCTGGCATATTTGGGGACCTGTTGGTGGTTACGTGGCTGGCTGAGTGTACACATGTCCCCACGTATGTTACAGTTGTTCGGTTTGGGCTGTGTGTGGTGGTGTCTGTTGCATGTGTGTGTGATGTGTTGTGTATTGTGTGCTGGACATGGGGGTGTTTGTCCCTGGGAGCTGTGGCATGGTGGTAGTGCATGTGAGTACATAGCGGTGTGCTGGTATACATTAGTTTGTACTTACCAGCCTCCACTCCCCTGCTAATCCGGCGAGGATCTCCGGATGTATTATGACTCGCACCTTCTCCTCCCACGCTTTGAAGGTCTTGAAGAGCGCGGGATTCCCTCCGCCAGTGACGGCAGCCAGCTCTCTGTTTTTGCCCTCCTTCTTCTTGACCAGGCTCTTGACGTCATTCCAACGTTTGTTTATTTCTCCTCTGTTCCTGGGCAGGGTCCCGACTGCATTGACCTGGTCTACGATCCGGTTCCACATTCTGTTTCTGGTGGCTAGTGGTGTGTGCTGGACCATGTTCCCATAGATTTGTGGGTACACCTTGATGATCTCGTCGACCATGACCGTCAGCTCAATGGGCGTGAACTTGGGCATTCTTTGTGGTGCCATGGTGTTTGTGGTGCTGGTGCGGTGTGTGTTGTGTAATGTGCAGGGGGTTTGTGGTGCAGGTGTTTGGTGGTGGTGGTGGTGGTGGTGGTGGTGGTTGTGATGTGTGCGTTTCTGTGGTGTGCTGCTGTCCTTGCTGTGTCACTGTGTCCTCTCCTCTCCTCTCTGGTTTGCAATGTTGCAAGGGGTTGTGGTCTGTGGGAGTGCTGCTTTTGTACTTACCTATGTGGGTGTGTCCTCATGGTCTGTTGTTTTCAGGTGTGTTGTGTCTGGGGTTCTGGCCTTTGTAGTTTTTGTTTGTCCGGGGGGTGTTTTCGGGATGTGTACTGTGCTTGTGTATTTGTGCGTGCCTTGCTGTGTGGACTTGTTGGCCATGTTGTGTGCTATTGGTTTTGTGAGCGGATGGTTTCTGTGCAGGTACGTGGGCGCCATGGCTTCTGCCGTGTCGATTCTCATGGGCGTTGTTTGCGCTGGCGGGCGGTATATTTGTAGTTTTCCCGCGCTCATTGCGGTGCGATCGTATTTTCACGTGCGGTGTGTCGGGCGTGAGGGCGGGCGGTTTTGTGTTGTCGTGCGTGTTTCCGTCCGTGGCGGGCGGTTTGACTCCGACTCGGACGTTGGCGGGCGGTATTTTGTGTGATTTTTCCGCCGATGGCGGTTTTCGGTTTGTGTAATTGTAATGGCGTGGTCGGTGTTCAGACGGTGTGTGCGGGCGGATTTTTGCCGCTTCCATGCCTGGCGGATTTTTTTACGCCGGGTATCGTAATGGGCCCCTATATTATTTACAAACTATATTTTGGATTCGATATTTTTGTACTTACCTGTTTGTAGATAGGAATTCGATATTTTGGCATTCTATATTTTATCCACTATATTTTGGCAGGTCGATATTTTGGCATTCTATATTCTGTCAGTGATCCGTCTATAACAAATTGCTATATTTTTTGTTTACTTTGAGCACACAAGAATATTCTTCTACAAATCAACCAACGTTTCTGTGAGTTAGCAGCTACAAAGCAAGATACATTATTTGAAATAAATTACTGAAATAATGGCCTTTCTTTGTGACAAATAACATATCTGTAGCCTAACCTAAACATTTGCACTTTTTAATGACAAGCGTTTATAATAAATTTAAAACGCACATTGAATCTGCAAAACCTTTTCGC
The DNA here is from genome assembly GCA_963921515.1 of Calotriton arnoldi. NCBI lineage: Eukaryota > Metazoa > Chordata > Amphibia > Caudata > Salamandridae > Calotriton > Calotriton arnoldi. The sequence goes on from CAWUFW010019087.1 coordinate 19,010, forward strand.
ACTTGGAAATAATCCTTCAGCAGCCAAATAAATAGAGACCTGCCGTCTCCAGCCATAGAAATACGCCAAATGGCTTTAATGCATTCCTTGAAATATGACAGAGGATACACCTTGTCGAATAACATTTGAAAAAGTCAATCACAGACCTCGGGTCAAGATATTCACGTCATAAGGACTACTTTCCTTGACAGATAGAGAAAACACATTATTTTAAAACTAAACACAGCAATTACTTCACTTCTAAGGCATGGCTCACATTTATCAAATATCCATTTGTGCTCGTTACATCAAACTACTTACTAATCAGAATTTCAGGACTGAGGCATATACCAGAGTATCATATATCAAATATCAAATGTAAAGTAATTCTGCAAAAATATATTTATTGAAAGATAAACATTTTATACATTTGCAAAAAGCATGCTTCACATATTACATGTTTAAGGACAACAGAGAAATGCAATATTACCTTCCTACTTTAAAATGTATGGATCCAATACATATTTGTTTCAAATAAAGGTTGCATGTTTGCCTGGCGTTTACTGCAACCCACCAAACATTAAATGTTGTACAAATACAATACATAAACACAAGAGGAATCCAATCAGTCCTTTCTAAGAAAATATGTTCAATGTGTATTTAAAAATCATAAGAACAGGTTGTGGCCATCCAAGTCTCAAGATGGCGGCTCCTTTGCGGGCTCTGGGGCACTCAGGCCAACTCTGTTGCTTTCCTGTCGTGTGGATGGGTTCCACAAGGCACTGAACACTGAGGTGGGATTGGAAGTTCCACTGCAACTAATGCAGGGTCAACAGAAGGGAATTTACCTCAGGTGGAGACATTGGTAGTAGTGCACCCCCTCTCCTCGAGGTGAATACAAGATGGGCGTGGCTGCCTTGGGAATTAACAGAGATGCACCACAGGGTATGTAAGAGCTCCCTCCAACTGGAAATTTGAGAAGTGCTAGGGAGGGGTGGCAGTGATTGGCGAGACCTGCAGGTGTCTGCCGGATGTGGTCAGAATACCCAGTCGGGGTCATGACCTGGGGAGAGGCTGGCGCAACAGGGGGAGCCTAGCCTTTCCAGCTCCATATTCCGAATACAGGAGGGTGAGTCCCTGATCCCTGAGCAAGAATAGAAGACTGCTGCCTGCATCATCAAGAGCATTAAGAGCTTGGTGGATGCGGTTGGCACTAAATCTACAGCATAGCCCCTCTTTATCACATCACGAAGTGCCCTCAATAACATGCCACTGCTGCAGAAACTGAGATGGGCAAATCCCAGATTGTACATAAGGGCAATCAAACTAGCGCACCTGAAGTGAAGGCTCGGCATGCAGCGCCCCTGGGGGAATATTTCTGTGCCACATCCCAGCATCAGAAGGGCCAGGGCTTTAAGTGGGCCGGGTCTCACCGGGGCTGAGCACCGGCAGTTTTTTAATGGGGGCCTCGAAACGGGTCTCTATCGGGCTCTGTTTTGTGCCCTGCCACAGGCGGACTGCAGTGACAGCAGGCACATCGATGTGTCCGTGCTCACACTGCTCACTTCTCACTTGTGGAGAAGTTACCGCATGACGTCATGACAGGTGAGCGTTCTAGCGGAAGGGAAATCCTTTAGAGAAAGTCATTTTCGCTCTGGATTTCCCTTCTCTTTTTGAAACTCAGGAGCAGCAACATTGTTGTGGTGTCACCAGGGCTTTAGGGGGAAGCTTTTTCAATATTATATACATGCCATAGTTGCTACCTATTTATCTTATTGAACTAACAACCATTGACAAAGCCAATAGTCCTGACTTGTAGGTATGATGTTACTTGTTATATCATATATCTGGATGCAATGACAGAAACAGCAAAATACAAGTCAGGCGGCACACTATGATAAGCATTGATTTTTAGCTTATGTGTTTTTAAGCCACGCCCTTAATTACATTGGCCACGCCCCTTTGAGAGACCCCACAGTTTTTTCATCTCACTTAAAGCCCTGAGAAGGGCACAGAAGCTGGATGCCCAAGCAAAATGGATGATGGTGGCTCCTTGGCAGGCTTAACTCGGAGGAGAAAACATTACTGGCATTTGTAACAGTCTTCACACAAAGGTAGATGGAATGGAATGCAAATTGACAGCAGTTGGAGTCGAGGCTGGAAACATTAACGACTTGGGTTGGAGCAACTGAAACAGTGACAGAGAAACTTGAAGTCAGACCAGCAATGGTGGAAATCTTTGTGAGCCAACAGAAAGTGATGAATAGTCAATTCTCCAGCTTCCAGCAGACTGCAGTGCAGTCTATGATGCTTCTGGCAAATAACCCAGAGAGACAAGAGAACATGAAGTGGGCCTGAATCCATGGCTGAGTGGTTGAATGACGGACGTTTCAACTGACCTGAAGACTGCTGTTGAAGTCTTCTTATCACAGCAGAGTATCCACCCGAAAGTGAGACTCACGTCCTATTGAAAAAGGCCTAATGGTTGTCTGCATAAGGAAAGAAATGTAAAGACAAGAACTTGTTTACTGTCACGTTAACATAAGCTAAAGTTTAAAAGGTATAGAACTTCAAATATTGGGGTGCTAAGGAGACTTTAACTCCCCTTCAAATACTATCTGTGAAGGAGAGCACAAACCTAAATATAAATTTTATCCTCGTACTCTAAAACAAAATAGTTACTACTTGCAAACAGAAATCGATCACCACAAACATTCAGAATTAAACCACGAGAAAGCAGCATCCTGAGGAAAGACAACAATTTGATGATAGTTGAGAATGCCCACTTACGCCCTAATCACAACTAAAGGCCTAAAGGGTTTAATCAGTTTCAGGTCAGAGCTGCTGACTTTGGAACTGGGGAACCAGGTTCGAGTCTCGGCGTCCGGTCAACATCCTGTGATTCTGGGTAAATCACTTAATCTCCCTGTGCCTACTGTAGTGAGCCATCCCGCCATTATAACTGAATGTTGCAGCTTGCACCCTGTGTGTGGGCCGGGCTCTGTCCACAGGTTATAAAGAAATGCGCGCTTGCCATTCGTGGCCAGTGCACGTACACCAGTACAAAGTGTGGTGTGCCATCATTACCAGAGGGGGCTAACTAGGCCTCCCATGCAGGGCAGCCTTAGGTGTACCTACCCCCACTAAATTGGTGACAAGTGGGTCTTACCCCACTGCCTGGGTGTGCTCCTCAGCACCCGTTGGGACCGGTGATCGTCGCAGCCTGAGCGCAGCTCGTAGAAAAGCCGACCGCATTGCAGCACTGGTCAGATGTGCCGGTGGTGTGAAGGATGCAAAAGCGGAGGAGTCCTGGGGTGCAGGACGGCCCCCTTGCTGCGGTGGCACATCTCACAGGTGGCGGAGACGTCGTGCAGCTGGGCGCAGTGCAATCGGCACTGGCACATACCGCCCGAAATATGTCAGTGGCCGGGGGGAGGGGCCCTGAGAAGGTGCGCGGAGAGTGCTGCCGGACTCCCTGTGCTGTGTGTGGCTGGAGGGAGTATCATCACCCGGCTGAGCAAGGAGAGTGGAGGCTGTGGCCTGCAGTCCAGAGAGGTAGAGGGCCTCCCCACGCGGCAGTGCGAGGAAGGGGAAGCCCTGTAACCGGAGAGAGAGAGAAAGGCCCTTTGAGCACGTGTGAGGGTTGAAGACAGAGAGTTTGCAAGGGCCAAAGAAATTGCAGGCAATCACTCTCCGTATATCAAGACTGAGCCAATATATGAAAACAATATATATAATAAAACAATTTATGACTTTGGCTGTTGCTGGGGACATTAACCTGTCCGACCCAGTCACTGGTTTTGCAGCCCACAGAAATGTCGCTCCCTGATCAGAATGATGGTGAGCGACCGGTGTTGGGATGCTGCTCGCACCCCCATCGCAGCACTACCGCCTTTTAGCCAACTGGCTGACCCTGCAACAGTGGCGCCAAAATTAACCAAATGGATTGGGTGGTTACAACACTATTTACGCGCCATGCGCGAAACGAATGGCACAGTCTAATGGTCCATGCTGTTGCACATGGGGGGTTGAACTCTATGAGCTATTTGAGGACTTACCTATACAGGAGCTGATGATGATTTTGATGTGGCCATAAGGGCATTGAACAACTACTTTGACCTCTAATTAAAACCAGACTACGAACATTTCAAACAGCAGCAGGCACAACAACAGGAAAGAGAATCCGTAGACATGTTTACAAGCAGGTGGAGATAAGAGCACAGCTCATCAAGTTGTGCCGCTCCGCCAACCTCAGAAAGATAATTCTGCGGCAAACTAGAATTTCACTTGATGACATAATAAACCTAGGACAATCACATGAGTTGGCTGATGCCAGGGCAGGTGAAATGGAATCCCCACTAGCCCGTATCACTGCGGTCCCATTGACACCAGGCCCCGTGAAAATCAAGGAGGAACACATCGAAGCTACAAGGAAGCGGCTGGGAAGAGAGCGCCGAGGCGCCAGCACCAAACTGAGCGAGAGGACGATTGGAAATTGCAGACTAGCCAGCCATTGCCGAGAGGGTGTCCGGCAAGAGGGAAATCCTGTTTAAAGTGTTGACTACAAAACCACTTTGCGAAAGTATGTCAGAGTGCAAATCAACCACTGAGTGAGGGGGCAAAAAGCAAGTACAGCAGAATAAAGCAATTGTCGGAGGAAGAAGAGAAAGGTGTCCCAAAACAGGCGGTGCGACACCAGAGGAGGCCGTTGGAAGAAGAAGATGATGATGCAGAGGAGGTGTTTACCATCTCATTCACAGGCCGCAACAATCAGAAACGGAGGCCACCACCTATGTGGCAGGTGGAAATCGAAGGGGTGCCAATCACTGCCCTCATTGACACGGGAGAGTCCATGAATGTTCTTGATTCTGAACACTTACTTAAGCTAGAACCCGGACCAGAGCTAATACTTACCAAGGCGAAAATATACACATGTGGGGGCATCACTCCCATTCCCCTGCAAGAAGTAGTAGAAGTGGAAGTCACACTTGGGAAGGTGAAAATGCAGACAAGATTCCATGTCATTCAAAAAAGTTCGGGCTGTAAGGCTGCCACTCGGCAGAGGACTTAGGCCTAGTCCTTTCGCAAAACAGGTTCACCAGTCGCATGCTGATAATATCATGATGGAGATTCCCGAGCTCTTCGAGGGTTTGGGGGTGTCTGAAAAATGTGCAAGTTAAGCTCCATATCAACCGAACTGGCAAACTGGTAGCTCTGCAACATCAACAAGTCCCTTTTCATCTTCGCCCACTGGTAGAGGCTGAGCTGGAAAAGTTGGAACAAGCAGATGTGATAGAGAAAGTATCAGGACCCACGCTATGTGTATCGCCTTTGGCATTGGCCCTGAAACCCAAACAGCCGGGGGGTAATAAGACTCTGTGTAGATATGAGACTGCCCAACAAGGCGATTTGATGGGAGAGACATATCACTCCAACTATTGATGAAATTACAGCTGACATAAATGGAGCTAAGTGGTTCTCCAAAGTGGATCTTAATTCAGGATACCACCAGTTGATGTTAGACGAGTCCAGCAGGTACATAACGACTTTTTCAACACATGTGAGCCTAAGAAGATTCAAGAGACTCAGCTTTGGAGTGTGCTCGGCGACGGAGGTGTTATGCCAGACGTGCGCTCTCAACAGTGGAGATGAGATATGCACAAATTGAGAGGGAGGTCCTGGCTATCCACTGGGTGTGCAAACACTTTCACATCTACCTGTGTGGTAAAAGATTTCTTGTTATCAAGGATCACAAGCTGTTGGTACCATTATTTGGTGGCAGGGCAAGGTATGGACCACCCCGGATAGAACACTGTGCAATTCAGCTACAGCAATACTCCTTTGATGTAGTCTACAGCCCTGGGGCGGAGGGTTTTACCAGAATGGTTACTGACCTGGCGTGCCCCAGAGCACTGGCCCTGGAGGAAATTGGCGAGGCCATGAAGGGTGACAGCTGCATGCAAAAGACTAAATAAACATTGAAGGAGCATCAGTGGAGGAACTTTCAGGAAGGGGTCGGCTGCCTCACGGATGAAGAGAGAGAAGCGAGAACTCAGATGGGGAGATGCCGAAATGAGTTAAGACAAAGTGCGGACGGACTCTTGTTGAGAAGCCAACAGATTGTGATAGATCAGAGCCTCTGGAGGCACACTGCGGAGCTGGCCCATCAATGCCACCAAGGGGTAGACAAGACAAAGGTCCACCTCAGAAGTAAGGTATGGTTTCCAGGAATAGACAGGCTGGTGGAAGAAACACTCATGTCTGATCATGAGCAGTAAAACCCCAACGAAAGACCATGACCCAAACCCTGGTCTTTGGTGAGCATGGATTTTGGGAGTTTCCCCGACAACCACATCACACTGGTTGTTATGGATAGTAACACCAAGTTTCCCACCGTTGAACTGATCTGCTCAACAGCGCTTGAGTGCGTAAAGCCAGCATTAGACAAAATATTTGCAATGTTAGGACTGCCCAATGAAATATAATGGACCACCCTTTCAGGGACAAGGATTTCAAGAGTATCTCCACCATCTCAATGTCAAACACCAGCAGATAACCCCTCTGTGGCCCCAAGCCAATAGAGAAGTGAAGGGGTTTATGAGAACACTCAACAAGGCCCTACTGATAGGGGTGGATCAGGGAGTTGAGCTGGAGGGTTGCCTATACCAATTTCTGAGGGCCTACAGGCAAACACCTTTTAGCACCTCAGGGTGTGCTCCGTGTGAACCCCTCATGAGAAGGCCGGTACGAGATCTGATGCCGGTGAGTTTGAAGTGGAAACCAGTGACGTTGGATGTCTCCGCAGCTCAAGACAAAAGAAGGACCAACAATAAAAGAGCCAGAGGAAAAAAAAGAGCGAAGGAGCATGAGATTTAAGGGGGGGACGAGGTCATCATTAAAGACAGACACCCTGGATGGAAGTTTAGAATGCTGTTTGAAACAGAGGCATCGGAAGTGTCAAAGTGAGAGGAACGATGATCACTGCAAGAAGAGGAGGAGTGGTAGTATCAAGAAATGCATCTTGGTTCAACAAGGTTTCAGGAGCTGGGCATCATGAGGATGAGGAGGAAAATTATGAATCCGTGTGGGAATTGAGTGCTATGGAAGGGGACGCTATTATCAAAAGTCCTACAACAGACGCTAGGGAGAAAGCCCAGCAGGATGAGTCTGGAGACTCCAGAGCACAAGTGGCGGCAGAAACTCTGGCGGATAGCGATGCACCCATTACCCCAAGAGGATATCCCTATCTCCTAAGAGCTAATCCTCGGCCCATCTGGAAACTGAAAGACTTTGGGGAATATTTACATACCCCTATCACTACCACAACATCACTTTCAGTGTTGTTGTGATGGCGATAGGGGCTTCGCCTTATTTACAAGGCAGTGTTAAGCCACTTAACGTGGCTTAACGCTGCTTTGTAAATAAGGCCCCCTTTCACGTTACACTTAGCATGAAACGGGTGGGCAATCAGTGTTGTGGTGGGCGTTCCACCACAACACCCATTGATTTTGATGCTGACCCCTATTTACAAGGGTGGCGTAAATAGGAGGCAGCGCCAAAATTAAGACCAGGGAAAACCTGGTCTTAAACAGGCGAAATGAGGAGAAATGCTTTATTTCTCCTAATTTTTGTTGTTTCCATGTGTGCTGCCTTGGACAGTACACATGGAAACAGCAAAACGCCAATGATTGTTTACGTGCAGGAATGTCCCCCTTCCTGCACATAAACAATCATTTTTAAAAAATGCCGTTTTGCAGCTTCTATGTGTGCTGCATTAAGCAGCACACACAAAAGTTACAAAACGGAATTTAAAGATTGTTTATGTACAGGAAGGGAGACCGTCCTGCACGTAAACAATCTTCCCCTCAACACAAGCACCCTTGCACTATGGTGCAAGGGTGCCTGTGTTGGCGATACGCAGCTTTAATTTAGCGCCAGCGCAGGGGGAAACGCAGGACTGCACCATATTCTAGTACATATGGTGCAGCCCTGCGTTTCTAAAGTGGAGAAGCGTGTCGTTAGTCTTCTTGGCCTAACGACACGCTTCACCACTTTACTAGTAAATATGCCCCTTTGTCTGAAAGACAGCAAGAGAGACAGTTGAGAGTTTACCTCTATGAGAACACGACTATCTCCATGTTTTGCTTTTTTGGTTTTGGTCCAATCAGTCGTTATGAGGGATATAGTGGGCCATCCGGCCACTATAGTTGAATGTTGCAGCTTGCACCCTGTGGGCCGGGCTCAGTCCACAGGTTATAAATAAATGTGCGCTTGCTGCTCATGGCCAGTGCTTGTACGCTAGCACAAAGTGTGGTGTGCCATCATTACCAGAGGGGGGTAACTAGGCCTCGCATGCAGTGCAGCCTTATGTGTACTTACCCCTACTACACCTACCAAAAAAGGAATATATCCTTGTGTAACGTAACTGGTGCTCATGTAAAGCGCTCCAATACCTTTGGATCAAGTTCGTACTTTATAAAACTGCAAATAAATAAATAACTGGTGTTTGTACCTTACACAAGATTTGAATCCGGGCGATATTTGCTCTTGCACTAATCGCACAATCCTTTTTGCCGAATTACAAATTTTGTACACTGTGCTATTGCTCACATTTGGACATCTGGTAAAACCTAGCGAGAATCTAGTTGGCAAATTACATTAAATTTCAATATGTGCATCCTGGAACATGTTCCAGGGTGCAACATTCAGACTTACGCACCCTTGAACAGATGCAGATTCAATCCAGCTCAAAGGACACATTGCCTTCGAAACAACAGCTCAGATGCGTAGTTCACAGCCCATGACTCTAAAGTGGCACATAATCACACAAACGTACCCTGGCATCAAATCACCATGATGCAGATTTGTATATAGATCAAGATACACACAGTTGAGATATGGGTCTTAAGGGCAGAGCACAAATTCAATGACGCATGTGGCAACTAAACTGCACTACTTATCCTCCAAGAGAAAATACCTTGTCTCAAAATCAAAATCTGTTTGTGTGCATTATATCACAAAAGCGAAGCCTAACCCAAGGCTGACAACAATTGATTTCAGTCAAGATGATAAGCTGCAATAGTTTAAAAGCAACGATTGGACACAGTATAAAACCGCCAGACTAGCGGGGGCACGGCGGTGGCGGTCTTCCAACCGCTCACTATGTTGTGCCCCCTGTGTGCATGCACCCCAGTACCTGCATGGCATGGACTGCAGCAGTCCATGCCGTGCAGGTACTGATTTTGATGTTCCCATTGCGGTGCTGCCGTGGGAATGCCAAAGAACAGCCCGCCAGACAGAAGAAAACTCCTAATCTGGCGGGCGGTTCAAACATGGGTTTGGCAATGCAGGAGCAGGCGGTCCCGCTCCTGCACTGCGAAACTCATAATATATATATATATTGGCCTTCGACACTGTCTCCCACTCTATTCTCTTGGATAGATTATGGGATGTGGATATCCAAGGTTCAGCTTGGGCTTGGCTGAAGTCTTATTTGGGGGATTGCTCACAAAGGGTTGTCTTACCTCCCTTCACATCTGCAGCCAAACCACTTGATTGCAGGTACCTCAGGGTTCTGCCCTGATCCCAATGCTTTTTAATATTTACTTAGCTCCTTTGGCCAAGCTAGTGGAGGCATCGGGCATAAGGATCATCTCTTACACAGATTATACATAGGTAATGCTCTCATTCTAGGAGAAAGAGGTGTGTGCATTGACAGCGTTTAAGAGATGCCTGAGGGCCATGAGTGAATGGATGAATGGGAGTTGTCTTAAGTTAAACTCTGATAAAACAGAGATTCTTTTGTTTGGCAATAACCGTCATCCTGATGCACTCAACTGGTGGCCCTCAGAGCTTGGCTCCTCCCCCCCTTTCCCCGCAGTGATAGTAAGAAACCTTGGGATCAAATTTGGACGAACCTATCCTTTGAGCCTCGGAGCAGATCAGTGTCAGCTGTTTTCATATGTTGAAATCAGTTAGGAAGATGATTCAACCTGATTCCAGAGGAAAGTCATAAATCTGTCATCCATGCTCTGGTAATATCAAAACTAGGCAATGCGAACAGCCTGTACTTAGGATTACCATCCAATCTACTCTACTGTTGCAGAATATTCAGAATGCCACAGCCCAGCTAATCCTGAAGTTACTGGATCTGCTTCTGTCATGGCCACCCTGTTCAGTCTTCATTGGCTCTCTATTGCTAGCAGCATCAAGTTTAAAGCTCTAATACTTGCCTTCAGAGCTTATGAGCATAAAGGTCACAGCTATCTGAGAAAAAGACTGCTTCACTATCATCAGGTGAGACCACTTCGAAACGGCAGTACAATCCACAAGCATGTTTACCACTTACTCACTTCACCATTGTCTCTGCATTACAAGTGATTATGTAACATGCATGCGAGATTTGTGTGAGTCACATGAAAGCAATCTTGTAAACTGAAAGAAAACCTAACCTTTTTCGGTGCCCCCTTTATAATTACTCTTAACACACCTTACATTGAAATTACCCTTAATGCCCTTTACCCCGACCCTCCCCTAAACCCTAAAATACCCTTACCACCATGTACTCCTACCCACCACTAAACCCTGAAAATTCCCTTACCACCCTATATCCCTACTAAACCCTAAAATTACCCTTACCGCCCTATATCCGTACCCAGACCTAAACCCTAAAAACACCCTCACAATTCTATACCCCTACCCACCCATAAACCCTAAAATTGCCCTTACTACCCTATACGTCTACCCACCCCTAAGCTCTAAAATGAACCTTAACACCCTATACCCCTAATCACCCCATAACCCTAAAATTGCCTTTACCCCCCTATAATCCTACCCACTCCCAAACCCTAAATTTTATATATATGTCTATAGCTATTTATCTGGCTATCTATCTCTATATCTATATATCTATATATCAGAAAATTGGATCAGATCCCTTGGAAACAGGAGTACATAATGGTGGCACTAGATGTGGTCTTGTTGTATACGTCCATTGAGCACAACAAAGGAATTCAGGCATGTGAATACTTTCTGAGGGATCATCCAATAGAATGGTATGATCTTACACAAATGCTGCTGGAAATGTAGAAATATTGCCTTACACACAATGTTTTTATATTTAATAGCTAGTATTATTTACCACTACATGATCCGGCGATGGGCACCTCCTTCGCCCTCACATACGCAAATCTGTTTATGGGGGTGGTGGGAGAAAGAGGAAGCCTGGGCCCAAGAAAATTACATTTTTACTGAGAAAATTGCAATGTGGACCCGGTTCATAGATGATTTATTTATTCTATGGGAAGGCAGTGAGAATGAATTGAACGGCTTCCTGTAGGTACTGAACAATAATGAGCTTAATTTGCAATTCACAAGTACTCAGAGCCACCTTCATTGTCACTTCTTGGATGTTGAAATAGAGGTGGTTGATAATGCACTAACCACAAAGATTCACAGAAAACCAACTGCAACCAACTCCCTATTACATGCGAACAGTGGCCATCCGGATGCTTCAAAATGGAGCATTCCATATAGTCAAAGGCTGAGGCCAAGAGAATATGCTCAACAGAGGAGTTGTACAATAAAGTAATAGGTGGCATGGCCAAGAGTTTCCTCAAAAGAGGATATCCTAAGAGTGTCTTGGAAGATGCTAGAAAAAGAGCCAGTGAGAAACCAAGAGACCAACTGTTATATTCAGTGTAGCAGCCCAAAAGAAAAATATCAAGAGGTGAAAAGATTATTTTTGGAGCACAATATGGCACAATCAAATATCATTTTGACCTCCAGTCACTATCACCCGAAAAAAGAACAAAAAAACTGTCTCTCTGCGAATATGGGAGGCTTTATAAAATGTAGCTCCTGCAAAGCGTGCAAATATGGTTCAAATTGCAGGAGTTACTGAACCTTTGAGGGCCATGAGGTGAAAATTAATGATCGTATCACCTGCAATACGAACTATTTGATTTATGTCCTCAGATGTGGATGTGATAAGCTGTTTTTGAGTAGCACCATGAATAAGTTAAACTAGAGAATATTGCAGCACATTCAAACCATAAAGAATGGCGAAAGGAGTTACCCAATGGCCTGCCATTTTGAACAATATCACAATCGATCATTGACAACTTTTAGTCATTGTGGAGTTAAGCACATTCGGGCGCACCCAAGGGTAGGTGATCGCGAGAAAGAATTTAGGAAGCAGGAATCATGTTTGATATTGTCAAAAGGGAACGGAGATACCTTGGGGTCACAATGCTGATGCTGAACTGTTTGTACATTTGTGATTTGGATATTGAATGAAATCTTGATTTGGCTCTTTGAACTCTGTGGAAATTATGCACTTTATAGGGAATCAGATTGAGTAATTTGGTAGTATGTAGGTTATGATAATTGGAATTTTCCTCTTTCTCCTATATAGACTTAATACCAACTTCCTGTGGGTTATGGAATGCCTATTAATCGATTCAAAGATCTGGGGTGTGTGAAGTGTCAGTGTTGGATATGTATGACATATCATAATCTTATTTTGGGTACAAGGAAACTGCACATTGGATCTCTTTTACTATGAACAGTGTGTCTCCTTTTTGCACCTGGGAGAATTAATATTGTTGGGTCCCCTGGACTCGAGTAGTATGTACCATATGAGAGTTATGCACTTTTTTTGTGGGTTATATAACCAGATTTTATGCATTTATGAAATTGAATATCTTTTATAGTACACAGATGGTGTGCCCAATGGTACCTTCAAAAGATTTGCAATTGCAAGAGTGATCATGATTATACATTGTGCACTTTAGGAGCACTTATGCACTTTAAACATGCACTTTATTTGCATCGTAAAGGTTTATATGGTTGCGTATATTAGATTCCCATATTTATAAAATAGAATATTTTCTATAATACTCAGATAATGCGCTTAATAGTACCCTCACTATATCTACACTTGCAAGAGTGATTATGATAACACATTGGGCATTGATGCATTGTGTGAACTTTGAGACCTTATGAGCTTAGGAGTGAAATATTATGTATTTATCATAAATCATTGTGTGAGAAGGTCCGCATATTTTAGGTTCTGGGAATCTTGCACTGTGCACTTTATAGGCAGTATGCACTTTAAATAATTAAATTTGGAAGCACAGTGCGGGTTCAGACTAGCCTTATATATGACACTTTTATATGTGATTTTTATATGCAATGTTTATGTATTATACATCACCCACATTGAATGAATTAAAGTGGAAAACTTTGGAAAGATGTGGAATTTTGGGACTCCTCAAGATCAAACATTAACCGTTTGGAAAGTAATATGCACTTTTAGAAAATGGCATCATATCATGACGCACTTTGCACTTTAGGATAACCAAGCAAATAAGAATATTAGGGCTTATCAGCACAGGAAGTTGGTAAAATGATTGAACAATCAATGGCAGTCTGAATGGATGTTTTTGTACTCTGTGGCAGAAAACATTTTCAAGAAATTAATGGAGGTTGAAATTTGCCATGTAGAGTTGTTGCTCTAGTGTTTAAGGGTCACTAAAATGGAGAAAGGACTGTTATAATAATGCTATGCACCGCAATGTTTGTGAGACCCAGTTGAAGGCGTCAGCCGAAACACATCAGTCGTTACTTTGTTTGGATTTGTGCCACATAAATATGTGACGTTCACTAAAGAAAATGGAACAATAAAAAGGAAATTAATTCTTGGAGGCTGACTGTTTGTTGTGCCGCTGCGTTGGGGGTCCGTGGAGGAGAACCGCTTTTACAGATATATATATATATATATTCACTGAAAAAACCATAGGTTTTACAGACGTTATAGTTAGAAATTAGCATTTAAAAAACCTTTGAAATTCACTGAAAAAACCATAGGTTTCAGGGGCGTTATAGTTAGCTGGACATTTCACTCGTACAAAACCATAGGAATTCCACTGTTATAGTTAGTTCAGCTAACTATAACTCGCGCCCCCGCAATGCACTGCTCATGACGTCACATATTACATCATTCATGACATGGTCAGTGACATCACTGATGACATCACTGATGACATCTCAAATGTTCTGGCTCCTTTGAGCTCATATAGTGTGACTTTGTATATTATAATATTGACACTGTACTTGACCTCAGAAGTGTTGGTGACCCGTCGGAGCGAAGACTAAAGATTCATATGTAACGTCAGCAGCTTCTAGTTTGTAGTCTATTTCCCCTTGAGATCATATAGTGTGAGTATGTATATTATAATAACCACACATTATGATCTCAGAGGAGTTTGTGACCCGTCGGCGCGAAGACTAAAGATTTATATGTAACGTCAGCAGCTTCTGCTTTTTGGTCTATTTCTCCCTTGAGGTCATATAGTGTGAGTATGTATATTGTAATATTAACATTTATACTGACCTCAGTGGAGTTTATGACCCGTCGACGCGAAGACTAAATATTTATATTTAACGTCAGCACCTTCTCGTTCTTACTCTGTTTCTTCCTTAGGATCATATACTGTGAATATGTATATTATAATATTAACAGTCATTGTGATCTCAGAGCACTTTATGACCCGTTGGCGCGAAGATGAAAGATTTCGAAATCCCGGAAAAAAGAAGCTCTGAACATACTCATCGCTGGAAAGTATTTCGTTATTGATCTTGTTTTGTATTGATGACTTCATTTTCCTTTTCCTTTTTGTGTGCCATCAGTGACACTGTGTATATTGTAAGAGTGTGATATTTCCACACAACAGGAATTGGAGATTTGTCGCCGCCAGGAGTAAACCATCTGAAATACAGTTTACTGACCTTTATAACTTACTTGATCAGATATTTTTACAGTGACAATATTTTTGGAAATTGCAGTTTAAAAAAAATAGTTCCCATAGATACTTTCTTAGTGAATCCCTTTGATAAACCCTACATTTCTAAATGTTTTTTTGCTATTTCTATTTTTGTCTGTTGCGGTTCCTATTCACCTTCTCCCTATAGAATATATACGACCAGCAGTGTATATTATTATACTACTATCCTATATATTCTTAAAGGAGTATGTGATTTGTTAGCGGAGCAGTGACCGACCTCTAAGCACTACGACCAAACTTTCCCGAATTCTACAGAATAGAAATTATAAAAAGTGATAAAGCGTACATTTCTATGTAATATAAAGTGATTTGTGTTTAACTGTTTTTTACTTGTTATTGTTCTTGTGACCTGAGGTGAAGTAGTGCGGGAGTGTTTCTTGTAGCACTTCTTTTCTACTTCATCTAAAAGTAACTCATGCCCTCTTATATTATCAAGAATATGGGGCAACACTTTTACAAACTATAGCAGAAAAAAAAAGGGAGGGTGTGCCCACGCTTAAGGGATATTTTATGAATTGCGTTTTTATTTGTCACCCCTTTGATATATACAGCTTCAGTTTCCGAAGAAAGTATATTTGTAATTGCTTAAAAAAACTATTTCAAACCTAGACTGAAATTTTTGCTGCGCAACCACAGCTCCCCGTCAGAAACCCCACATTATAACTAAACAGTGCTCCTAAACTTAATAAAAAGAAGACCGCAACACACTTTGTTATTTTCCCGCCGTGATTTGTACACCCCACGCCAATTATATAAATGGCCTTTAAAATATATAAAAAACAATTTTTACCTTCACAATCCCTCTCCACCACTTGTGACCACTGTACAGAGTTAATAGTGTTCCTACCCTACCCGCTACTACTTTCTTTTCCCGTACTCCATTGAAGTGCGTCACAAAATGGTTCACAACAGTGAACCGTTCCCAGCCAATAATGAGCAAACTTGTACTCGGAACACTTTAGCCAATAAAATGTCCATGGTGTTCCGCAGAGGGGGAGGGAATCGCTGCCAACACTTCTACTTTCAATGGTTTACAGCCAATGAACATTAAGCTTGGGAAGGTCCTGCTTGGAACACGTTACCCAATCAGATGTCCCTGATGCTCCGCGGAGGGGGAGGGAATGGCTGGCAACACTTCTACTTTCAATGGTTCTCAGCCAATGAACATTAAGCTTGGGAAGGTCCTGCTTGGGGCACGTCAGCCAATCAGATGTCCCTGCTACTCCACGGACGGGGAGGAAATGGCTGGCAACACTTCTACTTTTATTGGTTCGCAGCCAATGAACATTGAGCTCGCTGTTGGAACACCTCAGCCAATTAAACGTTAATTTTGTTCCAGACACACGAACAGAACACGCCCTCCCACATAATATTAAATTTCGTCTAAGAAAGTGACACTGCCCGTGATAAAAGTGAACACCGCATTATAAGTAAACATTACTGCGCATTATATTAAAGGAAGGCTGCAATACGGTGCATTGTTATTTTCCCAATATGATTTACACAGCCTACTGAACATTGCCGCAATACCGCACATTCACACTACCTGTGTGTGCACCCTACACACTGCTTGCCGCAATACAGTGCATTGTTTTCCCGACGGGATTTCCAGAGCCTACACAACCTTGCCGCAATACCGCGCACCGTTGTTCTGCGGACTTGATTTCCACGGCCTACGCAACATTCAAACTCCCTGCCTCTGCACCGTACAGACTGCTTAAACTAAGACCACAGTGTTCCTACTATACCCTCTTATACAATTTTTCTCTTTTGTTTCGCCCTACGCCTTTCAACTCAGTCACAAAATGGCTGCCAACACTTCCTAGTTTCAACAGTTCGCAACCAATGAGCCGCACGCTCGTGCTCGTAACGCCTCAGCCAATCAGATGTCAGAATTCTCAAATATCGATATCTGTAAATTTTGATATTTCTCTAAAACTACTGAATGGACTTACCCCATTTAAACAAAAGCGTGTTTTCTGGACCAAGACCTTTCTCCCTGCCAAATTTGGCGTAATTCCGTTCAGCAGTTTGACCTGTAGCCTTGTCTAAAGTTTCCTATGGAAATTGCATGGAGAAAACACGTTTTGGGACCCCCCTTTTTTCTCAGCCCCCCTTCATGAATCACCCCCAAACTTTCAGGATAGGAGCTCACCTGAAAAGAGGAACTTTTGAGCACATCAAAAAATGCTTTTCCTAACTATAACTATCTACTGGCGACCGCCATTAGATAATATATATATATATATATATATATATATATATATATACACACACACCTGGTGGCGGTCGCCACTAGGTAGTTACAGTTAGGTCGGCTGTTCCATAAGAAAAGTGTTTTTGTGTTGCTAATAATTTGGCACCGTTTGACGAATCTCGACTAACTTTCAAAAAAGGTGCTTCTTTTGACTAGTTTGTGCATGAATGTTTCGGGGTAATCCGTCAAGCAGGGGCCAAGAAAAAGGGAGGTCCCAAAACTTAAAATCCCCATGCATTTTCCATAGACTTCTTTAGACAAGGCTACAGCAACAACTGCTGAACGGAATTACACCAAATTAGCAGGAAGCTAGATCTTGGTCCACAGATTGTGCCTTTTGTGATTTGGTGTAAATCTTTTTAAGAAATTGAGGTTGAAAAATAATTGTATATCTGGATGGTTGGGTCAGCGAGTGTCTCGAGAGACTCTTGTGGAAGCGTCAATTTAAAAATAGAGCTTTCTGATTGGCCCAGGGAGCTTTAATTCCCTTGGGCAATCTTGCTCCTTCGGGAGTCAGACTCCTGCTGGAGCGAATGTTCTGATTGGCTGCCAACAACACGAGAAAAATGCTGCTGGAAGCCATTACAGTACTCCCGGACTCGCGGACTTAGTCCCCTGTCCTAAACATGGTTAAAAAAATATAAGGGTGCAGGGTAGAGATACCCTGACCCCCTAGGCTCCATGGGGAGACCCAGGGGTACCCTGTGGGGCTAAAAAGGAAAAACAATTGGCAAAAATGCAGCGATCCTGCGAAAGTCCTGCAGCATCGAAAAAAAATACAAAATTACGGCTGATTCGCATTTACTGTATTTATGTCCCGGGGAGCCCACCCCCGGGGCTGTATTCATAATGGTGAGGGGGATGTGTAGCCACCTGTCCGAGTCTATAGAGGCCCGGGGAGCCCACCCAGGGCCAACATTTGTTTATATGGGGAGGGGGGCTGCGTGGCCCCCCTCCACGAGCCTCCAGAGGTCTCAGTAAGCCCACCTCTGGGGCTGAAATGTGTTTATGTGGGGAGAGGGGCCACACAGCCCCCCTCACTGAGCCTAAAAAGGCCCCGGGGAGCACACCCCTAGTGCCAAAATTTAACAAAATGAAGAGGGATGCCATGTGGTCCACCTCACTGAGCCTTTAAAAAAATACACAGCCCTGGGTGTTGAGGCTCCCAGGGCCTTTTTAAAGCTCTGGGGGGGGGCATGCAGCCCCCTCTCCTTAATTTTTAGCACTAGCCCTGGGGGATGGGGTCCCCAGGGCCTAACAAGGCTTGGAGAAGGAGCTGCGCGGACCCTTCCACTTTAATTTTAGTTGTGGCCCTGGTGGATGTGGTCCCCAGGGCATAACAAGGCTCCAGGAGGGGGGGCCGCATGGCCCCTCTCCCCTTCAATTTAAAAAAAACCCCTGGAGGATGGGGTCTCCAGGGCCTAATACGTTTCGGGGAGGGTTACCATGCGGCTCCCTTCCCAATTAATAAAAAAGGCCATGTGGGATGGGGTCCACAGAACCTAATAAGGCTCTGGGGGCCACATGCCCTCCTTTAATTAGAAAAAAAGCCCTGGTGAATGGGGCCCCCTGGGCCTAATTACAATCCGGGAGGGGGGCCAAGTGACCCCCCTCCCCTTTCATTAAAAAAAGCCCTGGGGAATGGGGTTTCCAGGGACTAATAAGGCTGGCGGATGTCATTTGAGATGTCATAAATTATGTCATAGAAAATGTGATGCATGATGTAAGACGTGAGGTCAGAAGCAGTGCATTGAGGGGGCGCAAGTTAAAGTTAGTTCTGCTAACTATAACTTTAGAATTGCTGTGTTTTTTTTGTTCAAAACATTAATGTTGTCACTGACAAATTCACCTATCTATAATGTTACTTCAACCTTTGGTTCATCACTCAGTAGTTAGTTAGGCTAGCGTTTCCATAGGAAATGCGTTTCTGTGATGCTAATAACTTTGGCACTGTTTGACAAGTCTCCATGAAACTTTCCAAAAAGTGTTTTTTTGTGCCTACTTTGTGCATGGATTCAGGTTGAGCCGTTAAGCGGGGACCGAGAAAAAAGGGGCGTCTCAAAACTTAAAATCCCCATGCATTTTCCATAGACTTCTTTAGGCAGGGCTACAGCAAAAACTGCTGAACGGAATTACACCAAACTTGGCAGGAAGCTAGATCTTGGTTCACAGATTGTGCTTTTTGTGATTTGGTCTAAATCTGTTCAGTAGTTGTTTTAGAAATTAAGGGTTGAAAATATTTGTTTATCTGGGTTTTTTTTTAATGTAGGAAATCTTTATTTGTATCAGTTAGTTAAACCTCTACAAAAAAGATAAAAACTTTAAAAACAGCGAATTGTCTTATTTCGATATTTCGATATAAATTACAAATAATTTTAGCAGCTAATAACTTGGCAGATGCATAATCAGTAATACGGCCTCTATTAAATGTCTTAGGGGCCCATTACGATGGCGGGCGGAAGCACAACCGCCGTGCTGGCGGATGCAAAAACCACCAGTTACCGCCGGCACGCAGCAGTCCACACGCCCGCCCAATTACGATGCGAAAAGCAGGCCAAACACCGCCGGCAAGCCAGCAACACCGTCCGCCATCAAAGTGCGCCCGCACACGTAGCGGCGCAGCCCAACTGACACACACCGTCCGACGAAACACGTCCCGCCCGGGCGCATAAATTACGATGCCGCAAACAAACGGCTCCCACGGCAAAGAGACACCGCACGTGAAAGAGAGGCGGAAACACGGACGCAGAGCACGGACAACGAAGAAGCGGCACCCCGGGCATGAATCCAGCACTGCAGGCCCTTCCCATGCTTCTGCTGATGCACCACCAAGGACGCAACGTACCGCGGAGACGCAGGTAGGCACACACACAACAAGTGCACGCAAACAGCGCACACAGTGCAAGGGCGGAAAAAGCGGACAACCCCCCACCAGCGCGTGCACACTACACATCCACCATTGCATCCACATATGACACACAGGCCAAATCCTAACATCGCAGAACACATGTGTACACACCACCTGGGACTAGGAACCAACCACCCCGTCACGGCCCCAAAGCGCCGATGACGCCGCCACACATGCGCACAACGCAGAGGCCAACCGCAGCGCCATGCATGCGTCGCACACAGACACAGGGACACAACCAAGCAGCACACACACCAGCCCCACCCCGAACGCACATGACACGTGACAGGCCGGCCACAGACATGTCCCCAACGCCCAATTCACGGACAACACCCAACGCCACACAACCGACGCACACATGTCAGTGAAGTCACGCAACAGCAGGACACACCCCAGTGTAACAAACATGGCGAAGCACACAGCGGCGGCAACACCAACTAGGAGAAGCAGGGCCCCTTCGGGAAGAGGAACGCCAGTACCACACTGAAAAACCCATACCACCCTGCACATATGAACAAGACACATGAAACGGAACACCAAAGAGCCCGGTGACCGACAACAGGTGGCCCAAGAATTACATCCACACACAAGGCCCAACGCAGAGCGGAAAGGCAGCCTGCCGCCCACACAAGGGAGAGCAGACAGCACTGAATGACCTTCCATTCCAACACCGAAACCACAGCCCTACGACAGAAGCCGGTGAATACAGCCATTGTCCAAGAATAGACCAACACAGGCATGCCGAGGAGACCGACCACACGGCAGATAGCGCATATCACAGAAGCACACAACGGACGGGGAAGAAAGAAGAAAACACTCCCCCATGTCGGCCACATGCAAGTTAATTGGAAGGAGTCACACAGCACCGACCTTGAACTGTCTGAGAAGCATGTGGGAAGAGGGCCCGTGTCCTCCAAACAAGCCAACAGAACACAAGTCCTGTCTCCCCACGACTACACAGAGCTCACAGCAACCCCGGAGCGTGCACATTGCAGACTGCACACACAGCCGGAGCACGCCACCTCTACGAACCGCTGCGAAATGGCAACCGCAACACACCTACCCAACTACGCCGAACAGCTCAAGCTGTACCAAACCAACACGATACATACATTGGGATGCGATCTCCTGTCCCTGCTGAACGTAAGTTACCGACTGACTTACCGCATCACATTGTTCAGCTGCGTCATGCCCGTCTTCTACTGTCGGAGGTGTCCCTACCAGCATCCCGTCGAGATATGCCTCTCCAACCCGGCATGTCTGAAGGCGGACCTGCTACCACTACTCCTCCCTCTGGACGCACACGACAGGGCCTGCTCTGCCTATGGGGGCATGGCGTATGTGGCCAACATCGCACGCGCACTGAAATGGAACCACTGTGCCTCCACACGACGGATCATCGAGAACAGCTACATCGAATGTCACCCAGCATGCCCCATCATGGTCCTCCAAGGGACAACCTACGAACAACACCTTGACAGCCACCATCCGCTTCATTGGCTGACAAACATGTACACCACCAATGACATGGAAGCCCTGCTGGACGGCATCGCATACCTGACAACCTGTAAATACGTCGGACCACAACGCAGGTTCCCCGAGTGACCTATGAAGTCCAACCCCGCACCCATGCTCAGCTTCCGCACGGACTGGCCAGTCACCACCACAACAGCCATACCAAACGACCGGCAACTGTAACCACACCATCAACGACATCGCCATGACATCGGATATGACCGGGACATGCACACTGTTCCCCATCACATCCAGGAACACCGCATGCATCGTGGGAGGCAGTGGCATGGGCTCTGTGCATCGCACCCACATGGACGGAACTGCACGAACAACCAGGACACGACATGGATCCAGCGCACATGGACACACACACCGCTCAGTGGACATGAATAGGTCGCCTGGAGTCTGTGGGTGCTGCACCCCTCCCACCCCCGCCCCGGGAATCCCATACCAGGACCTTTGCATGGACGACAAGTGCATACAACAACAACACGACCCCAGTGACTGTGACATGTCCAGTAACCACCACAGTGCAACAACAAGTGGCACGCCGCTGCATGCACGCAAGCACATGCCCTGATGTCATCTCACATGCACGCGTGCATGAGGAACAACCGCAGCAAACCTGTCACATGGAACTGAGATGGACTGTGCCCATGATGCCGAGCGGTCTGGTAGGCTACATGTATACCGTCTGTGTCAAAGTCCGCAGCTCCGCAGCTATACGTAAATGTACATTAGCACAGCCTTGGCCAAGCAGATGTAACCCCACACCCTATCCCATTTGTAATCATGCTCAGTATATCCTCAACATGTATTCCGCTGCCAGTAGTGTCCACTATACTGCATCACAGAGGACAGAAGACTCAATATAATGTCTGAAACCAAAACTGTCTCCGCTGACTCATTTCACAAGTACGAATGAGAGAGGATGAGAGTATGTGAAGTACACGGCAGTCGTGACATGACCATGTAGTCCACTGGTATTGGATGTCAACGCAAATGAGTAGCACTACTGTGGAAGACACACATGTGTCGTGTGAAGTCGTATGGACGCAGTGCTCAGGTGGGTGGGTGCGACGGGTAGATGCGCACATGCCAAGTTGGAGCACGCCGTGTTGGGAGGGGTGATGAAC
Organism: Calotriton arnoldi; assembly: GCA_963921515.1. Lineage (NCBI taxonomy): Eukaryota > Metazoa > Chordata > Amphibia > Caudata > Salamandridae > Calotriton > Calotriton arnoldi. The sequence goes on from CAWUFW010019087.1 coordinate 41,651, forward strand.
AGTACACCACCGCTTCCCTGGGCATTGTGAGAGGACACCTGTCGGGGGGAGTGAACACGTGTGTGCACAGCAGCCGGGCACACGTACAAGGCGGTACCAGGCGCACCTCAGCCCACCCTCTGTGGACAAGCTGGATCCTGTTGTGCGCCCGCCATGCCCCTTGACAAGGCACACACAGCCCCAGTCGACCAGGTGTAACCCCAACATAGTCAATCCGCACAGGCGATACAGGGCACGGGATGGCAGTGGAGCATGGTGTGTGACAGGTCTCCTCGCGCTCCTCCTGGTCATATCACGCAGGCAATAGAACCTCAACGTCTAGCATGGCACAAGTCAAATGGAAGTGTAGGGGGACGCACCACAGCACGAGCAGCACTGACGTCACGGGAGGTGGCTCGCACCATCCCATCCATTGCCCATCATACCAACCACGCCACATGCCATTGCGACTAAGTGCAAGCGCGTGCGCCACCACCCCCGAGCCCTCCCCAGAGAGGCCAAAGAGTGAATGTGTGGGCCATCAGCCACAGACGGACGCGGCCTGGCCGCAAGGGCAGCCACAGCCACTGGGTGTCGCAGGTGGCGGATCCGGAAGGCGAAGACTGTGATGCATAGTCCATGCAGGCCGGGTCTCCATTTGGGGCACCACGCAGGTGGACGGCGTCCCGCCACACATCATACCCTGAGACAGCCCACTCGTGCAACTGGACCCACACATACACTCCTTGCCCTCTCTGGTGCGAGCTTGGGGCTGCCTGTGCAAGCGCTAGCCTCGCAGGTGAGCATGCATATTGGGGGGCGAGGGGAGGACATGAGGGCTGGGGCGAAGATGACTGTATCACTGTCAGTTAGTACAAGGGATGACCCAGATGTGGAAAGGAAGAGACGTGTCCCGTGTGTACTGCAACTAGTCGCCAATCCAACTACCCCCCATGTCCGGAATGTAAGCCCGCACCTAGGCCCGCCCATCCGCCACATCGAACATACCACCAGCACGACAACCTTCCCATTCGAAACACTGACTGGGGGTGGCGACCAGTGAACAATCATGTGTAGCCTACCCACGCGTACATGTGGGCCCTCCATGATCCATGTCACCTGCGGCAAAGACATGACATGCGCAATGAGGGAAGTGAGGAGAGCTGTCCGCCCCACGCGCAGAAGGTGCATCAGCTCCACAGACCCAGCAGCGAGTCCAGCAGGGGTCACATGTGCAGGGGCAGCTGTGCCTGGTGTGAAGGCACATGCAAATAGACAGCACATCGACCAATGTGTAGTCTGCCCACATCCACAGTCCATCATCATGCGGACATAGGAATTGAACACAGGGCAACACATCTTAGTTGGTGCACCCACCGTGACCAACAATGCGCAATCATCGACGTACCCGCCCTGTGCATGGCCCCCCACCCAACGGAGGCACATCCAGTGCCACCATCCCACACACACAAGCCTTCCACGGAACATGCTGTGTCCAATGGTCAGTACAGAGTCAGCGCCCATCTGGTGGATCCTGAACAGGAGACACATGCACACACATGCCAGCTCCCACTATGTACGTCTGCCACCTGGCACGTGCAATGTAACCACTCACCTGTGACGTGTGACTGCAAGCACACAGCCGTCTTGGCATGGGGCTGTCAATGTGGACACCTGTCAATGTTTCGGGAGGTGTGATCCGTACAGTGCTGTACATAGGGTGCAGTGCTGACACCTACTACTGTCTCATATCCCCTCGTGCCACAGGTCCCACTTGTTTTGGCCGCTCAGCCTGTGCCCACATCGTCGTCGTCGTGTGCCATACTCATCCAGCCTCGGAAGCAGTTCCATGCTCAGCAGACACTCATGTTGCCGTGGCGTTGCCGCTTGACGAATATGCAGTCAGTCCCCATCAGCACGCCCCGCAAGTCATTGGGGCCTAGATCCCCATGTGCATGCACATGGCAGTGGTATGTCTCACTTGCCATTGCCATTGTTGGGAGACCTGTGTAAGTGTATTGTGGCCGTGCCGTCCCAGCTTGACAGCTGGGCTGTGGCTCATGTGCTTGCTCAGTCATGTCAGTGATGTGTATGCGAAATTGCTATGTGCCGTGTTGCTTTGACATGTGTCCTCTGCCATTTACCCCAGGCGGAGACCGAACATTGACCGCCCATACCAATTGCTGGCGGACATGGACGATACAGAGGTTATCAGGAAGTTTCGGCTGGACAGGCCAACCCTGCATCGACTGTGTGCCATGTTAGAGCCCCATCTCCGTCCCCGCAGGGTGTATCCGACTGCTGTCACCCCCACGGCTAAGGTGATGGCCGCCATGCATTTCTTCGCCACTGGGTCATTCCAGCACACAGTGGGCAGTGGAGGAGGGATGTCCCAGCCCATGTTCAGCAAGGTGCTGAGGGATGTACTGGCAGCCATGATGCTGTACCGAAACAGGTACATCAGATTCCCCAGGGCTCGTGAATTGGCGGCAGTGAAGGGTGCATTCTATGCCCTTGGCAGAATCCCACACGTCGTGGGAGCCATTGACTGCACACATGTTGGCCTTGTTCCACCACAGGCCACTGAGCACCTGTACCGCAACAGGAAGCACACGCACTCCCTGAATGTGCAAGTGGTGTGCCTTGCGGACATGGTGATCACCCACGTGTGTGCCAAGTTTCCAGGCTCGGCACATGACGCACACATAATGCGCAACAGCATCTTGCCACGACTGATGGCCAATCTGCAACAGGATCGTGGCTGTATTGTCGGTGAGTATGTGGAGTGGTGTAGCGTGCTGGTTGTGCGATGCTGTCCCCTGTCCAGTTGGAATAGCAACGGTTCTCTGTGTCCCTCACACCCAGGTGACTCTGCGTATCCGAATGGGGCATGGCTGCTCAGTCCATTGAGGAATCCTCGCACCCCAGCAGACGATCGATACAATGAGGCACATGGGAGGACCAGACGTGTGGTCGAGCGTACCTTTGGCCTCCTCAAGTCCAGGTTCAGGTGCCTGGACCGCACCGAGGGTGCACTGGCGTACTCCCCACAGAAGGTGTGCCAGATAGTGGTGGCGTGCTGCATGCTGCACAATCTGGCCATTCGGAAGCAGATCCCCCTCATTGTGGATGACGGAGATCAACCAGGGCCCCAGCCCGCAGACCAGGACAGCTCGAGTGAGGTGGACAGCGGAGAGGAGGAAGCTGGGAATGTGCGCCAGCAGCTCATCGCCCGCTACTTCACTTGACGGTGAGTGTCCATGTACGACGGATGATGTGTCTGTATCTATGCAGGTGTGTGTGTGCTGTGTCAGGGTGGCCGTATGTTCACTGCGTGCAGTGTGTCAACGCTCCATGGCCAGGGTAGTATGCCACTGTTGGTGACTGTGGCATTGTGCCCTATTGCTCTGTGCGATGTGTGTACATTGCTTGTAGTTGTTGACATGTACTGTGTGATGGGTGTGTGACACACTCATTGAATGTGCTCCTGTTCTGTCTCCCACCCCTAGGTCCCTACAGGCCCTCCGGATTCCATTGCCATGCCACGCATCAGGTGCCCTTCCGCCCAAGGTGGCCGATGTATTCCGTACAAATAAAACACAGGGCACAAACAGCAGTTAGTGAAAAAGGTGCATTTATTACAAACTGTGACATGTGATTGTGTGTAAGGTGATGACAAAAGTGGTGCGTGCAGTGACAATGAGCTGTCGGTCATGGCTGCGTGATGATCAGGGTGTACCCACTGGTTCTATGTCCATAGTCCAACACACACATGCCATCCAGATGGCTGTGTGGAGTGGGATCGTAGAGCAAGTCAATGCAGTGGCTGGTCAAGGAAGGCTGGCGGAAGGCTGGCTGGCTGCCTCACTTGCGACTGGAGCGTGCGAAGTCCTCCCGGGAGATCTGTTTCCTCTTCGGACGGCCCCTTCCACGTTTGGGAGGGGGTGTGTGGTGGCGACCTGCTGGTGGTGGGTGAGGTGTGCTCACTGGCTGTGGACGCAGGGGAAGTGGACACTGCTGGCCGACCCTGCGCCCTAGCAGGTGGTGGCGGAGGTGGTGTTGCTGGCCTTGCCTGTGACCCCACCGCCACCACCAGCTGGCCCATGAGGTCCACGAGTTGGTCCATACGGGACACGAATTGGCCCATATGGGCGTCCATGGACCTCAGCACCCCCAGCACCTCCCGCGTGTCAGTAGCAGACCTGGCCCATTGTCCTTGGGCCTCTTCATAGGCCCCAAGGACTCTGGCCATTTGAGGCAGGGCATGGCTCCCAGGGGAGGCTGGCGTTTCCCTGACCCTGCTCCTCCTACCAGTCCTGCTGCCACCGGCCTGCCCACTAGCCACATTGCTCACCACGGTCCTCGCTGTGGCTCCCAGGGTGGATCCAGTCGGCCGGGCCACCACCTGCGCTGGGGCTGGTGCCAGCGAAGACGTGGTGGTGGTGGAGGCGGTGGTGGTCGGTGCGGCGATGGTGGCGGTTGCGGCAGTGGTAGTGGCCGCAATGACCGTGGGTGTGGCCGCAACGACAGTGGCAGCAGGGGACTGGGACTGTTCAGCATCCCTGGATGATGGGTTGGTGGGTAGGAGGGGTCCTGGGGAGCGGCTGGGCCCTGCCACGCCAGATGGGCCAGCTTGGTGGTCCGTGTCCGAAGAGGTGGACAGATCCTCCAGATCCGTGTGTCCTCGTTGGGGGCTTGTAGGCTGGCTGTGCTGGCTGCTGTCTCCATCCCCAGCGTCCAGCAGTTCGTCACCTGTGGAGAGAATGAGATTTGTTATTGTGTTGCACCTGGCGAAGTATGTATTAGTCGTCTGACATTGGCAGTTCGTGCAATCTCGTACATGGGTTTCCCGGAGGCGAGTGTGTGGCTGTGGCATCTGTAGTTGTGTGTGCTAGGCAATGGGACTGTGTGCTGTGCACATGTGGCATGGGACGGATTGGCCATGCCGATGGGTGTGTTGCTTTGCCCCTACTCATTGTGACTCTGGTGTATGCGGGCTCCTGGCCCATCCTGGGTCTGGTTTGTACTTTGCTTTTGGAGTTCAAATGGAACGCTTAGGAACGCATATGGCAACATGGGGGCCATGCCCCAGATTCGCATTTGGGAGGGGATATGCTTTTGGAGTTCAAATGGAACGCTTAGGAACGCATATGGCAACATGGGGGCCATGCCCCAGATTCGCATTTGGGATGGAATATGCTTTTGGGGTTCAAATGGAACGCTTAGGAACGCATATGGCAACATGGGGGCCATGCCCCAGATTCGCATTTGGGATGGAATATGCTTTTGGGGTTCAAATGGAACGCTTAGGAACGCATATGGCAACATGGGGGCCATGCCCCAGATTCGCATTTGGGAGGGGATATGCTTTTGGGGTACATGCTGTGAGCCATGGGTGCTGAACGTGACATGTGTTGTGGCAGCATGACAGTGCATGGTCTGAGGTGTGTGCATGCCTGACATGCCCTGCATATTTGCTGTCTGTTGTGGTTACTGGACATGGCATTGGACGCATCGTTATGAGTGAGTGATAGTTGTGTGCCAGCCAACGTATTGCAGTTGTCCCATCTCCTTGGTGTGCGTGCTGCCCTGTGCCATGTGCATCACTGCAGTGCTCGGGGGGTGTGGCCCATGTTGTGTGTTGTTGCTCACAGTGTGTCGTGCGCTTAATTGACTTCTGGCACATGGTTGGTCATGGGCATGTGTCTTAGCGTGACTGCTGTATGTGTGGCAGCTGTGCGGATGACATGCCTTTCATGAGACTGGGGCTGACGGATGGGATGGATGGTATGTTGTATGTGCATGGTGTGTCTGTGAGTTTGATGGGTTCAGTGGTGTTCGTGTGCATTTATGTTGTTCCGCTCTGTTGCGTCTAGTGTTGTTTGTCTTACATAGGCGTAGTTGTGGGGTGTGGGGTTGACAGGCAGTAGGGGCTACATGGACAGGACTTCAATGGTGTTTCGGTTGTGTGTGATGAGTTGCACAGTGGCTGCCGTGTGGGACTATATTCAGTGTGGCTTGTGCATGCAGACGTGGCTCCTTGGGTGTTGCTATGTCTGTGATGGGTCATGTGGGGTGTGAGTCTGCTGTTCATGTCCGTGTGCACATTGTTCACTTGTTCGTGACGGTGGGCGGTGCTGCGTGTCCGTGTGCTACGTGACATGTCCCATGTGTTGGTGGTGTTATGGTCCTCATGCCTCCAGTAATCCAGCCCTGTCCAGTTTCCCACCTGCAAGTTGTTCGTGCGTGCACTGTACTGGATGCCACATGGCTCTAAGCGGGGGTGCTCCATGTTGCAGGTCTGTGGGGGTGGGGGGGTGTAGTGGGTCGTGGGGGTGGCTGTACACCCACTGACACCGATTGCTGTGGACCGTGATGTCTGCCTTTCGGCTGTCGTTGTGCACTGCGGTGGCTGACACGTGGCTGTGGGGTGTGGGGGATGCTCCTCCTTGCTGTGCTGTGGGACTGGGGCCTGGTGTGTGTTGTACTTGGGCTGTCCACCGTCCCACCCACTGCACTTTGTGTTCCTGCCACTTACCTGTTACTTGTCGGTTAGTGCAGCTGTGGCGGACACATGGGTGTGGTGGGTGCTCGTTGTGGCGCTTCTGGCATATTTGGGGACCTGTTGGTGGTTACGTGGCTGGCTTAGTGTACACATGTCCCCACGCATCTTACAGTTGTTCGGTTTGGGCTGTGTGTGGTAGTGTCTGTTGCATGTGTGTGTGATGTGTTGTGTATTGTGTGCTGGACATGGGGGTGTTTGTCCCTGGGAGCTGTGGCATGGTAGTTGCGCATGTGAGTACATAGCGGTGTGCTGGTATACATTAGTTTGTACTTACCAGCCTCCACTCCCCCTGCTAATCCGGCGAGGATCTCCGGATGTATTACGACTCGCACCTTCTCCTCCCACGCTTTGAAGGTCTTAAAGAGCGCGGGATTCCCTCCGCCAGTGACGGCAGCCAGCTCTCTGTTTTTGCCCTCCTTCTTCTTGACCAGGCTCTTTACGTCATTCCAACGTTTGTTTATCTCGGTTCTGTTCCTGGGCAGGGTCCCGACTGCATTGACCTGGTCTACGATCCGGGTCCACATTCTGTTTCTGGTGGCTAGTGGTGTGTGCTGGACCATGTTCCCATAGATTTGTGGGTACACCTTGATGATCTCGTCGACCATGACCGTCAGCTCCATGGGCGTGAACTTGGGCATCCTTTGTGGTGCCATGGTGTTTGTGGTGCTGGTGCGGTGTGTGTTGTGTAATGTGCAGGGGGTTTGTGGTGCCGGTGTTTGGTGGTGGTGGTGGTGGTGGTGGTTGTGATGTGTGCGTTTCTGTGGTGTGCTGCTGTCCTTGCTGTGTCACTGTGTCCTCTCCTCTCCTCTCTGGTTTGCAATGTAGCAAGGGGTTGTGGTCTGTGGGAGTGCTGCTTTTGTACTCACCTATGTGGGTGTGTCCTCATGGTCTGTTGTTTTCAGGTGTGTTGTGTCTGGGGTTCTGGCCTTTGTATTTTTTGTTTGTCCGGGGGTGTTTTCGGGATGTGTACTGTGCTTGTGTATTTGTGTGTGCCTTGCTGTGTGGACTTGTTGGCCATGTTGTGTGCTATTGGTTTTGTGTGTGGATGGTTTCTGTGCAGGTACGTGGGCGCCATGGCTTCTGCCGTGTCGATTCTCATCGGCGTTGTTTGCGCTGGCGGGCGGTATATTTGTTGTTTTTCCGCGCTCATGGCGGTGCGATCGTAATTTCACGTGCGGTGTGTCGGTCGTGTGGGCGGGCGGTTTTGTGTTGTCGTGCGTGTTTCCGTCCGTGGCGGGCGGTTTGACTCCGACTCGGACGATGGCGGGCAGTATTTTGTGTGATTTTTCCGCCGATGGCGGTTTTCGGTTTGTGTACTCATAATGGCGTGGTCGGTGTTCAGGCGGTGTGTGCGGGCGGATTTTTGCCGCTTCCATGCCTGGCGGATTTATTTACGCCGGGTATCGTAATGGGCCCCTAAGACACATGCATCTCTAAAGTGACTAAGTGCACAGGCAAGGTGCACAGTTCCATCAGTTCTGTGGGTTGGATAGGGTTCATTTGTGCTCACCTCTATGAGTTATTACTATCCCTCATTTCAAAACATTAGTTGAAACTCAAGGAAATCCAATAAAATACATATGTTTTTAACTTAAATGGCCGATACTTGTGCCTAAAACTCAGTATAAAATTCTAAAAATACATGTCATTCTAATACGTAGTGCAGAATTAATAGCTGAATAGTGGTCTCTTCATTAATTAATACATTCGTTAATACTTCCAATACGCACTAGCAGCCTGATCCTTGATCGTCGCTGTCCCCTTTTTCTGCTTATATGGATTTATCATTCAGCTGTTTAACTGCCTGTCGCAAAAATTTCAAATAGCGTGCTGACATTTGTGAGAATTTCCCAGATTGGCAGGCAGCGACTGCATCTTTACATGCTTTCTAATTTAATAGCATTAAAACCGGCCGCAGCTAGTCTTCTCAGAGACATTAGAGGGGTGCAAATACAGATTATATGCAATAAAGACTCTGGGGCCGATTCCGATCTCGGTCGGAGGCGCACCCAATACCATTCGGTCGGGAAAAAAGCCATGCAAAAGCCTGTTTCCCGACCGATCCGTACAGCACACCGAACGAGTAAGTACGATGCGCACAACAGCACAGAATCCGGCCGAGCCATACTCACCCTAACCAGGTCCTGTTCTCCGACCGAGGCGAATCCGGAAACGCTGAATCGAGTCGCACGGAAGGGAAAATGCAGCTCCGTCCGGCCGAACAAGTACGATGCGCTTCCCGTACGCGCCGAACCCGTCGCTACGCACGGCACGTCAAAGCATCCGGGAGAGGCGCACATAAGCTCCGATTCGCGCCACAACACAATCCACGGCTACGAGACGAACACTCCAGCGACGAGGACGACGCGAAGCGACGAGGACGACGCGAAGCAACGAGAAGGACGAACGACACGAACCAACCATGAATCCCTTCGTCCCGATCATACCAATATTCTACATTTACTACCGGAACAGGCACGGACGCGTACGGCGCAGAAGGTAAGTCAGACACCAACCACAAAACACATACAACACGTACACGACACATCACACACACACAGAGGGATGCAGAATATACTTACACCAGCAACAGCAGCACCATAGGGGCGGGATGCCCATCACCAATGCCACATATGCACACAGGGGCCTGAATGCGCACCACCACCCCTACCCAGGGGGGCAGGATGCCTACCACTACTACCACCCTCACCCAGGGGGGGCTGGATGCCTACCACCACTACCACCCTCACCCAGGGGGGGCTGGATGCCTACCACCACTACCACCCTGAGCCAGGGGGGGCTGGATGCCTACCACTACTAGCACCCTTAGCCAGGGGGGGCTGGATGCCTACCACTACTACCACCCTCACCCAGGGGGGCTGGATGCCTACCACTACTACCACCCTTAGCCAGGGGGGGCTGGATGCCTACCACTACTACCACCCTTAGCCAGGGGGGGCTGGATGCCCACCACCACCCTGAGCCAGGGGGGGCTGGATGCCTACCACTACTACCACCCTTAGCCAGGGGGGCTGGATGCCTACCACTACTACCACCTGAGCCAGGGGGCTGGATGCCTACCACTACTACCACCCTTAGCCAGGGGGCTGGATGCCCACCACCACCCCTACCCAGGGGGGCTGGATGCCTACCACTACTACCACCCTGAGCCAGGGGGGCTGGATGCCTACCACTACTACCACCCTCAGCCAGGGGGGCTGGATGCCTACCACTACTACCACCCTGAGCCAGGGGGGGCTGGATGCCTACCACTACTACCACCCTTAGCCAGGGGGGGCTGGATGCCTACCACTACTACCACCCTGAGCCAGGGGGGGCTGGATGCCTACCACTACTACCACCCTTAGCCAGGGGGGGCTGGATGCCCACCACCACCCCTACCCAGGGGGGGCTGGATGCCTACCACTACTACCACCCTGAGCCAGGGGGGGCTGGATGCCCACCACCACCCCTACCCAGGGGGGGCTGGATGCCTACCACTACTACCACCCTGAGCCAGGGGGCTGGATGCCTACCACTACTACCACCCTCAGCCAGGGGGCTGGATGCCTACCACTACTACCACCCTGAGCCAGGGGGGCTGGATGCCTACCACTACTACCACCCTTAGCCAGGGGGGCTGGATGCCCACCACCACCCTTAGCCAGGGGGGCTGGATGCCTACCACTACTACCACCCTGAGCCAGGGGGGCTGGATGCCTACCACTACTACCACCCTTAGCCAGGGGGGCTGGATGCCTACCACTACTACCACCCTTAGCCAGGGGGGCTGGATGCCTACCACCACCCTTAGCCAGGGGGGCTGGATGCCTACCACTACTACCACCCTGAGCCAGGGGGGGCTGGATGCCTACCACTACTACCACCCCCACTCATAGGATGGACAATGCATGACACAACCAGCATACCACAACCTAGGGAATGCAAGAAAAAGACATCCCCCAACACCATGACAAGCGTGTGTAGACTGTGTCAAATGCCTACAACACCGAACATGACTTTGAACATACAATGTGACCCCCTAGCACATGTGCCACACATATATGTGTGTGGCACCCACAATGCAAGCAGGCCATGACCATTGTGGCAATGGGGTCCAAACCCCCATCATCACAGTGAGCAAAATGTAAGTGTGGGGTCCATAGCTGAAGCACATTTTGAACATTGTGGCAATGGGGTCTAAACCCCCATCATCACAGTGAGCAAAATGTAAGTGTGGGGTCCATAGCTGAAGCACATTTTGAACATTGTGGCAATGGGGTCTAAACCCCCATCATCACAGTGAGCAAAATGTAAGTGTGGGGTCCATAGCTGAAGCACATTTTGAACATTGTGGCAATGGGGTCTAAACCCCCATCATCACAGTGAGCAAAATGTAAGTGTGGGGTCCATAGCTGAAGCACATTTTGAACATTGTGGCAATGGGGTCTAAACCCCCATCATCACAGTGACCAAAAGGTAAGTGTTGACAAAGAAAGAGCTGCAACTGCCAAACTGCATGGATGATTCCTGGTCACAGAACAAAAAACACATCAGTGGCAAAGTAGTGTATGTGTCCCATTGCACATAAATTGGGTGAGCCAAATACTGCAGTGCAAATAAGACATACCTTTGGCCATGTGCAGACAAACAACACCCATGGGGGCTGACACTGTCAACATTCATCAATGACACAATGACAGAAGTGACCATCAGAATGCAGACCCACATATTTGCACCAATGGGCACACAAATGCAGATACCCTGTGGAGACTGCAGATGTGAGGTGAACAGATACCATACCATGGCAGCAATGGGACACACAAACCATGATCATTGTGCTGACCGATGACCTAGGAGTCCCAGGGACAGCAGGGGAAACCCACCAAACTACATACAGCCAATGGCACACCCAAGATATGCCAATGCAGTGGTGCAGATGCACAAACACAAACAGGCAGACCCACACTGCACATCATACACAACAGGTGAGGGGGGGGTGCCAGTGTCCCCAGGCAACCACACAACACATGAGGAGACCTGAATACCAATCATACAGATGTGCATACAGTGCCACACAAAGGTAACTCATGGATCCAAATCCCCTATGTGGGCAAGCAGGCATTGTCAGATGAGAGGGAGCACAAATCACACATGTCACACAGGCACGTAGGAACAGCAACTGACACAGCAAGACACAGACACACCACAGCACCACCCCCAGGGCCCCCACAATGTGGTGACCCTGGGCTGCATTACAATCCCACTGTGATGACAAAGCTAAATGTGGTTCACACTGTGAACCACAGTCATGTGTCCTGAGCAACAAACTACCATCACACCTACACAAGCACAAATCAATCAGCATGGCCAGTAAGCCAAGGCCAACATGGAGGCAGGGGCCTAGCCGGGCAACAACTCTCATCTGCACACACTCAACACCACACCCTCGACCTCCAACAATGTGCAGCAGTGAAGTACACATGCACTGGTGACATTGCACATGCACCCATGACTATTCCAGGGTGGTGGGTGGGAACCAAGGTGCAGAAACACATCACACATGGCCACTCAACAAGACTCCTGAATGTCTGACACACTGCACACTACGCTGTACATGGACATGACGGCAATACCACACCAACCAATGGGATCCCAGCCACAGTCACACACCAATGAAGAAGCCAAGGTCACCCACAAAGAACACACATAGACAACAACCAACATTGCAGCCCGGACCCTGAGGAGTGCCAGCAGTCACACACACAGCGTGTCACAATCACTGAAAGATAACACAAACTGGAAATCACATGACAGGGGCAAACAACAAGTGCCAAGGGGAAACCTGACTGTGACCCATCTGTGTCTGCACACAAACTCAGCCCTGACAGCAAACACACGTATGGGTGACACCATGATGACCAGTAATGTGCCATGCACCCACATCACAGAGAACCCAGGGAGAAGACTTTGGGGGAACATAGGTCAACTCAGCAAGCATCACAAACAGGTACAACACTAGGGATCACAGCATGCACAGCTAAACGGAAGTGAACACACAGACATGCACATACAACACACACCTTGGGCGCAGGCAATGTCACAGGTGTACACACTGCCATGAGGGGACTCCACTCCTGTGTGAGGAAAGCTGTGCCATATGTTGCCTCAGTAGGGCCCCATCATGTCAGCTGAGCACTTGGTCACACAATCAACAATTAGCACCAAATGAGGGCTCCCGTCACATCAGCCTGGTCATGGAAGTGCCAACGGAATCATTAGCACAGATCCAACACACTTGTATAGCAATGTTGCACTGACTACACGGATGAGTCCTTCCCCATTGATGCCCAAACCTGCATGTCCAGTGGAGATGGCCACACGGTCAGGGAAGTAGACGAATTGAACAATGGCAGGCACAACAGATGTGCAGGGGTGGAAGCCACAGATGTGAAATAGCTAATCTAAGTAGGAAATCCCATTGCCAAATACTGAACGCATGACACCCTCAGATGCTGCTATGGATGACATGGATACACCACAGGATAGGACACATTCCCCCTGGACCACATGGGTTCCTGCACAGTAACACTTCATTATCATGAGACCAAATATCACCATCACTGCAGCAAGGGCATGGTTAGCATCATCAACAACATGTACATCAGAAGCATAAGCACTAGAGAACAGAAAGTTGCTTTATTCAGCATATGTGTGGAATGAAAACAAAGTCCAGAAAAAACACAAAGGCCAATGGCCAGTCCATTGTCAAAGTCCAAACTTGGTGACAGTGGCAGATGTCACCCTACGCATGCCTGCACAAAACCAGGGACAATCCACTAGGAGGGGCAACCGGGGGGCAGGCCAGGCACCGCAGGGACAGGATCAGGGCTCACCAGGAGGAAGCAGGGAAGGGGTGGTGGGTGCTGGAGAGCCACTGACAACTGCAGTGGAGGTGTCTGACATGGTGTGTGCCGGCACAACTGGGGGGCATGACTCAGATGTTGTGGGTGCCGGCACGACTGCAGTGGACCCTGCAGATGGAGTGGACAGGTCCGCCACTGCAGTGCCCAAGTCAGACAGGGTGGTAGTGGACTCCACTGCAGTGCCTACCACCAGGGGAGGAGAATGGGGAACAGGCAAGGTGGGCTGGACAGAGGGGGAGGACACCCTCACCACATCAGTGGCACAGACAAGTGCAGCGGGGGTGTGGTGCTGGGAGAGCAAGTGCCAGGGGGAGAAGGCCGGATCCTCTTGGGGATGGTATATCTGTGGGTGGGGGAACCTGGGGCAGGGTGTGGTGGGGGCACCTGTGGAGTGGGGGCCTGAGGGATGGAGGAAGGAGACCTGGTGCCTGAGCTGCAGGGCGGCGGCGGGGTCTTGCTCTTACGACTCCGGGGGGACTTGCGGGTGGGGGCCTCAGTCTGTCTGCGCCTGGGGGAGGGTGTCCGGGGGCGAGGGGCACTCTGCTCCGTGTGGGTGGGCTTCCTCTTCCCCCTGGATGCTGGAGCAGCTGGATCGGAGGGGAAGAGGCCGAGGTCACTGAGGAAGAGGCGCTGGGTCTTTGGGGTTGCAGGTGAGGCAAGGGAGGGTGTTTTGGAGGGAGAGGCAACTGAGGACTGCGCAGTGCTCGTGGATGCGTGTGTGTGTTCCAGGGCCCCATCCCCTGTGAGTCTGGTTTCAGTCCCCTGACTGTGCGTGCGTGTGCATTTTGTTTGTGGCGTGTGTGTCTGTGTGCTGGATGTGTGTGTGCTGGTGTGTGCCTGTGCCGGTGTGTGTGTGCTTGGGACGGGTAAGGTGCTGGGGAGTGTGGATGGAGCAGAGGCAGGAGGGGTGAGGGACTGTCTGAGGAGGGACACTGCTGCCGTCAGGGAGGAGTCCATGGACCTATTGCCCCTCTGTAGGTCAGACATGCCTGATGAAATGCCCTCCATGAACGACACCAGCTGAGTCAACAGAGCGGTGTGCGCATGGAGGACACTCAGCATGGCTGTCTGCCCTACATGGAGCTGGCGAAGGAGGTACACAGACTCCTCACTCAGGGCAGCAGGGGACACAGGGGCAGGGGGTGCGGTGCCTGGCCCAAAGGAGACACGCTCCCGAACATGGGAGCCTCCACGGACCTGGGGAATGGGAGCCGATGGGAGGGCGGTGGTGGTGCTGGTGGTGGCGGGGACAGCAACACTAGCTGGGGTGTGGTGGCTGCTGACACCCGCCTCCATAAGGGAGTCATCCTCCGAGTTGCTCTGGTCCTCAGCTGAGGTGGATGGTGCTGAGGACTCCTCGGTGTGGCTCCCCTCGCCCTCCGTGCCACTGGGTCCCTCCGACCACTCCTCGGCTGCTGACCCAGTCTGGCTCTCCGGCTCCTCCTGGTCCGTGGAGCTGTCCCCTTCCGTGGCCGTGGATGTATCTGCAAACAATGGGGAAACAGACAGACATCAGTCACCTGCACCAAACGCACACACCACTGTGAGCACAGCACATTACAGAGCAAGCCCTGGCATCATTAGTTGTACATTGCTAAAAGTGCCCTAACTGATCAGGAGCAGCCAATTGTCAGTCTGATGCCAACCATGGCACTCACATCCCACATGGCCTTGCACCCATCTGTCTGGTGTCTGTTGGATTGCAACACCCCAGTGTGGACACATGCACCAACTACACAGTAGTTGGACAGTGCAGAGGACACGGTGTAGCATGTGGACATGCACACATCACAGCTCTTGCCACTGAGTCAGTACAGGTTTCCGGATGAAAGGGATGCCCAGAGTCAAATTGGAAATGCATGTGATGCATACCAGCGACAGACACCATGATGCACCCATGTCCTGATAGCCATCGCCACAATGGTGTGCATGTAGCACATGTCACTCCCCTGCAGGATCACCAATAAGTAGACACATGCCATGGCGGAGGCATGACTGCTAAGTCATACATCACTGTCTCAGTGATGTATGACTTGGCAGCCAGACAACAACACTCTGCACTGTGTCACAATAGTAGGTCATGGGGAATGCAAGTCCTGGAGCTGCACAAGTGCACATGTACATCCCCCCACAACACATCATCTTAACCCTCATCTGTCCAGGTCATACCTATTGGACATATGGGAGACCTGTGACACTACCCTCTGAACCTGAGCCCCTCACAATCTGCTGTGAATGGGGAACAGCTGCCTGAACTTCACATTCGCATACCCCAGTCTGCACGGGCAGCTGTTCAAACACCTATGTGACACACAAGTATCGTCTCCTATGGTCACATCTCCAGTGGCATGCTGAGCCCCTACCAAGAAACACCCCAGCAGTCCTGGCAACTAATCCACAGCACACTGACACAGAGGCAGACACCTGAGGGGTAAAATCACTGCGCACAATGTGTCAGCTGATACACGGGAGTGGGAGTACAGAGTGCATTGCATGGCCTGGAGTAGGCATGACTGTCCTGCCCCACATGAATGAGGGATGAGCCCTGGACAGTGGATAGCTGGCTATGTATGTGTGACACACGTAATCTGCACACTCCTGGGCCCCAAACATTGTTCCCACCCGCTGCATGGGCGTGTGCCACATACCCCAGGCACATGTGGTGGCTCAGCTCAGCAAGTGGACCGCATATCAAAGCAACACGCAGATTACATGTCCGAACACAGGCGTTGTGTGAACAATGGACCCACCCATGATGCCCACAACAGAGTTAGGGAAACAGATGCTGTCCCCCACCTTTAGTGAAGCAAACTGCAAGGACACAGTCCCAAGTGACACAATTCCCTGAATGTAAGGGCCACACCTGGGTATCAGATGAGGAGTGGGCAGTGCACAATAGAGGGACATGGCTCCTGGACAACATGACTGCTGCACTGTGGCAGTTGAACCAGGCCAGAGGAGGGCACAAAGCATGTAATACAGAGTTCACAGTGCAGTCTTTGACTCACCCCCTCCTTGCTGCTGTCTGGCCTTCAGCTGCCCATCCAGGTCTGGAAACACCACCACCAGGATCTGGAGCATGTGGGGGTCAGGGTCCGTGTTCCGCCCCTCCTGCGAGGAGGCGACAGCTTCAGCTGGACCCGTGCAATCCTCCGGGTCCAGCCCCGAAGGTCCTGCCACCTCTTCTGGCAGTTGCGGATCCGGTGCTTGTAGACCCCCACGGACCGGACAGCCCGGACGATGTCCTTCCAGATCTCCTGCTTCCGATGGGCATTAACCTGTCAGGATGACAAAGTGAAAAGGCCATTACTACACATGCAACATATCCGTGCATGACACAGTTGTATATACATGTCTCAATCACAGGGGCACATGATGTACACAGGCAGTGCAAAGCTGCCCATGGACAGTTTGCCAGACGTCACTACATGGTATCATTGCATGGGAAGTAAAACCTTGTTCAAATGCACTGTCACTGCACCATACCTGTCCAGTGCATGTCACTACACACTATGGGGGTGACAACTACTCAGTGAGCCTGCTAGCCAGTGGCGTGCAGACTTTCAGCCTTGCTAGTCAGACAATATGCACATTCAGAAAGGCAGTGCACAGAACACTCACCTGCTCCCCTGGTGTCCCATACAGCTTGCTGTACTGTGGAAGTAGGCTGTCCAGCAGGGCCTGGTTCTCCTGAAGGCTGAAGGCTGGGGCTCTCTCCACAGTACGTGCCATTGCAGGGTCCAGAGGGGCAGAGACAGCAGCAGTGCAGTGGCAGATGTCGTCCTGGAGCATGTAGTGCAGGCAAGTGAGCTCTCAGGGGAACAGCCAGCAATATATATGTGCTGGAGAGGCAGATACTGTCCCTTGTGTCCAAAGTGATAGGTCCAAGTCGTTTGCATCTTCTGAATCTGGCCAATCCATGGAATAGCAGCACCAATACACGCCCACAGCATCCTTCAAATCTTCAACTTCATGACATACATGATTTTGCAACATTGTTGTGGGTGAACAACTGAATTTCCAGCAACCGACTCGTTCGAAATTCGAAAACGCGTCCGTTGCCAGGCAAGGCCATTGTTAATGGGTGCGCACCGATCGGTCCATTGCGGTACAACGCGTACAGGGGTACAACGCGTACCCGCACACATTGAATGCAATGGGCCGGCCGGGGGCACCGATCGGTCCATTGCAGTACAACGCGTACAGGGGTACAACGCGTACCCGCACACATTGAATGCAATGGGCCGGCCGGGGGCACCGATCGGTCCATTGCAGTACAACGCGTACAGGGGTACAACGCGTACCCGCACACATTGAATGCAATGGGCCGGACGGGGGCACCGATTGGTCCATTGCGGTACAACGCGTACAGGGGTACAACGCGTACCCGCACACATTGAATGCAATGGGCCGGCCGGGGGCACCGATCGGTCCATTGCGGTACAACGCGTACAGGGGTACAACGCGTACCCGCACACATTGAATGCAATGGGCCGGCCGGGGGCACCGATCGGTCCATTGCGGTACAACGCGTACAGGGGTACAACGCGTACCCGCACACATTGAATGCAATGGGCCGGCCGGGGCACCGATCGGTCCATTGCAGTACAACGCGTACAGGGGTACAACGCGTACCCGCACACATTGAATGCAATGGGCTGGCCGGGGGCACCGATCGGTCCATTGCGGTACAACGCGTACAGGGGTACAACGCATACCCGCACACATTGAATGCAATGGGCCGGCCGGGGCACCGATCGGTCCATTGCAGTACAACGCGTACAGGGGTACAACGCGTACCCGCACACATTGAATGCAATGGGCCGGCCGGGGGCACCGATCGGTCCATTGCGGTACAACGCGTACAGGGGTACAACGCGTACCCGCACACATTGAATGCAATGGGCCGGCCGGGGCACCGATCGGTCCATTGCGGTACAACGCGTACAGGGGTACAACGCGTACCCGCACACATTGAATGCAATGGGCCGGCCGGGGCACCGATCGGTCCATTGCGGTACAACGCGTACAGGGGTACAACGCGTACCCGCACACATTGAATGCAATGGGCCGGCCGGGGCACCGATCGGTCCATTGCGGTACAACGCGTACAGGGGTACAACGCGTACCCGCACACATTGAATGCAATGGGCCGGCCGGGGGCACCGATCGGTCGATTGCGGTACAACGCGTACAGGGGTACAACGCGTACCCGCACACATTGAATGCAATGGGCCGGCCGGGGGCACCGATCGGTCCATTGCGGTACAACGCGTACAGGGGTACAACGCGTACCCGCACACATTGAATGCAATGGGCCGGCCGGGGCACCGATCGGTCCATTGCTGATCAACGCGTACAGGGGTACAACGCGTACCCGCACACATTGAATGCAATGGGCCGGCCGGGGGCACCGATCGGTCCATTTCTGTTCAACGCATCACTGTACAAGTGACTGGCATATGTCACCATGCCTGTCTCAGATGGACATATGCCAGCCACAGATAGCTCCCAGGGAGTGAGGGGCACACCTACATCACAACAGAATGTCCAAACTTTATCATAAGGAATGTAAGGCTGCATTTCCTATTGTGTGTATGTTGGTGTACATGTTGTCCTGTGGGTGTCACCTGTGGGCAGCCACCACCAGGCTGTGCACGTGTTCATGGGGACAGGATCCTGGGTGTTACGTGTACATGACCACTGTGATGTGCAACTGTTCATATCTGTGCATGTGCCATGGTCACATTTCATGGTGGTGTATGTGTATGTCATGTCACATACCCCGTGAGTCCCATGTGGGACGGTATGTTTGAGCCAGGGTGTCCCAGTGGCACAATAGTGATGGTCCTCCACAGTCTGTGTGCATGTAGTGTTTACAATGTCTCTGATTTCATGTGCACAATGGGAGACAGTCTCCACATCCACGTTGTGTGTGCATGGACTTTGATGTTGTGCGTGTGTGTGTCACAGACGTCCATGTCTGTCCTGCCGTGGCAAGTGGGACCACTACCTGTGGGGGTCATGGTTGTTTTGCTGTGGTGTATACATGATACTCCATGTAATGCCAGTGTCCATGTGGCAATACAGGGTCCCTGGGAATGTACCTGTCGTTGAGCTGTGGTGCCTGGGGCACATCTGTCCTCACATGTCACTGTGGGGGGTGATTGTGACACGGCAGCAGGAGATGGGAACTGTGACACGGCCTCATGATATCCAATGGGCCAACCTGGGACTAATTGATGCCACTTGTTGGACCGTGTTGACAGATGTTGGCCATGTATGTACCATACATGTCCTTACGGAACTGCACACTTCATGTAGTTGTACCTCATAATGATGTATGTTGGGATATTGAGTGTGTTCAATGCCGCATATGTGGGGTGACTGACAATCTTGCTTACTTCTCCTCTGCACTGCAGGGCTCCTGCTGTCCATCGACCATTCCCAGACCTGGCAACGATGGTGGAACGGGACAGCATCCGACGGTACCGCTTCACCAGGCAGCTGATTGAGGATTTGGCAGTGCAGTTGTCCCCACATTTGCAGCCTGGCCGGCCGTATCCTACAGCGCTGACCCCCAAGGTGAAGGTGATGGCAGCCCTACACTTCTTTGCCACCGGTACCTTCCAACATACTGTGGCGACTGCTGGTGGGATGTCACAGACCATGTTGAGCCGTGTGCTCCGCGATGTTTTGGCGGCAATGTTGCTATTCCTGAACCGGTACATCTATTTCCCTAGACTGCGACGACTCACTGACGTGAAGAGTGACTTTTATGCCCTGGGGAGGATGCCGCATGTCATTGGCTCCATTGATGGGACACATGTGGCTTTGGTACCACCACAGGCCCAGGAGCAGGCCTACAGGAACCGCAAGCACTACCACTCGGTCAATGCACTGGTGGTGTGTCTTGCAGACATGACCATCACACACGTGTGTGCCCGTTTCCCTGGTTCAGCACACGATGCCTTTGTGATGAGGAGTAGTCGCATCCCCAGGATGATGGCACAGATGCAGAACCAGCGTGCCTGGCTTGTCGGTGTGTACTGACTTTGTGCCATTGTGTGTGATCTGATCTGTAGTATTCCGCCCACTTTTCCAAGTCAGCTAATGTGCACTTGTCTGTCCGTAGGTGACTCGGGATACCCCAACATGCCGTGGTTGCTGACACCCCTCAGGAACCCTGTGACACCAGCCCAGATGCGCTACAATGAGGCACATGGTCGGACCAGGAGAGTGATTGAGCGGACATTTGGTCTCCTGAAGAGCCGCTTCCGCTGCCTGGACAAGACCGGAGGGTCCCTCCCATAAGCCCCTGCGAAAGTGTGCAAGATTATCATCGTCTGCTGCATGCTCCACAACCTGGCAGTGCGGAAGGAGTTGCCTCTCATCCAGGATGACAATGACCAACATCCGCCACCTGTGGAGGATCCTGGCCTGGACCACGATGCCAGTGACGATGATGATGATGATGATGAGGGTGATGTCCGCACACAGCTCATCACCAACTTCTTTAGCTGAATGTGAGTATCCTGAGGTGTCATGTCAATGATGTGAGTTGGCATGATTTGTGTAGGTGGTGCTCTGGTGCTGTTGGAGTGTGTCCATGGGCTACTTGACTGGATGTGTGTTGCGATGTGTGCTTACAGGTGGGCTGTACTCCCCAACAGTGTTGACATGCTAACTTGGTTCTGGGTGGGTATCTTGTAACATGTATTGTGCATGAGTTTTGCTGTTCTGTCCTGTACTCCATTGCTTTTGTCTGTGTGTCCTTTCTGTCCTTCACAGGGTACTTTCAGATTCGTTTGGTCAACTGTGTCCACCGACGACGTGATTGCACTTCCAGGGTGGTAGCTGTTGTGTCCCTACAGGTGATGTGCGCCACACCCATGGACTTCCTTCCGTCTACAGTTGTTGACTGTGTACCCACTGCCAGGTGGGATTACCTTGCATCTGTAGTGGTTACGACATGTTGCAACTGTGTAATAAACATGTGCTTCACTTTGTGATGTGCGTTGTCTGTGGTCACACATTTGACTGCCATTTGCTTACTGCACCTGTGGGCTACTTGACTACAACTGGGAATGGGTGTGGTGTCTGTGCATTGCACCGTCTTCCCTGGCAACATCAGTGTAGGCAATGAGTCAGATGGCCTAGGTGTGTATGTGTTGTGTAGCCCTGGTGGTGTGTCTCCCTCATATGTGAGACGTTGCCTTTACTCACATGCCTGTGTTGTACTTGCTGTTGCAGTTCGCATACACAGTGTAATTTTGCAGTTCATCATCCCCATAACAGCACCCACGTTGGAATCACAACAGAGGCAAGTATGGTGTATTAGTGTGTTTATTGTGATACATTTGTGTGAATAGTGCATAGGATGGGTAGTGCTGTACATAAATCTTGCAATCAGAAGTTCCTAGGTGAATTGAAAGTCCTGGTAGACAGAATCCCCAGTATCGGGGCCACAGTTGTCTGAGACATTGGTCCAACTTGTACTCCCCATGCAATGTGTGGGAGTAGTGTTGCCGTCAACAGGGTGAACAGTCTGTGCACAAAGGTGAACATCCAGAACAGGTTCAGGCTTCCTGGGAGTTGCGCTTGGCCATCGGCCTCTCACTTGCCCCTCTTCGGACGACCCCTCTTCTTGGGGGGGGGTCCCTCAAGTACAGGCTGCTGCGGTGCAGGGGACTCTCCGCCAGAGTCATCCTCCCTCCCTGTGGCAGTTGCAGTTTGGGCAGCACCAGATGTTATTGGCACACAGGGAGGTGTGGACTCGTTGCTGTTCATCTGGCGGAGGCATTGTAAAATGTCCCTGTGCACCGCCGTCATCTCATGCAGTGCATCCCACTTGGACTCCACGCGGGACATGTGTGAGTCCACGCGGGACATGTGTGACTCCACGTGGGACATGTGAGAGTCCAAGCGGGCATGATGGGCAGCCTGCTGCTGTTTACCGTCTCTGAGGAGCCCCACTACCTGGCTGAGGTCTCCGGTGCTGGACTGGTACGCATCAGCTATGCGTACTAGTTGTGGGTCATCATGCACACCAGCAACCTCTGCAAGCAGCGACCTCTGTCTCCCACCCCTCCCACCACCCCTGCTGACATGTGCAGTGCGTGCAGTGGCACGCACAGATGACCCTGGTCCACCTTGGAGGTTGGTGGTGGTGTCCATGGCCCCAGGTTGGTCCAGGGTCCCTGTGCTGGTGTTGCTCCTTGTTCTGTCCATGTCGGCAGGGATGGTATTTGTGTTGACAGTCGTTGGAGGGGTGGGTGCAGGGGGTGCAGCTGGTGGTCCTGCTGGTGCTGCAGCTGGTGGTCCTGCTGGTGCTGCATGTAGACTTGCACCGGATGTGCCAGGTTGGTCTTCTTCGTCCGAGGAGGGCAGAGGCTGTACGACACCAGTGAGCTCCGCATCCTCTTGAGCTTGGGACTGGGACTCCTCAGCGTCTGCTGCTGTGTCCCCATCATCACCTGTTTTTGGGAGACACACACAATGTATGTTATGTTTCTGCAGGCATCAATGGTTGACACACCTGACAGTTGTGACTGTGCCTCTGGGTGCGGGCCTGTACATTGCATTGTCCTAAGTCGTCACAGTCAGGGGTTGATATTGGTGTGGCACATTGTCCTGCATTATTTGGGCATTTCTATGTATTTGTTGGGGTGTGACCATGGTCTGCATTGGTTGTGTTTGGTTGACAGCCGGCCCTCCTTCCCACCCACCCAGCCAGTCAGTTATCCCACCATGGACTGTGCTTGCATTGCAGGGAGTGGAAGTTGTCTCTCAGGATGTCAGTCAGTGGTGTCCTGCTGTTTGTTGGTGCACAGTTGCCAGCAGGGCCTTGTGCTCCCCACAGCAGTAGCCAGTGTCAGCCATCTTGTGAGTCCTTCTCCACTCCCTGTGATGTGAGCATGGTTCAGGGTGGTGTTGATGGGACAGTTGTGGGGGTGACCAATATCTGTGACTGCCACTCCCATCATGCTATTGCCTCCACCCCACTTGCCAGCATTCCCATACTTACTTGCTTTTGTGGGGAGTTCAGTGTGTGTGGGTGTGAGGGCAATGGCAACATGGCTGACAGTGGTGTCCTGCTGTTGGTTGGTGTGCAGTTCCCAGCAGGGCCTTGTGCTCCCCACAGCAGTAGCCAGTGTCAGCCATCTTGTGAGTCCTTCTCCACTCCCTGTGATGTGAGCATGGTTCAGGGTGGTGTTGATGGGCCAGTTGTGAGGCTGAGCAATATCTGTGCCTACTACTCCCATCATGCTATTGCCTCCACCCCCTTCCCAGCATGCCCATGCTTCCTTCCTTTTGACTCTGCTTCCCTGTGGGGTGGGCTGGCTGTGCTGACAGGATGGCTGGGAGTGTTGTCCTGGCAGTTGTTTGGCTAAAAGTCCCAAGAGTGTCCCTGTGCTTCACACAACATAACCCAGGGTGGTGGTTCTTTGTGGGATCTTGAGTTAGAATGGGAGGCATTGCATTCTACCAGGTGGGTTCTGTGGAGTTTGTGTTGAGGGGGTGTGAGGGGAGGTGCGTGTGACTATGGTCAGTGCTGCAAGTCCTCCTTCCCACCCAGCCAGCCAGATGTCCCACCATGGAACGTGCTTGCATTGCAGGGAGTGGAAGTTGTCTCTCAGGATGTCAGTCAGTGGTGTCCTGCTGTTTGTTGGTGCACAGTTGCCAGCAGGGCCTTGTGCTCCCCACAGCAGTAGCCAGTGTCAGCCATCTTGTGAGTCCTTCTCCACTCCCTGTGATGTGAGCATGGTTCAGGGTGGTGTTGATGGGCCAGTTGTGAGGGTGACCAATATCTGTGACTGCCACTCCCATCATGCTATTGCCTCCACCCCACTTCCCAGCATTCCCATACTTACTTGCTTTTGTGGGGAGTTCAGTATGTGTGGGTGTGTGAGCAATGGCAAGATGGCTGACAGTGGTGTCCTGCTGTTGGTTGGTGTGCAGTTCCCAGCATGCCCTTGTGCGCCCCACGACACAGCAACAGTGTCAGACATCTTTGATGGGCCTTTCCACTCTCTGTGGGATGTGCATGCGTGAGTGTGAGCTTGCTGGGCCATGTGGTGGGGGATGTAGAGCTGTGACTACGACTCCCATCATGCTATTGCCTCCACCCCCCTTCCCAGCATGCCCATGCTTCCTTCCTTTTGACTCTGCTTCCCTGTGGGGTGGGCTGGCTGTGCTGACAGGATGGCTGGGAGTGTTGTCTTGGCAGTTGTTTGGCTAAAAGTCCCAAGAGTGTCCCTGTGCTTCACACAACATAACCCAGGGTTGTGGTTCTTTGTGGGATCTTGAGTTAGGATGGGAGGCATTGCATTCTCCCAGGTGGGTTCTGTGGAGTTTGTGTTGAGGGGGGGTGTGAGGGGACTTGCTTGTGACTATGGTCAGTGCTGCAAGTCCTCCTTCCCACCCAGCCAGCCAGATATCCCACCATGGAACGTGCTTGCATTGCAGGGAGTGGAAGTTGTCTCTCAGGATGTCAGTCAGTGGTGTCCTGCTGTTTGTTGGTGCACAGTTCCCAGCAGGGCCTTGTGCTCCCCACAGCAGTTGCCAGTGTCAGCCATCTTGTGAGTCCTTCTCCACTCCCTGTGATGTGAGCATGGTTCAGGGTGGTGTTGATGGGACAGTTGTGGGGGTGACCAATATCTGTGACTGCCACTCCCATCATGCTATTGCCTCCACCCCACTTGCCAGCATTCCCATACTTACTTGCTTTTGTGGGGAGTTCAGTGTGTGTGGGTGTGAGGGCAATGGCAAGATGTCTGACAGTGGTGTCCTGCTGTTGGTTGGTGTGCAGTTCCCAGCAGGGCCTTGTGCTCCCCACAGCAGTAGCCAGTGTCAGCCATCTTGTGAGTCCTTCTCCACTCCCTGTGATGTGTGCATGGTTCAGGGTGGTGTTGATGGGCCAGTTGTGAGGCTGAGCAATATCTGTGCCTACTACTCCCATCATGCTATTGCCTCCACCCCCCTTCCCAGCATGCCCTTGCTTCCTTCCTTTTGACTCTGCTTCCCTGTGGGGTGGGCTGCCTGTGCTGACAGGATGGCTGGGAGTGTTGTCCTGGCAGTTGTTTGGCTAAAAGTCCCAAGAGTGTCCCTGTGCTTCACACAACATAACCCAGGGTGGTGGTTCTTTGTGGGATCTTGAGTTAGGATGGGAGGCATTGCATTCTACCAGGTGGGTTCTGTGGAGTTTGTGTTGAGGGGGTGTGAGGGGAGGTGCTTGTGACTATGGTCAGTGCTGCAAGTCCTCCTTCCCACCCAGCCAGCCAGATGTCCCACCATGGAACGTGCTTGCATTGCAGGGAGTGGAAGTTGTCTCTCAGGATGTCAGTCAGTGGTGTCCTGCTGTTTGTTGGTGCACAGTTGCCAGCAGGGCCTTGTGCTCCCCACAGCAGTAGCCAGTGTCAGCCATCTTGTGAGTCCTTCTCCACTCCCTGTGATGTGAGCATGGTTCAGGGTGGTGTTGATGGGCCAGTTGTGAGGGTGACCAATATCTGTGACTGCCACTCCCATCATGCTATTGCCTCCACCCCACTTCCCAGCATTCCCATACTTACTTGCTTTTGTGGGGAGTTCAGTATGTGTGGGTGTGTGAGCAATGGCAAGATGGCTGACAGTGGTGTCCTGCTGTTGGTTGGTGTGCAGTTCCCAGCATACCCTTGTGCTCCCCACGACACAGCAACAGTGTCAGACATCTTTGATGGGCCTTTCCACTCTCTGTGGGATGTGCATGCATGAGTGTGAGCTTGCTGGGCCATGTGGTGGGGGATGTAGAGCTGTGACTACGACTCCCATCATGCTATTGCCTCCACCCCCCTTCCCAGCATGCCCATGCTTCCTTCCTTTTGACTCTGCTTCCCTGTGGGGTGGGCTGGCTGTGCTGACAGGATGGCTGGAAGTGTTGTCCTGGCAGTTGTTTGGCTAAAAGTCCCAAGAGTGTCCCTGTGCTTCACACAACATAACCCAGGGTGGTGGTTCTTTGTGGGATCTTGAGTTAGGATGGGAGGCATTGCATTCTACCAGGTGGGTTCTGTGGAGTTTGTGTTGAAGGGGGTGTGAGGGGAGGTGCTTGTGACTATGGTCAGTGCTGCAAGTCTTCCTTCCCACCCAGCCAGCCAGCCAGATATCCCACCATGGAACGTGCTTGCATTGCAGGGAGTGGAAGTTGTCTCTCAGGATGTCAGTCAGTGGTATCCTGCTGTTTGTTGGTGCACAGTTCCCAGCAGGGCCTTGTGCTCCCCACAGCAGTTGCCAGTGTCAGCCATCTTGTGAGTCCTTCTCCACTCCCTGTGATGTGCGCATGGTTCATGGTGGTGTTGATGGGACAGTTGTGGGGGGCAATATGTGTGACTGCGACTCCCATGATGCTATTGGCTACACTGACTTGGCCAGCATACACAGAATTCCTTCCTTTGAGTGGTCTTCACTGTGTGTTGGTGTTGTTGTGGTGGCTACATGTCTGGATGTGTTTGTTAGTTCTATTTGTGCCACTGCCTAGCTGTAGTTGTAGTTGTGTTTGTACATGTGATGGCACGGTTGGATGTAACTTTTTTGATGGCATGTGTTGTGTTTATCTGACTGACATACACATTTTGGGATGATTCTGTTCTGGTTGCTGTGTAATTGCTATGAGTGCATGGTTTGACTCTCCCCTTGACAGTGATGTGTGTGTGTTTTGTGGCAGAATATTGTGTACATTTGTTGTGTACTCACCAGGCTCTGGGATGTTCTCTAGTCCATATACGCTCACTGGCGGAAGGATGGCCCGCACCTTCTCCTCCCAGGGCCTGAGGTATACTGGCTTGGCAGGAGGGCCACTGCCGGTGTATTGGCTGATGATGTAGTCTTTCTTGAGCAGGTCCCGTACCCTCCTGCGCACGTCATACCACCTGTTCTGGATGTCGGTCTTTGTGCGCAGACATGGTGATTGTGCGTTCACCCTGTTGATGATCCTCTCCCACATCTTGGTTTTCTGGGAGATGGGGGTCTGTTGGACCAGTGTGCCAAACAGCTGTGGCTCTACCCTGAGGATCTCATCTACCATGACTTCCAATTCACAATCTAGGAACTTGTGATTCTTCTTGGGGGGCATGGTGATGGGTGGTGATGGTGAGTGATGTGTGTGTTGGTGTGCAGGTGAGGGTGTGTGAGTGTGTGTTTTGCTGGGTGTATGTGAGGTAGGTATTTGTTGGTGTGCTGATGGTGTGTGGCTTGTGTGAGGGATGAGCTGTGGGTGTGTGGTTGCTGTCTCTTGGGTGCTGGCAGTGGAATGGCATTTGCAAAGGATCATGGTTGTGATTCCTTTATATGGGTGGAGTTGTGGGTGTGTCTTTGTTCTCTGTCCCCACCCCCAGTATTTATTGGTTTTGTAATTGCTTGTTTGGCCTTTTTTGTGTGATTTTTCCTTTGTACTGTCTGTGCATGTTGGAAACGTTCTTGTGACCGAGTCGGACCCTGCATTTGTCTCGTACGGTGTTCTCCGTTTCGTTCACGCTGTGTTTGTGCAGTTTTCTATGCTGCGTACGCGTCGGTCGCGGTGTTTTGTGTTGCTTCGGCTCGGTTTTGTATGCGTGTCGGTCGTACGGCTTGTCCTCCGTCCGACTCGGTCGTGGTTTTCGCGCCTTGCATCGTACTTTGCGGTTTGGAGTTCGCGTGTACGTTTCGGTCGGATTTGTTCCGGGTGCGTGTCGGTCGGTTCGATTCGCGTGTTTTTCCGGCCGGATTGCTGTTTTCCGTGCGGCTCGGTCGTTCGGCTTGGGTTCGGTACGTGTCGGTCGGATTTTGCATGCCTTGCATCGTACTTGGCGTGTCGGGCGCCACAGGTACGTGTCGGTCGGTATAATTTCCGGCTCCGAGTCGGTCGGTGCTTTTTCCGGCCCGAATCGGAATCGACCCCTCTGACTGTGATCCTCAAAGTCTTCAAGAGCGTTCCATTGTGCTTTTAATACGTCCAAAACAATATCACTTTAGACGTAGTAAACTTTGCTTCATTGCCATTTTCCAGGGCAGACCCAAAAACCCTGAAACTCCAGTTTCATGACACTGAGGAAGGAAAATTCCTGGTTGTACCATAGCAGACATGGCTTCAATATCCATTAATCTAGAAACTATTCTAGCTTGCTTTGTCAAAACAGTAGGCGTACATTTTGCTGGCATAATAATGTCCCAGATTTCTTCTGCTGCTAAAGTGTTCACCGTAGATGTTTAATATTCATGCCACTTCGGGTGATCACTTAAGATTGGCTGCGAAATCAGGTGTTTCAATGTGCCAATTTCAACGTTCCTTGCCTTTGCACAGTGAACTGTAGAGCGAGATTTTAGTACTAAACTTTGTTTGGGCTGATTGAATTCAAGGCGCAGACACGCTGATGGTGCACAGTTGGGCAACAAGAAGACTGAGCGATAACACCGTTCTGGGCAATATCTAGCCAAACCTATAGGTGATCTTTAAAGGTAAAGGTCCCAAACATTATCATTAATTTGGAGTCTATCATTCGTCACAGTGATGATGCCTGTGACCCATTCATTCTACGTATCAAATTACAAAATGTGACTGTTAGAGCTAAACCCACTTTCTTCTGGGAGGCTAGATGATCTTTATGGCTACCACGATCACTAAAATGTACCCCCAGTTATTTGATAGTTGATGTTGTTTCTAGTTTTTTGCTGCCCAGGTACCATGACCATTTTTTGGTGTTATTCCTACAAATTATTAAGATTAGAATTTTTCTGCTGGTAATCTCAATATTATTCATTTGGAAGTACACATTCAGGGCATTCAAAGAGAGCCGATTTGTGTTTGAGCAAAAACAATTTTATCGCCAGCGTACTGAAGAAGATGTATCTTGGCCCTTCTAGTTTTGGTGGAAACGCATTCACAGTAGCTAGATGATTGTTAATATCCACAAGGTATAAACTAAAGAGGAAGGGAGCCAGGATACATTCTTGTTTAACCCCCCTCGAAGTGGGGATTTTGTCTGTTGTTACCCTGTTGATTGTAATCCGCACTCTAGAGGCTTATAATGGCATGTAGTAGGATGGCTGGAACACCCAACTTGTGTAGTTTGAGCCACAGCCATCCCCTGTTCACGCAATCTACAGTTGTTGTGAAATCAATAAATGCAACGAACCAGGGGAGAGCCATTCTTTATGTCCATTTCTGACAGGCATGCCAATGCCATTAATTATCTTCCATCCCACATCCACTACAAACGCCTGTCTGGGTCAAAGGGATTATTTTTTTCGAAGCCCATTGTTACTACTCTTGTAGTAGGATCTTGTCGTATGCCTTACCATCTACGTCCAACAATGCAATTAAACTGTAGGTGGCGAGGTTGTCACGCGATCCCTTTTTATGTATTGGAACCAGGACTGAACTCCGCCAACTCTCTGGAATAGTATTATGCATCCTGCATTGTGTAAATAATGAGTGCATCATCCTTGCCCATTCAATACTTACCACTTTGAAGATGCTGGCTGGAAGGCCATTTGGTCCCGGTGCACCGGTCAACCGCATGGACCTGATGCTCTTATGTACTTCTTCATGAGTTGGCAACTGGAAATCAGGAGTCAAGGCACTTGAGGGCTCAACTAGATTGAAAAGACTTAATGATTCCACTTGTTGATTGGCCCCATAAAATTTAGCAATGTTGGTTGTGAAAGTGTAAGTTCTGATCGCAGACCCTTTTTTCCTGTTTGAGGACCAGGTTTAGAGGGTATATCTTGGTGTTGTATAGTTGTTTTTGCTTTTGTTCTTGTGATCTGTCTATTAATGTTTGGCTGTATGGTGGTGGGGTAGTTAATAATGCTTCTATTACAGTCTCCTCCTGAGCTAGGGGAGCATTGGGTAACATGAGGTAAATATCTGGTATAGGTTTGTGAACTGTGAAACATTTGTCTATGTCCATTTCTTTTTCCCTGCATTTGGTCGTACATCTTTCTTGTGCGTTATTTCTATCATAACATGGCTTTTGCCCACATTGTCCTAGGTTCCCCCGACCATCTTCCAGCTGCATATGATTGCCATGCATGAAATGCATCCCATTGTAATAAACGTACTTTCTTCCCTTTCTTTTCTCTTTCCCTCAAACAATCTTCTAAATAAAGCAATTTATCTCTATCAAAGATGGCCATTGCAAATCAGGATTCTTTCTGGTATAATGAGTCCACTGGTCTAGATGAACAGCAGCCGAGTATCCCTTTTTACATACTACATGCTACATACCAGGCTGCTGTACCGCGGGGATGCGCACTTTGAGTGGTATCTAAGTCTGCTCTACGGCCTTTCGCTGTAATCAAAAATGGTTTACTGAGCAATATGTTTATTATATATATATATATATATATATATATATATATATATATATATATATATATATATATATATATATATATATATATATATATATATAGATATATATTAATAAACCAAAGTGCTTCCCACATGGCCCGAGAAGCATAGGCAGCACAGCCCGGTGCCGGTAGAGGCGTGCACCTTCCATGTTGACTACGTGATTAAAGAAGATTGTAACCAGTTTTGAGCGTGCTGCCTATGCTTCTCGGGGCCATGTGGGAAGCACTTTGGTTTACTAACATTCACGGCACAGACCGGTGCCGGTAGAGGCGTGCACCCCCTCCAAAACGACACTGAACCGCCCGTAGGAAGCGAAACGGGTGGTTTGTGTCATCGCGGATTTCCGCGTTATGAGGGCCTGTCTGGACTATCAAATTTTGGGTCCGTGACGGGACAACTGGATTTTAATCATGATTAATTTTGGACATGGACCATATATTTTATACCAATTTGAGGGTTTGATTGTATGTGGCACTACCAAGACCAGGATGCAAGGGGGAATCATATTGGAGGACTATTTATTCATTTCAGTAGTAGCAGTCTTGGTAGCCATAAGAATTGCCGCTAGTACCCGTGATCAAGGCGGAATGCTGAAACGCGTAGAGGAGGCACTGTTGGTTCCATGTTGACTACGTGATTAAAGAAGATTGTAACCAGTTTTGAGCATGCTGCCTATGCTTCTCGGGGCCATGTCGGAAGCACTGTGGTATATATATATATATATATATAATCAAATTGTAACCAGGTGCTTGAACTGTTTGGCGTGTCCTATAAGAACCGGCCCATGATTAAGTGCGCAAGAGCATGAAACGTGTTGGGCACAGGATGTTCTATACTTGGTGTCTGTTTTGCCATCCACGCTGTAGCTGTCACGAATAAAAGTATGAATATTGACCTTCTGTGTGTGGCTTCTTCAAGGGGAAAACTCTTTTGTTGGATTTAAATACGGCCATTCCTGCCGTGATAGAAGCCCCGCCGCGTAGTCAGCGGACCTTTGCTAACGCCAGCCGGCGTGTAGCAAGCTTGATGGACAGGAGGTACGCTGTGACAGTCATAAAGTGCAGCTTGGAGTGTCTGGACTTTCGACCTACCCACTGGGGTTTTACTTATTTTAAAGGGAGCGCACTGACGGACTCACAGGAGATAAATTTTGACAAGCACTACGATGCCCAGAAGGCAATGCGGATTGTCTACGCCCACTGGGGCGGGTGTTTCAAATTGTAACCAGGTGCTTGAACTGTTTGGCGTGTCCTATAAGAACCGGCCCATGATTAAGTGCCCAAGAGCATGAAACGCGTTGGGCACAGGATGTTCTATACTTGGTGTCTGTTTTGCCATCCACGCTGTAGCTGTCACGAATAAAAGCGTGAATATTGACCTTCTGTGTGTGGCTTCTTCAAGGGGAAAACTCTTTTGTTGGATATATATATATATATATATATATATATATATATATCCTGCAAACTCGTCCCAAAGTTCCTGTTCATGGAAAAGACGAAGCGTACCCAAAAGATGCAGTGCTTACAACTTTATTGTGTGCCCAGCACCGCCGCCATTACGCGTTTCGATCCTCATGGGACCTTGATCACAATATATATATATATGCAAAAAAGAAGCACTCATTCTTCAATACACCTTGGCATATATATTAAACATATTTAAACTTTATAGAAACACACAGTCACTGGATGATGTCATCAGTGATGTCATTTGAGATGTCATCAGTGATGTCACTGACCATGTCATGTCATGAGTGATGTAATATGTGACGTCATCAGCAGTGCATTGCGGGGGCGCGAGCGCGAGTTATAGTTAGCTGAACTAACTATAACGGGGGAATTTCACGGGTTTTGTACGAGTGAAATGTCCAACTAACTATAACTGTCCCTAAAACCTATGGTTTTTTCAGTGAATTTCAAAGGTTTTTTAAATGCTAATTTCTAACTATAACGTGTCTGAAACCTATGGTTTTTTCAGTGAATTTCAAAGGTTTTTTAAATGCTAATTTCTATTTCTAATTATAACGTGCCTGAAACCTATGGTTTTTTAAGTGAATTTTAAATGCTAGTTTCTAACTATGCCTACAGAGGTAGGACATGTGAAGAAAGAAGACAAAACGCACAGAAAGAAGCAAAAGAAATGCAGAAAGAAGCAACAGAAGTCCACAAAGACGAAGAAAAGTGCAGGAAGAAGCAAAAGATGTGCAGAAAGAACCAACAGAGGAGCAGAAAGAGGCCTTGTTCCAAAATCATCCTATGCCCACAACTTTTTCAGACGGGTACTGGTGGTAACTGAGTCTGAGTAACTAGGCCTAGAGCCAGTGCTATGCTAAAAGACACTTAGAATACAGTGAAAACACCTACATACACTAGGGAACACTATGCGTTGGGGTACCCCTGTGATTAGCATGACCTCCTCTGTAAGGCCCTAGTACATAATAGGGCAGGGGGATTAAAACTACCTTTAAGTCAGAGGTGCAGAAAGATGCTTCTTTAAGCAGTAGTCACGTTTGCAGAGTGGTGGAGAAAGGGTGCTGGGCGTCCGACCAGCGCTCAGGAATTCCGCTGCGTAGGACTTTATTTGATCTGATTTAGAAACATAGCTCATAAAAGTGTACATAAAAACAGTAAATCCTCTTTCCTAATACAATACAGTGAGAATTAATTAAAACCAGTAGGTAAAAATGGGTGTTACAAAGCCCGGTTCAGAGCAACTTCAGGTTAACAGAATCGTAAAGTTCAATGTTTCGCAAGATCAATCTCATGTACTTCGTGCAAAATACGCAATAAGGGGTCCAAGTAAGATGTAACGCTCCAATACCTGACCAGTTTGCACTATATAAAACTGCAGAAAAACTAAAAATAAAAAGTGTTTTGCACACTTCTGTCATTGGGCTATATGTGGGCTACATCTGGGTGATATTTGTGCTACATTTGGGCTCTTTTTTTCTCTGGTGGCCATCTTGGGAGACTTATTTGTTATGACGTTTCTTAATTTCGTCATTTACTGCAGTCTCCTCAGTAGGAAATGCTTTCAGTTTTTTACTTTGATTCCATCAAGAAGGCATTCAGATGTGTCACATTTGCCATAAATTCAGAATGTTAGCACTCTAGTTGTTCATTAGATCACTGTAGTAAAGCTACTGCTCACCAGGGAGTTAACTGGAAGTCTACTGCTGGTATTGAAAGTGATTGTTTCAGTCTGCATGTCAGAATTTTCTAATGAAATAGAAGAGGATTTGAGATCTCACTTAAAACATGCCCTAAATTTTCTTTCTGCAGCACTAACCATAATTTCTATGGCATTTTTTTATTAAATGTTTTAAGTGTTACCAGTTTATTCCAATCAAGATGGCTTCAGGTGTGCCATACGTTTGTCATAAGTAAGACTGTTAGCGCTCTAGTTGTTCTTTAGAACACTCTGGGAAGCTGCAGTAGAACACAAAGGCATCAACTGACAGGCTGCTCCTGTTGAAATATAACAGGAAGATATTTGAGATCTCACTTAAAACATGTCCTAATTTTTCTTTCTACAGCACTAACCATAATTTCTATGACAAAATGAACCCCCTCATTTTGTTCCTTTTTAAATTAAATGTTTTAAGAGTTACCAGTTTATTCCAATTAAGATGGCTTCAGGTGTGCCATAATTTTGTCATAAGTAAGACTGTTAGCGCTCTAGTTGTTCTTTAGAACACTCTGGGAAGCTGCAGTAGAACACAAAGGCATCAACTGACAGGGTGCTCCTGTTGAAATATAACAGGAAGATATTTGAGATCACACTTGAAACATGTCCTAATTTTTCTTTCTACAGCACTAACCATACTTTCTATGACAAAATGAACCCCTCATTTTGTTCCTTTTTAAATTAAATGTTTTAAGAGTTACCAGTTTATTCCAATCAAGATGGCTTCAGGTGTGCCATAATTTTGTCATAAGTAAGACTGTTAGCGCTCTAGTTGTTCTTTAGAACACTCTGGGAAGCTGCAGTAGAACACAAAGGCATCAACTGACAGGCTGCTCCTGTTGAAATATAACAGGAAGATATTTGAGATCACACTTGAAACATGTCCTAAGTTTTCTTTCTACAGCACTAACCATAATTTCTATGACAAAATGAACCCCCTCATTTTGTTCCTTTTTAAATTAAATGTTTTAAGAGTTACCAGTTTATTCCAATCAAGATGGCTTCAGGTGTGCCATAATTTTGTCATAAGTAAGACTGTTAGCGCTCTAGTTGTTCTTTAGAACACTCTGGGAAGCTGCAGTAGAACACATAGGCATCAACTGACAGGCTGCTCCTGTTGAAATATAACAGGAAGATATTTGAGATCACACTTGAAACATGTCCTAATTTTTCTTTCTACAGCACTAACCATAATTTCTATGACAAAATGAACCCCATCATTTTGTTCCTTTTTAAATTAAATGTTTTAAGTGTTATCAGTTTATTCCAATCAAGATGGCTTCAGGTGTGCCATACTTTTGTCATAAGTAAGGCTGTTAGCACTCTAGTTGTTCTTTAGAACACTCTGGGAAGCTGCAGGAGAACACAAAGGAATCAACTGACAGTCTCTGCCCTTGTTGGATGTACATGTTTTACTGAGAATGTCAGACTTCATTCTCACATGACTGAGAAAGATAATGTGAATTTACAGAAAATATGCTCTCATTTTAGCTTCTGGAGCACCTTCCAAAACTGTATGGGACAAGCATGCGAAAATAGTTTTCTCTCAAACATGATTCATGATATCCCAGCAGAAGGTTTTTCACAGGGTAAAATCACCTTAGAACACACCACAATTCCTGAAATTAGTATGGTACCATCAACAAATGAATTCTAATGTAACTAAAGTCTGTTATCACCCTTTATAGTTCTCCTTTTGGTAACCCTCAAAATCTTCGATTCACTACAATGCATTTCAATGGGGTACTATCATTGATATTGGTCCCAAGATGGCTGCCAGCAATTCCAGGATGAAGTGCTGACAGCCAATCAGATCTCACGATGACATGTGTGGTTAGGCTCCGCCCAGATATATATGTGTTTTCTTTTTCAAATTTCTCAGGAACTACTGAACGGATTTACACCATTTAACCAAAAGGCACGACTCTGAACCAAGGGCTACCTTTTGCCAAATTTGGTGTAATTCCGTTCAGCAGTTCGGGCTGTAGCTGCGACTAAAGGTTCCTATGGAAAATTGCATGGGGAAAACACATTTTGGGACCCCCCTTTTTTCTCGGCCCCCACTTGACGAATCACCCCGAGACTTTCAGGATAGGAGCGGACCGGAGCGCCCCACGAGTTTTGAAAATTTCGCGAAGATTCGTCAACCGGCGCCAACGTTATTTCAAATAGAATGTTGCGGATTTCCTATGGAAAATAGGTCCTAACTATAACTATCTACTGGCGACCGCCAGTAGATAATATATATATATATATATATATATAGTCCACCAAACAGTCCTTAGCGGAGGGCGCACTGTCCAGCTGGTGCTCACGGCGAAAAAAGGACTGATTCTCGCAAAGATATGTTTCAACAATTTTGAACAAACAAACAAACGTGGCACTCTCCTTGGATAAATTTGTTGTTTTATTATTAAGCCATCAAGTTTCTCCTCCTACGCGTTTCGACCACCAAGGTCCTGATCACAGTAGTAAACACAGTCCTACTTTACTTTTCATTATTTATACATAGTCACCACTCTGCCCATAATGAGGCATTGTGGGACTTGTAGTTAATAAATCCACTTTCAATTAAAAATTCATTGAAAAAATCTAAAATAATTTGTTAACAAATTGATGGGACAAGGTAGCACAATGCACCGCCTTTGACAGTCTGCAATTAGAGTACGGAGTTGCAATACTCGGATTGCTTACTCATTATAACAAGAACCATTGCAATATCTAACGCATCTGGTATGTTAATATTGACTAATCTTGCAACTCCTTTTTACGCATTCTCTCATTTGGAACACTTGATGAGTATGAAATAGTTGTTACTGACTAAACAATTTAGACTTAGTGTCTCATCCAGTTATTTAGGCTGAGTGCCATTATTGTTCTCCCTGCCTCATAACATCAACACTCCAATGTCAGGCAGACGCTATGAACCCACCCTCCACATCAAATAGAAAATTACCACCGTTACCTATGACACTCATGAAAAATTACTGTTCAATACAATAATATGGAATTAGTGTCTCATTTGTCAAATTTAGTTCAATGTCTCAGT
The DNA here is from genome assembly GCA_963921515.1 of Calotriton arnoldi. Classification (NCBI taxonomy): domain Eukaryota; kingdom Metazoa; phylum Chordata; class Amphibia; order Caudata; family Salamandridae; genus Calotriton; species Calotriton arnoldi. The sequence goes on from CAWUFW010019087.1 coordinate 78,724, forward strand.
ATTTAATATCAATCTGTCTCGTCAAATCTATCCAACATCATTGCAACTAAAGGTGAATGTACATTTCTTCATCCCCATTTAGTCCCTGTGGGACCTTGGTCTTGAATCTTATTATGAGTTTTGACTCAAGGCGTCTCAGCTTCAAGATTCTATTTCCTCCTCTATCACTTGGTGGTACTGTAACCAGACCTGAGTATTTCATGTCCATCCGGGTCTTATTGTGATGTGTGTCCATGTGTTTAGCAATCGCATAAGTCGGGTCATGGTTCTTTGTCGCTCTGATGTGCTCTAATATTCGCTTCTTAAGTGGGCAAATGGTGCTCCCAATATATCTTTTTCCGCAGAAGCATTCGATCAGATACACCACATGTGTGGAGTCACATGTGATTGCCTCGTTGATGTTGAACACTTTGCCCTTCGGATCTTGTATCGACTTCAGGCTTTTTCCAATTTTACAAGCTTTGCAGCTGTTACATCTTCCGAATCCTTTCTGGCGAGTCTGTAGCCAACTCTCAGGTTTCTTTATTTCAAAGTGACTGTTCACCAGAGCATCCGATAATGATGGTGCCTTTCTGTATGATATAAGTGGGCGATCACCTATTGTTGTACCAATATCTGTATCTTTTTTTAGAACATTCCAATATTTGGACAGTATCTTCTGGATTTTATAACTTTCTTTGCTGTAGGTTATTATCGGTCGTGGAGTTGTATCATTCGATTTTCCTGGTTCATCATTGGACTGTTTTCTATTATCTACAAGCATCTGTGTTCTAGGTATCACTCTAGCTTTCTCTTCTCCTCGTTGGATATCACTGTGTTTATACCCTCTCTTAAGGAACCGTTGTTTTGTTTCTTTAAACTGTTTTTCCATTTCCTCCGTCTCGGAGCAATTCCTCTTCATCCTTATGAATTCTCCATAGGGTATACTCTTCACAAGTGATTGTGGATGAAAGCTAGTGCCATGCAGCACACTGTTTGTAGCAGTCTTCTTTCTAAACACCGTTGTGTGTATCTTATTAGACTTGATATAAACCTTGGTGTCCAGGAAGTCTATTTCCTTTGAATTGATATTATGCGTGAATCTCAAGCCCACTTCATTGTCATTCAAGATTGCTAAATAATCCAGGAATTCAGGTTCAGTACCTTTCCACAAGATGAATAAATCATCTATGAATCTTAGCCACAGGGCTACTCTAGCAGTATGTTGGTCATTTTCCTCTCTCCAAGCTATGTTCTTCTCCCACCAACCCATCACTAGGTTGGCATAGCTTGAGAGAAGGAAACTCCCATCGCGGTCCCGCAACTCTGGGAGTATAGTTTTTTATTGAACGTGAAGACATTGTTGTTTAAGCATAATCCAATCATTTCTTTTAGCATAGTAGTATGCTGCAGTTGTCTAATTGGTCTCTGTTTGAGAAAGTAAGTAACAGCCTTCATTCCGAGCTCATGACTTATTGAGGTGTAAAGAGAGACAACATCAATTGTCACGAGTAGATAGTCCCGATGCCAGCTTGTTTCCATTAAGACTCTCAAAAAGTCACCTGTATCCTTGATGTACGAACTCATGGTAGGTACTAGCGGTGCTAAAAAATAATCCACATAAGAAGCCACATTTTCATAAAGGCCCCCGCAGCTTGATATTATCGGACGTCCCAGGGGCTTTTTCAGGGTTTTGTGCACCTTGGGAAGAAAGTATATCGTAGGTGTCACTGGGTTTTCAATCATTAGAAAGTTTTTTTCTTCTACACTCAGTAATCCGCTTTCATGCCAGTTCTGTAATTTGTTACTCAGTTCCATGATTAAGTCATTGATAGGATTCTTATTCAACAACTGATAGTGTGAAGTATTATTCAGTTGGCGCATTGCTTCTTCAATGTAACTCGATTTGTCCATGATGACAATATTGCCCCCCTTGTCGGCAGGCTTGATTTCAATCAGGGTATTCTCCTTTAACGATTTTAGGGCCTGACGTTCCATAATAGACAGGTTCTCATTTTTCTTTCCTTGTTCAGTATTTTTCATCATGTCCAGTTCTGCCACAACCAGATCATGAAAAGTGTCAATCCGATTGCCTGGGTTCAATGCTGGACAAAATTTTGATTGACTTTTGAATTTGGTTTTGGGATGTCTATCTGATATGATGCCCATCTCTTCCAAGATTTGGGCATCGGAAAGTTCTGTTTCGCTGATCTCATTTGCCAGTTCATATGCAGTTCTCAGAGCTTGCATCTCAGCAATTGTATAATGATCGTCTTGCTCTGTTGTTACTGTTTCTCCAATTGCCTCAATTGCCCCAGCGGCTGGCAGCATTTTACTGAAGACTTTCTTTAATTTCAGTTTGCGTGTATATTTGTACAAGTCTATTTTTGTTTCCACCTGATCGTGATGTCTCTCAGGACAAAATGTCAGTCCTCTGTTCAAGAGGCTACGTTCCTCATTGGTTAAGACGTGTTTAGACAAGTTAATAATTGAATACGGCTCTTCTTTATCATGAATGTTGCCAATTACTTTTTCCATATTGTTCGGTTGCGCAAGTGGTATCCCCTTGTTTTTTCTTGCACTTCTTCTTGTCTTCCGCCCCCCTCTCTGTTGCCTGGCACTCCTCTTCCTCTTGCCCTGGTGCGTCCTGTTCCCCGTCCTCTGCCCTTGATTCTGGGGTTTTGTTGGTCTTGGTAGACTAGCTTCATTTCGTCTAAAAAAGAAATGTGGCGTCTTGCTGTTGTACCTGACTCTCCTTCACTGATATCTGATTCCGATTCACTTGGTGTAGTGCTTGGAGATTCTTGTACTACTGGCTTGTTCTTATGTAGTTGCTCTTTCAAAGCGTCAAAGCGCCTAGCAAATGTTAGTATTGTCCCATTTTCGTAGTCGCACTCGTCCCTCCTGAATTTACGTTGTTTACGTTCTTTAACTTCACTTTCATATTTATCCAGGTTACGTTCCATGTCTGCTCTTAGTTTTTTAAAAAGATCCTCATCTTGATTTGATGCTTGAATCTGTGACTCAATTTCAGCAATGTTACTATGCAGATCCTCGATGTCACGTTTAGCATACTTGACAATTATTAGCATCATCGTACGTGAGCAGTCCATGTTGTTTCTGCCCCATTCTTCGAGCATTTCAGGTCTAGTCTCCGGATGATTCGGAAGTGTAAAGATACGTAATCCCCTTGGTACTCTGCCACATTCTACGTATTTTTCAAGGGTTATGATTTCCCAACTCTTGGAAATTTCTTTGCGAAGGAGTCTCTCTAATTGAATAAACAATTGTTTAGGTGTTTTGGTGCCAGTATTACCAAGTTTCTCTCCCTCGGTCTTATTGGTTGCACTTACATTTCCTTTCTGAAACATTGTCTCAGCTTTCTGCAAGCGTTTGGCAGCTCGTTCTTCCATAATATATATATTTTGTTTATAAAATACAATCACCTCTAGGGGGTATCTAACACCCTACACATGTAACAGTACTACTTGAAATTTCAAAACAATACTTCGAGAATCAAAAAGAACATATTTCAAAAATATACTTGGAAAGGCACTGTTGGCCAACACAAATTAGCATATGCATTTACTCAGATGTCATTTACAGCTGAACACATAGTCATGCTCTATCTTGAGGCAACCACCCACGGCTCCTCATGAGGCAACCACCCACGGCTCCTCCTGAGGCAACCACCCACGGCTCCTCCTCTGTCCTTGAGATCCTAGTGATCTTTCACAGACTGGACAGCCCTCCTCAGGCACCTATCTTAAAGGCGCCCTCACACCTCCCCTAGGGATCCCTAATTAATCCCAGTGTGTACCCTTTAGATATCAGGGAAACAACATACAATTATTGAATTGGGCTCAGTGCATTAAGCACTGCCTACCTGATCATCTGACCAGTAACGCTGTTGCGCATGTTCTTCCATGGTAAAACAACCCGATGGCTCGAAAGGAAGCTGTTGGTGTCTGATGTCACAGGCTGGTCAACGGGAGCCCTGTCACCTGGGTTCTGCAGGAAATGAAGTCCAATCAGCAGATGAGCTCACAAAGACTTGAAGGCCTCCGAAGAGTCCTGGGACCGCAGTACATCAAACCCCTGCAGAGATCGACAGTTCACATCTGAGTCATGGCACAATTTTGAGAAAGCAAAAATATCTGTAAAGATAAACAAAGGACGAACACACACAAGAATTTGAAGAGTGGCAGCTTTATTTGCCAAAGAACTGCAGTTGAGACAGCTCGCAGTAAATACTGCAGAGAGATCTGATTTCACAAAGAAGAACCAGCCTTTATATACAGTTGTGGAATCCTTCAGACATGTTAATCATTAACATTAGCACCGTGGCGTGACCACTTCACAAATATGTGTACATGTACATTTGCTTTATACGTGACGCACATGATTGTGCTAATATTAGCCAATTTCCTACACTACTGCCTCCTGACCTACAGTTTGAGTCTGTTATCTTGTTTTTGTCAAACAAGCATTGTTTGATCTAGTCAGTAGATGTCCGTTCTTTCTGCTATCTACGCACAATTTCCTCACATGATACTTGCCATGAACAAACACTTTATCCAAGCAGGAGCAGAGCAGATTGACATGTTTCAGATTAGAGAGCTATTTCTAGGAATCAACTCGCTGAACTGGCTTTTGTACACAAATGAAGGTTAGTGAGCCATTTCTCAGAATTAAACACAGACCGGCAACTGACACATACGCAGTACATTTTTAATCCATTCGTTTCTTGCTGAATTTCAGACAGTTTATTTTAACCATTTGTGTAACATAGAGCTGTACCTGATAAGTGAGCATATATTATTTCTAAGCAGGTTATACACAGAAATTAATGCAAACTATGGTTCACTTTAATTTATCCATTCACCAAAGTAGCTAATTAATTTTTCATCTTTCACATGGTCGACCAAGATGCTGCCGCAATATTAACAAATTTTTTTGGGTTCTTAGGGGTCATTATCCCATGTACCAGAACTCAGAAAGTGCGTCTATTTGTAGGTTTCGCTGCTTTTTTGCAGCTTTATCCACAGTTTTTCTTCCCAGAGTTTATCTAATTCCCATATCTTCTTTTTGTATTATCTCCGTGCAGACCTTAGTGCAATCTGTGCCAACTCATTTGTCTATTTCTTGCCAGAAACCTTGCACTATAATTCACTCTTCTTTTTAATCAAATAATCTCCCTATCATTGTTGGAATATTCGGCTTCCGGCTTGGTTTTATCAGTGGGGACTCCAGTGCTTTGAACCCTTTATCGTATCCTGTTTCTGACAATGGGCCAAGTTGCTGTCGAGACTCTGTTTTCCCCGCTCAGACTGGCTAAGGAATTTGTCAGTTTGGCGAAGCCCTCTTCCCAAGGCTCTAGTCACCAATTGATTTTCTTAATGGTCGTAATTTCCATTTGATTGCCTAGCCGTTAAATGGGATCCCTCAAGCACAAGCTCACCAGTAGTTGGCACCGAACCATCGCATGGTCAATGTTGCCAGTGTACAAAATTTGAAAGCCCTTTGTTCTCAAGAAGTGGGTGGCTGTGATAAAAATGTAGGCCAATATTGATTCTTTATTTCCCAAGATGCAAGTGCATGAAGCGAGCTGTTGTAAATCTGCCATTCATTGCATGGAATCCTAAGCTAATCAGACTGCTGGCCAGCAGGAAATCATCCCACAATTCCCTGAAATTATTCTTTACTATATGAAGGATTACCATCTCAGAGTACTCTACTTGTTGCCATGGGGTTTGAATGTTTACACCAGCAGGTATGAATTGAAGTCACCTGTGAGGAGCCACATTGCATCGGGGTAGGTCGGTAACTTGTTTTGTACTACCTCAGCTAAAGTTTTTGATTGACTTTTTTCTTTGTGGGGTGCAGGTTTATATAAACGTTTCAGATGATTATTGTTGCTGGTACCAGCGGAACAGTGGTTGAGGAATGTAATTTAATGATGAAAAGATTGCCTTTTCCTCAATGTAATGCAATGACTTCTACTCCCAGGCTCTTTTGCATGTATATTGCCACTCCACTTGCTGGGTGACCCCTTTTTTCCGTTGACTCAGCTGAGGCATAATATTCATTATCATTTTGCCACAGACACTCTGATCGCTGCCAGGTTTTTTTGAAGGCATACTTTCTCATTTTGTTGCAATTCTTTTAATAAACGAGGTCTTTTTGTCAAGTTGTTCAAGCCTCTGACATTCCAGGATGTAATAGTTAAAATTGGGTTCATGTTTTGATTTCGGTCACCAGTACATGGAAGGATTTCTGTGTTAGGGTCGTTGATCATTGGTGGGTTGCAAAAAACTGGTATTGCTGATGTACTCTGTGTTCACAAGGCATCTTGAAATCGATATCCGTTGAAAGGGATTACCAATTAATTCAGGGTCCTCAGCATTCGGAAGAATAGTTCTACCAAGCGTTTTACAATCTGAGGCGTTCCTTTGATCTTTTTGCATTGTTGACTTTCCTTTCTGGGCCAATCGGGAGAACACTTCTGGGTTTCCAATAACCGGAGGTGTCCTTATCTGGATGCCCGATGCTTCAAGAGCTGCATATGAGATAATATTTTGGCTTAAATCTCACTGCTAGACAGTACGAGATTCGTGCATTCTCCAATTTCTCTTCTGCTGAATGCTACCGAATGAATATCAGTTGAGGACATTTTGTCTAGGCCTGACAGAGCTGAGAACAGTTGTAACAAATTCTCCCTATTTAATATGTCGTGTTTTCCTTGTAATGGATACTCAGGGTACAAAATTAATAGAACAGATTCTTCTTTCATCAGCTGGCGCACTATTTGGCGATGGTCTGGTATCTGTGGTGAGCCTGACTTTCTTGGGACTGCCGCTGTACTTGTAGGTTGAAACACTTATTAGGTCCCAGTTTCCTTTAGCTGCACTCCCTATTTCTCTTGACTTCAACTCAGTCCTATTCCATTCAGTTGCCACTTAAATGATCACACTCCCACTGGGCAGTTGCATCCCTGTCAGTTTAGGTGTTGCAGATATTGTTGGCTCCAACAGAGGGGACTTGTTTACAACTAGTTGTGCGGCATTCTGATCTTTATTATTACCTAGATTTCCTTTGATTCATTACTTAGTTTACAGTTTGGGTTAATACGGAATTGCTATGCTGTATGCTTTCTAATTTCTTCATACATTCCTTCGAGCACTCAAGCAATGTCAGGCCTTTCTAAAACTGTTTCAATTTTTTTACATAGCTCGGGAGGGTCTTTAGGGTCCTCTGTTAGCTTATCCTCTTTCTGATGAAGGGAGGTGTTCGATAGACTTTGGACAACCTGTGTTACGACTTTTTTTTGTTACTCTGGTTCCGATGCAAACCATTACTCGCCTCTGGAATCTTTGGGGTATATTCACAAGAACGTGTTATAACTACCGCAAGAGTAGCGTAACGCAACTTTCAATAACGCAGCCCATCACGGGAAAATAACCATGTGTCAAAGTGGAATTCACAACAAGGCGGTACCATGCGATAGCCACCAGATAACGCGTCAAATGTCAGCGTGAAAATCAACGCCACACCCAAAAAATGCGAAAAGCGAGAAATCATGCGATGAGGCCAATCGCGGTACAGAAATCAGCGAACACCAGCCACAGGCCTGTAAATCCCACGCGGCCGGCGGAAAAAAGCACCATAAAAGAAAGAAAAAAAAAAGCCCAAAAACTATTCAAACTGCGTAGCAACATGGATGCACCCGGACCTAGTGCAGAGGACAAGCCGAACACCACAATCCCTACGGAGGACCATCCAGGAACCCCGCTTTCGGTAAAGGGCAAGGACAAGAGGAAGAGGAAGACCGGGTACAGTCCGCAGGAAGACCAGATCATCTTCACGGGGGTGACCGAACACCATCAACAACTGTTCGGCACCTCCACTGCGGCACTGGCAACCCAAACTGAAATATGGCAGGCCATCGTCACCAAGGTCAATGCAGTCGGAGTGTCCAGGAGGTCACTGGAGGAGGTCAAGAGGCGCTGGCATGATCTGAAAAGGCAGACCAAACATAAGCTCGCCACCAACAGGGAGGCAGCAACGGTGACTGGAGGTGGGAGTCCTGCGACACAGGAGGAGCTGGATGAGCTGGAGCAAATGGTGGCCACAGTCAGCAGTGAGGAGACGGTGGCAGGATTGGGGGGCCTGGACACAGCACGATACGACCTGACCCAACAGCAACAGGGTGAGTAACCACTAGGGATGGGGGGACGGGGGAGATGGGCACAATGGCACACATTCACATTTACGCGCAGCACACAGCACACCCACAATGACCGTGGAACATGTCCCTGAATGCCTTGGCACACTGCAGCACACATAGAAATGCCAAGTAGGCCCCCATCCACAATGTGCACAGAGGGGCCCCCCCTATCACCAATATCACAACCGACCCGTGCACATGTGCTGAATCCAGCAAAGCAGCTGCTCCGTGACACACACTGACTATGCAAGTAACACTGCATGTTTGATAGCATGGCAGCTGCCCCAAAAAAATGACATGGCCCACGAAGCGACATGGAGGTAGCCAAGTGCGGATCACATCCGTAAAGGAGCAGGTCACACACCGACGTGTCCACGTGCACCCACAACCCATGCCTTACAATACACGCAGCAGACGAACAATGCACCAGGCCACAAAAACAGTCCGCGAGCACACATGATCCAAGTCAAAAGCAAATCAGGCCCCGAAAAGCACACAATTTAAAGGGACCCTGCCTCAAAGGGAGAAGGCTACACGAAATCAGAGCTGCAGGGGCAACTCACCCACAATGCAGCACAAACACATAGCAATCACAGAACATCAGCAATGAAGGCAATGTGGTACAAAGTGCAACACCAGCACCACAGGACAGAGCTCACAACAGGTTCCGCTCGTGTGTAGTAACTGTCCACCCACATCTGGCATTGCCTGACACTGTGTGATGATAATGTACGGGTACTACCACACATCCGTCATGTAGTCGAAATACACACTGACTGCCATCAAATAGCCAGCACCCCCCAAACAGTCACAATGTACATTGGCATGCAGTCTGAATGTATACATCTGCAAATCATCACCATACATGTGAAACACTGTTAACCTGCATCTCCCCTTTACATTGCAGAGGGACAAACAACACCCCCTGCAGAGCACACCACACATCCCATCATTGATGATGAAGAGGACAACCTGCACATATGTCAAGACACCCTCCAACGGATGTTGGACAGCCTCTGCACCCCACCCCCAGGAGCAGGCCAGGCCAGCTGCCTCAAGGTGACCCCACCACCTGCACAGACCACACAGCAGGAAACACACACCACCACGGCTGTCTCCCAGGACCCCCGACCAATACATGGAATTCCAACGGCGTGTGTTGGGTTGCCAGGTGGAGTTGGCTCATCAGCTGCGGGTGGGTTTCGAGCTCGTGGCAGCCAAACTCGATGCCATACTTGGGTGTCTGAGTCCTATCAGGGACCACGTACAGTCCCTATCGGACACCCCCTGTACGCACCATGCTCCGCCACAGACCTTGGCTAACCTCGCTGGTGCCATGAGTCTAATACAAGCACTGTGTGGTCAGACAGGCACCAGCCATGACAGCACAGAGTTGGCACAGATGCGGAGGGCAATGGACACCATGAAGCAGATGCAGGCTGGAAATATGTCTGCCACGGCTGGACACCAGCGAGCAGTGGCTGGGAACAGCAACGCCCTGCAGTACTCCAACTTGCCATTGCTGCCACTGAGCCGTTCCCAGATGCCTGCAGCGGGAACATCGACACACACAGCTCCGACCCCTGATGTGTCCGTGGCACACTGTGATGCTGCCCCATTACATACGCAGTCTGATGTGTCAGGGGCACACAGCGATGCAGCCATCACCCCGCCACACACACCGGACACACCGGACACAGAACCCGTATCAGGGGACTGAGAAGGGGATGGGAACTACTGTGTGAGGAAGGAGGCAGTAGCATCCATCACCGCCATATGGCCTGTCCCTGCCTGCTCATGACCTATGCATCATGCCCTGGGAAATACCTCCTACTGACCTCCGGAACACCCTTCGACATTCACCCGGACCCCGACATGGACTGCCATTTCTTCCCCGCTGGCCAATCACACAGCAATCCTGCTGCGGACTGCACTCTCCCTCTTCCCAATCACTGTGCAATCCCCAAAGGACTCTGGTTGGCCCACCACTGGGCTTCCATGTGATGTGGGTTTGGATGGCCAGGTACAGCTCCAGCTCCGTCAATCACCTGAATGTGAATAAAACATTCCAAATCACACAGATGTGTCATCACTATGTTCACTCACGTATGGAAGTATGGCTGGATGTGGGGACGATGATTGCACATGAAGGTACACCCTGGTAACTGACATCTATGCGCATGTCTATCCCTGAGACACATGGCCAATTGGATGACTGTGAAGGTGAGTACTAGCTGTGTCCCCATTGCACATCAACAGCAATCTCACAACACCCCAACGTAGGCACACGTCCATGTGTTGAATAGGGCCGTGTGTAGGAGTGACCAAAACGGTGGCAGGCCAGGAGTGGTATCCCACACCACGTGTGACAGCAGAACTTTACGTCGCATACCGACTTACACACATCTGTGTGGACACAATCTGTTGTGATGTATGACATTGCTCCGCATGGTCAGAGGTTGGACACCATACACACATAGCTGGAGTCATGTAAGTGCACATGTCGTCCAGCACCTATCCAAAAACAATGTCTGGCTCACAGAGGCGGAGCTTGCCAAAGGGACACACCCCCATTGCACATGCGTCAGTCAGTTCCTCCCTGTGTTGTGACGAGGCTCATTGTGGCACATGACTGGGCAATCTAAACAGCACACCTCACAGTTAGACACCAGTGGAGTGGCATAGGCTTTATTGGCATGTGCGTGTCAGTACGGACGAGGCAACGGCCACAACAGGCAGGGACAAGCTTAAGACACTTACACGCAGCATGGGTACATGTCGAGGTTCAGATGATGGTGGGGCTGAAATGGACAACATTCATCACGGTTGGCAACGCTCACAGCCCACCTTGCCTTGCTGGACGAGTCATGTGTTGTTTGGCGTCTGCACATTGCCCCGTGTGAGGGGGCACGACTCACTGCATATGGGGTCTGCATGGTGCTCTGCCTCCGGGGTGCGCCCATTGTCTGCTCTGCCGACAGTGATCAGGTGTGAGGGTCCGACAGGTTCACATGTCGTGCTACATTGCCATGTGTGTGCTCTCACCCAGCAGTGTGTCCGAATTGGCAACGTTGCCAGACGACGCTGTGTTGCTCCCACCATGGACCTGCGTCGCCTTGCACAGGTGTGTGTACACACGCATTATTCCATGCACATGCATCCAGAGCCTGAACGTTGGCAGGCGGGTCCTCTGTTGTGGTGGGATATGTGAGTAATCCCCACGATGCAACAAGTTGTTGGGCCATGTGCTGTGGGTGGCAATCGGATGTGGCTGCAGGAGCGTAGCTACTCGTCCATGAATGCCCGTGCAGCTTCATGTGCAATGTGTTCCAATAGTACATCATTGTCGTGTTCAAGGAACACCAGGGTGAGCCAGTCCATTAGGTGGTCCAGGCAGGTGTGCTCAGCCCACGCCGTCTCACAGATCCACAACACAGCCCAATAGGGGAGCGCCTCGATGTGGTCACTGCACACGAGAAATTGTGCTATCTCCCATGCACAACTACCAATACATACACAGTATGTCAAGGCATCCCATGCACGGCTGTCTCGGTTACACTCCTGTTCGCGATCCAACAGGGGGCGCAGACATGAGTCATAGTCCAATTCATCAACAGTTTTGTTGGATAGGCAGACATCCATGGGACACTCGAATGTGCATGTTCGGCAGTGGAACCAGGGCTGGACGCAGGTGACGTGGGCAATGCAGAAGCTGAGTCTGTAACTGATCCGCAGCACTGCCAGTGGCAGTGCACCCAGTAAATGCAGCATACGTGCACGGTACTGTTCCACGTGACGGGGTTGTGCATGTGCCCGGTATGGCCTGCCATTGCGTTGGTGCGTCTCGTGAACAGGCACTCTTCTGGACTGCGGCAGTTGTGTGGAGGATATGCCACAGCTCTGAGCAATGATTCGAATGTGTGTGCAACGGTGTGGGTTATTGCTTGCTTTTCCCGTGAGTGGCAAGGGCATCCCATGCGGGGGTACCACATGCAGGGGCTTCTGTGTGTGGGCTGTGGATGAGTCGGATGGTTCATTTGCGGAATGCGTGGTGTGGGAGTTGTCCCCATCTGCCATTGCATCTCTATTAGGGTGTTCCAGGCGCGTTCTGGACCAAGGTCAGAGGTGCAGGTGTCCTCCCGCATTCTGCATTGGGACAATGGTGCTTTCATCCCTGATGTTTGTCTGACTACTACTTTCGTTTTCGGAATGTGATGTGGGTTTGGCGCTGAGATTGGGACACGGCCTTGGGCTCATGGTGTACGGATGTCGATGCACACACACATGTTGGCATGTGGAGCCAGGTGCCCGAGTGGCCTTGCGCTGCTTGTGCTATCTCACTCCGTCTCTCTCCCTCGCTCTCTCCCTCTCTTTCCTTTGTTGGGCGCATGGCACACCTTCTTCTCTTGGATTTGGTCTTCCAGGCTGTGTGCTACGGATTGTCCAGTGAGGAGCAGCTGGGACTCCTACTAAGGGTTGTTTCGGCTTTTGTTTGTATGGTGTTTTGTGTTGGTGATTGCATTGCAGTATGACTGATTCTCCATTTTCTGGCCACGCATGAATGTTTATTTTCCTGCTTGTGCGACATCAGGGAAAACGTTTGTTTTGGGATTCGTGGTGTTGGTGTGCAATTTCTTATTCCGGGGTTGGGGGTGGTCCCGGGGGGAGGGGGGTGTTGCGGGCCTGGGTGTGGTGTCAGTGGGTATTGTGGCCCTCTTGGGTGTCCGGGCTGCATGATGAGTGGCTCCATGGCATCTGTTGCCCTTCGGATGTGGCCTGGGCTGTGCTCCCTTTTGTGGTGCTGGCTGCCGTCCGAGTTTACACCAGGTCAGAGCAGGTGTAGATTTCCTGGTGCTAACGCACCTTATCGCCTGTTTTATGGTTTTATCGCAGATGTGGCTGGTCGTTGTGAATGTTGAGGTGTGCTGTTGTCTCGGCTTTTGTCACGGAACGCCTACTCTGCATCTCATTAGTGATATTTGCGAGGGTCCTCTATGGCGATGTTTTTTGCGGCTGCTATCGTGGGTAAACTGGTGCTGTGGGCTGTTAACACCGGCTTGTGAATGGGGAGGTAAATTTATCACGACATTGGCTGCGATAAAGTGCCTTTAATTTGGCGATAGCTCCTTGTGAATATGCCCCTTTGATTCTTGGCCCACGCTTACGGGATTTTCCTCTTTTTGTGCCTCACATTGCTCTTTAATTCTTGAATTAAACTTGACATAATTTCTGGGAGATTAGGTAGTGTATCCATTAAGTGCCTATAATAACACGATGGTTCTGGTACCTTAGTTACTGATTGGACTGTAATGAGAAGATTGTTTACTTTTTCCAATTTCAAGTCTATTGCTCTTCTTTAAGTAGTCAAAGCTTGCATGTCAAGTTTATCAGTGTGCATTATTGCTGCTTATCCGATTGCCATCAGGGTTCTCTCTACTTGGCCCCACCACTCTCTTTGATGATATTTGGTTTGCTGGTTAGAAACTTTTTGATTTACTAAAGAGGGAGGTAAATTAGAAGAGGCAGCCGGCAGTTACTTGCAATTTTGACTTCGTTTTTCACTCAAAGGGCAGCTTTGTTGGGCAAATAAGTCCAAGGCAAGGGAGAGCTCTTGGTCTGTTATGTACTTATTTAGAGTGTCATCTCTCATCAGTTTGACTTCTGTTCTTGGTGTTGTTGAAGTTGACATTGATATTGTTTCTTTGATACTGGCCTTCTTTACCGCCGTCTGAATTTCATGGTCCCTTTCTCCCTTACCGGGGCTGTTTCTCATGTATTCTGCATGTGTTGCACATGCACTGTTCTTCTTGTTATCTTTTACGAGGCAAGACACTGTCTGGTTCCACTGGTACTTTATTTAGATAACAGGCACGACCCCTGAACAAGTCCTCTCTTCTCGCAACCGGCTACCATCTGCCGTGGATTCCACATACGATGATTCAAGGCAGATCATGACCATGTTGCTAAGATACAACACATCTTCCCCTTTTCATTAAAACAATATTAATACAAAACCCATTGAAGGTTTACAAAACAGAAAGGAAAGAAAAGAAACAAAGAGTACATTTTAAAACCAGATAATACCATTGCTACAATATAAATGCTATTTCATACTAATTCACTGAGCCCACATGTAAATAGTATGTGAGAAAACTATACCAGACCCATTACGAGCAAACATAGTCCTTATGCCACTTGGGTTTGTTTATGACTCGTTTATCAACACATCTTGCACTAGACATATGACTCTGATCACTAGCAATGTCACCACTAATCTTCCTCAACCACAAATCACATTCCAGCTCATTGCACAAAGTGATCCTGGGGATATTTCACCTCTTTCCGTCATACAGGTTCCCATGACCCTCCTGACACATTTGGGTTCCGACCTGGATGACCCCTTTATCTGAGTGCCCACAACATTCGTCCTCACCCAATCTCCAACCACAAATTTGCGACTTTTCCTACCAAATTTATCATTATGTCTTTTCACATATTTCTCTTGGTAATTCTTGACTCTGCACTCCAAATCCTTTTTGAACACACTCTTGGTACCACCTTTATTCATCCATCCAGGTAACACTCTTGAGCAGGCCTGTCTACCCTTCAAAAGTTTGAATGGTGTTTCCAAAGTGACCGAATGAAGTGTGCAGCGATAACACCACAATATCTCCTTGACAGCCTCTCTGCACTCACCGCCACTCTCCTCGCACAATTGTATACATTCCTTTAATACACGGTTCCTGGATGCTAAGCCACCAGGGATTGAACATTTATACAATTACTACACACTGGGTCATGAAAGTGTGATTCAGGAATACATTCTTGCCTCAGGAAACATTTATAGACACATTCCAAGGTTTTGTAACGCACAGACAGAGAGAGCCTTGATGCAAGTCAACAGCACTATAACATTCTGTGGGTGACTGCATCACTAAAGTATCCCTCTTACCCCCGGCCACTATTTACCAGGCAATTTCTATAGAGTTTTCCATTGAAAAAACTGCTTGCACCATCCGTTTACCAGCAAGCCCCCGGCCCGCCTTCTGTCCCAGCCCCTTTGGTATAGGAGCACTGGACATAGCAACAACAACAAAAAGCTCCCATTTGTCAGGTAGCGGATAATAATGAATAAACAGGGGTGGTGTCGGGTGTCGGCACCAAAAACAAAATTATTAACCTGACCTTGTGTAACTGGCGCTTTTGTAAAGTGCTCTAATACCTTTGGGTTAGTTGAGTTCGCACTCTATAAAAATGCCCCCAAAAATGTATCTGACCTTGTATAATTTAACTAGCGCTCATGTAAAGTGCTCCAACACTATTGGATCGTTCAAGTTCACATTATATAATAAAAAATGCCTTACAGTCCCTGGGGAGCTGCCGTGAATGTTGTTTGAAATTAGATCCCTGAGAGGAGGACGACGACAGGAAGAGACAGGGGGGCGGGCATGCAGCGACATGGGAGGAGGTGGGAAGGATGACTGGTACCCCCATTTCTCAGGTAGAGGGTTGAAACAATGAATACCCAGGTACGGTGTCGGCATTACTTACTCTACGTGCACTTAAAAACAAAAAAACATAACTTGACATTGTGTAATGTAACTGGCGCTTTTGTAAAGTCCTTCAATACCTTTGGGTCAGTTGAGTTGGCACTCTATAAATATGCCCCCAAAAATGTATCTGACAGTATGTAATGTAACTAGAGCTCATGTAAAGCGCTTCAACACCTTTGAGTCGCTCAAGTTCACATAATATAAACAAGCATCAGAGAAAATGTGACGGGAGTTGCCCAAGCCTTGCCCTTAACTGTGCTGCAAGGTTGGGCTCCTGAAGGTCTGGTGACAGAGGCTCGCTAAAGCAACAATCATCGAAGCGGGAGGGGTTTTGGGGAAATCCTCACACTTAAAGTCAGAGAAAATTAAAGAGGTGATTTCAAAAACAGTGTCTGAAGCGTCTGACATTTCATCTCGGTATTTGAACGAGATGGATAGACTATGGGGCCGATTCCGATTCGGGCCGGAAATCTCTCCGACCGAGCCGGACCCGGAGAGATTTCTGACCGAATCGGACCCGTGCAGCCCGACCGAACGAGTACGATGCGCACGTATGCCATCGGACTCGAGTCGGTCGGACTCCCATTGAAGTCAATGGGAGCCTGTTGTACAACGCGTACGCGGGCTCCCATTGACTCAATGGGTGCGAGGCGGACAAGGGCGCCCCCTACAGCGTGTACGCGGCGAAGCGACTCGCGCCATACACGCACAGGTAGGGGGGACCCATGGGTCCCCCCTGTGTGCGACTCGCGTGGCTACGCGTACAGGGGGGTCCGACACGGACCCCCAAAGTACGGCTCCGACTGCTCTTTCGAGCCGGAGTGCGCGGCTCGGTCGGACTGCTCGCGGCGCGCATCGTACTTACCCGGCCGGGGAACGTCTCCATTGCGCGGTGCGAGTCGGGTCCGAGCGAGTCGGTCGGTGCGGTTAGACCCGGGAACGAGTCGGTCGGAGCGGTCGGGACGCCCGGACGAGTCGGTTGGCGATTTCGCATCGTACTCGCTCGCCCGGACGCGCGTACGAATCGGTCGGGAAATAGGGCTCCGAATCGGATCCGGTTAAGCCGAATCCGATTCGGAGCCCTACCGGCCGAGATCGGAATCGGCCCCTAAGTGACGGGTGCCAAAGCTGAACCCCCAAAGATGGGCAAGCATTGACAAAAGCAGGAATCAAAGAAAAAAATAAACACAGAAGCGTAATGTTAACAGTAATTGGGCGGTGCTCTGTGGGAGGAAACCAAACATAAAAAAGAGGGACAATGAAAAAGGATTAACCACTAGCAAGCAAGCATTTTTGAAGGACAGTCAAAGGGACGAATAAAAAGGCAATGGGCGGGTTGTAAGCCCACAGTGTAAACACAGCAAGTCTTGAAGAGACAGCGCCTACGCTGCCTAGGCTCGACCTACAAACATATACGAGGGCATGTACTTATAAAACATATAAGCATATAAACAAACAAGCTATTTGTGCTGTTTCCTCTGGGCCAGAGCAATATTTTGATCTGTTTCCCTGCCGCACCAGTGTGGCAGGGAAACAGATCAAATGTCTGCTCCCAACTGGCGGCAGCCTTATTTAAAGATTCTGCCTGCTGGGAGCAGACTCAATGGTTGCTCCCATTTGGCAGAAGTTTTGAAAAGGGAGCAAACACAAGTTCCCCTGCCCGCTCTGGAGTGGGCAGGGAAACTGCTGTGTCTGGGGGTTGGGCTCCCCGGGACACAGTAAGTTATCTGGACCCAGGGGATAGGGTCCCCAGGAGCAATTAATGGCTCAGGGAGGGGGGCTGTCTGCCCCCACATCCGGGCGGGAGCAATATTTTCATTTGTTTCCCTGCCGCATCAGTATGTGCGAAACAGATCAAAAGTCTGCTTTCAGATGGCGGGAGCATTTTCAATGATTCTGCATGCTGAGAGCAGACTCAGTGGTTGCACCGATTTGGCGGGAGTTTTGAAAATGCTCCCACCAGGTGGGAGCAAAAACAGATTCCTCTGTCCACTCGGGCGCAGACAGGGAAACTGCTGTGTCCCAGGGGTGGGCTGCTCGGGACACAGTAAGTGATCTGGACCCAGGGGAATGGGGTCACCAGGGGCCATTAATGGCTCAGGGAGGGGGCTATGGGGCCTGCTCCATCTTTGTAAAGTTAGCGGGCCTGAGGGAGAGGGCCATGCGGTCCCCCTCTCCCTTTTTGGTGAATTTCGGGCCTGGGCTTGGTCTCCCTAAGGCCTATATTAGTTCAGGGAGGAGGGCAGTGCAGCCCCCTTCCTTTTAATTTCAGTAGCGGCCCTTCAAGGATCTGGGAGGGGGGCCACAAGGTCCCTTCCCCTTTTTAAATACATAGGGCCCAGGGGGTGGGCTCCCCATGGCCTAAAAGACTTTGGAGGGAGGCTGTTCGCCCTCTCTCAGCATATTATTTTAATTGGGCCGCAGTGATGGGGATCCCCTGGGCAAAAAATGGCTTGGGTAGGGTGGCTGCACCCCCCTCCCCATAGTATTTAAATTGGGTCCCGGGGGATGGTGTCCAGGGGCCGACAATGGCTCAGGAAGGGGTGCCACGTGGCCCTCTCTGCTTGTAAATGCATTGGGCTCTGGAGGAGTCACATTCCCCCTCCCCTATTAAGTAAATTGGGCCCCAGGGGATGGGGTCTCTGGGGCCTAAAATGGCTCAGGAAGGGGGCCTCACACCCCCTCCCCAAAATGAGTACATTGGGCTTTGGGGTGGGGTCCCTGGGGCTGAAAATGTCTTGTGAGGGGGCCACGTCCACTTTTAAAAAATAATTTGGCCTCTGGGGTCTAATTAAGCTCAGGGAGGGGTCCAGTTGGCCCCCTCTCCCCTTTTTTAATGAGATATGACCCCGGGGAATAGGGTCCCTGGGGCCTAATAAGGCTCTGGGAGGGGAGCCACACATCCCCCTCGTGTTTACAATGCAAAATGGCCCTGGGGGATAAGGTCCCCAGGACCCAATGAAGCCCACACTGGCCCCTCCCCTTTACAATGTAATGAGGCCCCGGGGGATAGGGCCCCTGGGGCCTAATAAGGCTTGGGGAGGGGGCCACGTGGCCCTCCTCCCCCTTATAAAAAACAGACGGCCCCAGCTAAAAACGTTAATGTTGTCACTGACAAAATCACCAAACTATAGCGTTCCTTTAACCTTTAGTTTTTTGAGTAAATTTCTAAGGTTGTTTTTAAGCAAAAACAGACTGTTTTATCACACCTAACTATAAAGTTACTTTAACCTCTGTTTTTTTCAGTGACAAAAAAAATTATATATATATTTGTTGGAAAACGAGGCAGTATCTGTGAGGCCTGCACAAATAACATGTCACATTTGTCCTTCACAGGGAACCAAACACCCTAGTGTAGCGCCTGACTCTCAGATGGTAGCATTGAAGAGCAGTCTAAGGCTTACTCACGGGAGGTGGTGTGGGCTAGTAATCGCCATTTACAGGTACGCAGAAATAACACTCAATAATTGATTGTCCAGTCTGTACTTTGCTTTATAAAAGTAAGAGTACATTTATTAAACACACACACTACTCAATACTATGCACCAATTTACAAATATACATAAGCTGTTGGAATTACTTTGTGACATTGCATAACATCTCCACCCCTCCCGCAGGGGGGTGGGGTCTAGTACCACCACTCCCATGTATGCACATCATCTTGCCCCCTAATGCAGTTAGTTGAACATAACCTGGAGCGAGGGGCCTGTGCACTGGCGCCATCCCAGTGGCGACCCACCCCATTACCTCAACAAGCATTTAAAATGGGCACACCTGCTATGGTGACACATAACCCTGACTGAGGATCTCCTACTGACCATGAAGTATACACCTCTACCCCTTAGGGGCTAACAGTCGGGGTTCTTCTCCACCTAACGCAGCAGCAAGAATACATGTTTAGGCACTCCTTTAAAATGAGGTACTTATTAGACTTGATAACATTCATAATGCATTGCAATTACCACCTCTAAAAGGCATCACAGATGAATCACAGGATTAAGCATTTACAGCCAGACACCCTAGCAGGAATGTCTGGCAACAAAACCCCACTTTGCTTATGACATCACCTTACACAGGTACTGCACATTACACATGTGATTTTCAGTCCCTCTAAAAGAATAGAGGGACTGCCACGGGAGCCGGCACATCTCTTCTGGTCTGCCCGCTCCTGCGGGCAGACCTGGAGCTTCCGGCGGGTCCATCCGGACCTCGGGGGAGTGCGGCGGCACTCCCCCGGCCTCCTCCTTCTCTTCGGGGCCCGGGGATGGGGTCCCGGGCGCCTAGGCCACCTTCACGGGGGGCGCGATGGCGCCCCCCGGCTTGGTTTCGGTTCTTTGGGGCCCGGAGTTGGGATCTCAGGCCCCCATCCGGCATCTTCGCGGGGAGTGCGACGGCGCTCCCCGGCTTGTTTTCTCCGGGGGGGCGCGATGGCGCTCCCCCTCCCCCCAACGTCACCGGGGGCCAGGGTGGGCTCCTGGCCCCTTGCTGGGCAAATTCACGGGGAGCGCGATGGCGCTCCCCGGCTTGTTTTCTCTGGGGGGGCGCGACGGCGCTCCCCCTCCCCCCCAACATCACCGGGGGCCAGGGTGGGCTCCTGGCCCCCACCAGGGGCGATTTCACGGGGAGCGCGACGGCGCTCCCCGACTTTACTTCTGCTGGGGGGCAGCCCCCAGAACCTGACCCACCCCGGGGGCATTTTCTGGACCGGCGGCGGAGCTCCACACGCTTCGTCGTCGGTCCTGGCAGAGGTCAAAGGTCGCCTACCTTCTGGGGGCATATCTCGGCCCCCGGGCGGCTGATTTTCCTCATCTTCGCCTCTTCTTGCTCCTGGTGGCGCTCCCCAGCCACTGGGAGCACTTTCCTCGCCCTCCTCGCCTCCAAGAGAGTGAACTTCAGCAGGGAGCTGTTTTCACTGGCTCTCTGCGCCAGCCCTTCACCTGGCTCTCCTCCTGGGCCTCTCTTCTCCTGGCGCAGAGGCCCATGCTCCTGCTCACTGGTCCTGGACTCCTCTCCTGGTGCTATTCAGGATCCTGGGACAGTCAGGGGGTTCCTCCTTCCAACTGCCCATGGCGCCAGGCTCCAGCACCCCCTGCCTCAGCAGACCACACCCCAGAGAGAGCTTCTCTTCCTGTGCAAACACTTTTTAAATAATGGGGAGGGGGCTGGCAGGAAGTCTCTGTTTGTCCTATCAAACAGCGACACATCACTTCCCTGCCCCTGCTCCCTCCTTCCTGCCCAGGCCTCTGGGTTGGTTCAAGATGGCGTTGTCCATGGGTCTCCTGCCACATGGTCTCTGAAAGCCCCTCCCCCCGCGTTTCCTTCTCCCTTGTGCAGCTTGGTGCCTGGCACCAGGTGACAGCTGCTGATGGATTAGCCTGTAGCTCCACCCATCTTCTCTTCTTGGAGAGGAGGCCTTCGCTCTTGGAGGGAAGATCATTAATCCAGCCTGCCAGGGCCAGCCCCCAGCCCGGCCCTGGTTATGGGCTGACTCAGAGAAATATGACATTTCTGGATGACCCAAAAGCAGTACAAATATGACTTTGGACTCTGCAGAATACTTCTTCTCACACCAGTTACAGTGGATTTTAGTGCGTGTCTGGAACTTGTAGGCCTTAGAAAAGTGAAACTAGCCCATAGGCTCCATATCCCCATGGGAGAATAATGAAGTGAAAAACAGTAAAACACACTAACTTTCCCTGGCATGTTTCTTCCCACTGTATAAAGCCTATTCCTGTCACCACCCAATTCTGCATAAGTCCTGCCACACCATTCACTTTGTAGCTGCTCCTGGGCTGCGCACGCCAGGAATCTCCCCTGCGCAGCCCGTACACGTGTGCACATGCATGTACACCTGTGTCTGCATGTAACCAGCCCGGTGCCCCTTACTCCAGCTGCTGCGCAGCGGCCTAGTCAAGCTAGGGGGACACCAGTAAAATCCACATGCAGTCTCCTTCATCATGAGTTCACTGTGGGTGAGTCCCAACATATGAGGCTCTCCCACAGTAAAAGCTCAACAAATAGGTGCTCAAAAAGCGAAAAATCCGGGCGGCTCAGAGTGTCAGAACCACCTTCTAACAATATTATAACTAGAATCAGGGAGGAGAGGAAGCAGGAGGTTAGACTGATCACAACATACAATTGTGCCTCCCATGCCATACATCAAATAATACGGAAACACTGGCACTTAGTCAGGACAGACTTGACGATAGGTAAACTGGTCAGCCCAAGCACACACATCACGTATCGCAAATGTAATTCCTTGCGGAACATACTGGTTCACAGCCATTCAATACTGGGTAAACCAACTCAGTGATCTTGGTTGAGGGAACTCCCGGGATTCCATAAATGTGGTAAATGTAAAGCCTGTGCCAACAGCTCAAATGTGAAGAAGTACAGCCTCCCCAACGGCAAGAGTGCCGCAATACACAAGTTCATCAACTGTAACAGCGATTATTTGTATATGTCTTGAAATGCATATGCGGTTTGAGGTACGTGGGAAGTACCATTTTTCCTGTCAAAAAGAGGATCTTGGAACATCAGCGTGCGATCAGAAATAGGAATCTCACATACACTGTTGCCAAACATTGTGAGCAAGCGCATGGGAATGTCTCTGATATATGTTCTAAAATCTCTTACTTTGGCATTGACAGGATCCCTGCACATGCAAGAGGGGGAGATCGTGAACGCAAGCTGAGGAGCATGGAGTCCGAATATATCATCCGGCTTCAAAGCAAAATTCCTGGTGGCCTTAACCATGATGAGGATCTCCACGTAACCTAGAGTAGTGAGTAGATAGAAGACCGATGGTGACCTCCCATGCTTTGGACACTAACCGCTTTCTTTATTTGAGAAACTTATTGCGCGGCGTAGTAATGATAGAGAGTGAAATCCGTTTTTTAACACCTTGTTTTTTTATGTTTTGCTTTATTTTTCAGTAACTGAGTATGAGATTAGTATTATGATTTATTCAGGGGTGAAAATATTGGGACGAGAAACCAGCAGGGATCACAGGGATTAGAGTCTAGATCGTCTCATTATAATACTGCCACTTGGCAAATGACATTATAAGTTCATTAGAAGCCATTATTAGAAGACTTTGGACTGACAATTAAGGAGGTAATTTCAAGATGCAATGTTAGTAGGCACTGGCCATTGACAGATGTGAAGTATAATCACATTTGTGTCGTAAAGTTACTTACAAATTGATCATTTATGAAAATGTTTCTTGTTTATCAATTTCTAATTTCATTATACTTTGCATTTTTATTTCCAGCATTGCGCTTTGAAAACAATATATTATCACTTGTAAAATGAGCACTAGATTAAAACCCAAATGGGAGTCTGTTTTCTCGTGTTGACAATATATTGAAATCGTATAACACCCCTGAAAGTATTTTCTTTATGTTTATCATTAGTTGAATGCATTGAAAATGAAGCACTTCCGGTGTGGAAGTGACTTTGACAAAGACCGTTTAGGTTGAAACGCGTCAGTCAATAAAGTAATTTTCTTCAAAAGATCCCCTAGTGCGGCTTTCCCTTATGCAGCGACATAAGGACTTTCTTTGATATATATATATATATATATATATATATATATATATATATTCCAACAACTTTCCAAATAGACTTCCCCACGATTCGAGGATAAGGAAAAGCAGCACAGCCAGGCATCAACAAGCTTGAAAGTCTTTATTTTTTCATATATATATCATCCACCAGCAGTGTAGAAAGGAGACCAACGTGTTTCGGCCAGAGCCTTCAACTGGGTCATAGAGTTTCCGAGTGTAGACAACATTTTTAAAGGGAACACTCCCTCCAAAATCACCACCTAGATTTAAAAGGACACACACATTTTTTACATTTTTACGTTTTTTACAATTATAACTTTTTTTTACTACACAGACGACTCTTTTCACCAATATTTAGTGATGTGTTACCTAATCCCACATACTTTATCGCAGCCCCAAAGTGTCAAATAACAGTGTATGAAAGCAGTTTTAAATAATTCCTGATTTGCTTAGTTTGCCGCACATCCCCTCCCCATAGTATAAATTGGGTCCTGGGGAATGGTGTCCAGGGCCAAACAATGGCTCAGGAAGGGGTGCGGCCTTCTCCGCTTGTAAATGCATTGGGCTCTGGAGGATGGGGTCCTCTGGCCAAATACGGCTTGGGGAGAGGAGTCACATGCCTCTCCCCTATTAAGTAAATTGGGCCCCAGGGGATGAGATCCCTGGGGCCTAAAATGGCCCAGGAAGAGGGCCTCGCAACCCCTCCCCTAAATGAGTAAATTGGGCTTTGGGGTGGGGTCCCAGGGGCTGAAAATGTCTCTTGAGGGGGGCCACGTCCCCTTCTAAAAAATCATTTGGCCTCTGGGGTCTAATTAGGCTCAGGGAGGGGGCCAGATGGCACCTCTCCTTTTTTAATAAGATATGACCCCGGGGGATAGGGTCCCTGGAGCCTAATAAGGCTCTGGGAGGAGAGCCACTCATCCCCCT
The DNA here is from genome assembly GCA_963921515.1 of Calotriton arnoldi. NCBI lineage: Eukaryota > Metazoa > Chordata > Amphibia > Caudata > Salamandridae > Calotriton > Calotriton arnoldi. The sequence continues at coordinate 102,978 of CAWUFW010019087.1, forward strand.
TCCCATTACAATGCAAAATGGCCCTGGGGGATAAGGTCCCCGGGACCCAATGAAGCTCGGGGAGGGGGCCCACGATGGCCCCTCCCCTTTACAATGTATTGAGGCCCCGAGGGATAGGGCCCCCGGGGCCTAATAAGGCTTGGGGAGGAGGGCCACATGGCCCTCCTCCCCCTTATAAAAAACAGACGGCCCCAGCTAAAAACATTAATGTTGTCACTGACCAATTCACCTAACTATAATGTTCCTTTAACCCTTGGTTTTTTTAGTACATTTCTAAGGTTGTTTTTAAGCAAAAACTGATTGTTTTATCACACCTAACTATAACGTTACTTTAACCTCTGTTTTTTTCAGTGACAAAAAAATTATATATATATATATATATATATATATTTATATATTCACTGAAAAAACCATAGGTTTCAGACACGTTATAGTTAGAAATTAGCATTTAAAAAACTTTTGAAATTCACTGAAAAAACCATAGGTTTTAGGGAAAGTTATAGTTAGTTGGACATTGCACTCATACAAAACCCGTGAAATTCCCCCGTTATAGTTAGTTCAGCTAACTATAACTCGCGCCCCCGCAATGCACTGCTGATGATGTCACATATTACATCACTCATGACATGGTCAGTGACATCACTGATGACATCACTGATGACATCTCAAATGTCCCCATCCCCCGGGGCCTGGCCTCTGGTTGTGGACTGTGGGGGGGTCCCCAATCCCCCCACAGTCCCACCGGCTCCCCGCGTCCTACGGGAGCCGGCATTGCTTTTCCATAAGGGGAGCTGCTGACATGCAGCTCCCCTTATGGAAAAGCAATTCTGCTTTGCTTCATTGAAGCGAGAGCAGGTTTCTCTGCTCTCGCTTCAATGAAGCAAAGCAGTTTGCAATGGCAGGACTGGAGCCGCGAGGCTCCCGTCCTGCCATTGCAAACTACAGTGTCCTGGGGGTAGGCACCCCGGGACACTGCAGGAGCCGGCCCTGGGGGGTGGCGGTCCCCAGGGCCACCACAGGCTCCAGGAGGGGGGCCGCGTGGCCCCCTCCCTTCAATTGCACAGCCCCGGGGAGGTGGTGGTCTCCGGGGCTTCGGGGTCCGAAACGGACCCCCAAATTTATTTTCTAAGTGCCCCGGGGAGGTGGCGGTCCCGGGCGTGTGGGGGCTGGAGCCCCCACACAAGTTATTCAAATTTAAAAAGAAGCCCCGGGGTGGCGGTCCCGGGGCTGCGGGAGGGCGGAGAGCCCTCCCGCACCATTTTTCTTTAAAGCTCTGGGGGTGGCGGTCCTCGGGGCTTGGGGGCCTTAGAGGCCCCCACATAAACAATAAACGCACCCCCGCATGCCCCCGGGACTTGGCCCACCCGGGGCAAAATAGCATCGAAGCGCGGGAGACCGCGCTTCGATTTTTTTTATCGGCGGGATCCGCGCACCCTAAGCGCATCCGGCCGATTAAAAAAAAATGCTTTTTCTGCCCAGGGGGTCCTTGTGGGACCCCTGAGCAGACCTAGGGGTCAGGGTGTTTCTACCCTGCCCCTTGTTGCGCTTTGCGCACTTGTTTCTGTGCCTCTAATCATGGCGGGATCCGCGCACCCTAAGCGCATCCCGCCGATTTTTTTTTTTTTTAAATGCTTTTTCTGCCCAGGTGGTCCTTGTGGGACCCCCTGAGCAGACCTAGGGGGTCAGGCTGTTTCTACCCTGCCCCCTTTTTGCGCTTTGCGCACTTGTTTCTGTCCCTCAGTTCTACCGAGGGACAAAATGGCTGCCAACACTTCCTGATTTGGAGTGTTGACAGCCACTTGACAGCCAATTCGCATGCAGCTCGTGATCGGGACGGTGCGCGCAGGGTGCGCTCAGGATACGCGGACCCTACTCGGCCATAGATATATATGTGACTTTACTTTTGATTTTCTCAGGAACTACTGAACGGATTTACACCATTTAAGCAAAAGGCACGACACTGAACCAAGGGCTACCTCTTTGCCAAATTTGGTGCAATTCCGTTCAGCAGTTCGGGCTGTAGCTGCGATGAAAGAATCCTATGGAAAAATAAATGGGGAAAACGCGTTTTGGGACCCCCCTTTTTTCTCGGCCCCCGCTTGACGAATCAACCCGAGACTTTCAGGGTAGGAGCGGAGCGCCCCAACAAGTTGGAAGCTTTCGCGAAGATTCGTCAACCGGCGCAAGAGTTATTTCAAATAGAATGTTGCGGATTTCCTATGGAAAATAGGTCCTAACTATAACTATCTACTGGCGACCGCCAGTAGATAATATATATATATACTTACTTCCCCATAATATACTTACCTTGCTTGGTAAAGGCATCTGCGTGGTAAAGGTATGCATGGTAAAGGCATTTGCTTGGTAAAGGAATTGTGTGGTAAAGACTGCATGATAAAGGCTATTTCCCCATATATATACATACAGAAAAGGGGGTTTGGGTCAGCCTCTCCTTGGCATTTGTTACTTTCAGTGTTAATCAAATACTTGCTCAACGCATATGTCCCATATATTTAGTCTGACAGCCGGAGTGTTCTTTATGGCCCTTGGTGTTTACTTTCATATCCTGTTTCAGAGGCACACTTCTATTAGTGGATCTCAGTGACAGTTATGTTGAGTGATGGCATTTTGCCTGCGCACTTTTGCAGAGGCTGAAAATTCTGCCTTCTTACCTCCATTGTGGATGACAATTTTGTGATTTTCATTCTTTTTTAAAGGGTTTCTTCATACGCCTTACTGCAATGTGCGCAAATGATAAAGCACTAGTCCATAATCTTGCAGTGTTGTTTGTTTACCCTCCGCATTATTGTGCTACACTTGAATGTTCATTCACTGCTTTTTCCCCACCACAGAGGGTTTATTTTGCACTTTTTTAATACGTTTATAACATTTTCCTTACTGGTGGCATTGAATTCCATACATTACAGCCTGACCAATGGGAGTACACAGCAGTCTTTTGTAGGTTTGAGGCCACTGTAAAGTTCTTTGGTGTTTTGCCCTTTCCATGATATTATTTTCATTGGGAGATGTTCAGACAATGCCTGCAATGCAGACATCTCCTTTCATTTACACAATTTCACACTTACACTTCGTGAAATTCCTTCATGTCAGCAGCTTCGCCTGTGACTTTTCCTATATCCTTATATTTTTAGAAGTACATTTAAAAAAACGAATTACTTCTGATATGTGACATATCACACATGACTTTTGCTATTTCTAAGCACTGTAAATAACAGATGTAGCGCTTACCCAGAGACAGTACTTAAATTAGTGAAATATTTAATATTTTGTTCCTGTTGTTCCACAATCAGAATAATCTTAATTCCAATGCACCCATTATGTTTTTCCCTCACCACTCTTTAAGTGCAAGCATTAAAATTCAGCTTCTCGAGTTCAAAAGCTGGGTTCATATAAGAAAGGTTTTCCATATTTCTGTGCTTGCTCGCCACCATCTGCATTCTATCTTCAACGTTCATAAGGTGTTACTTCATTTTCACCAAATTTGCACCACTTACATGTACAGTTCAGATTCTAGTTTTTAAATGGCTGTACAAGTGTGAAAGCGGTTTTCTATGGCTTTTTATGTATTCATTATGTATTAGTTTCGTTCAATAGGTATACAACACTTTTGTCACCGTGTTTCCAGCACATCAATATTTACGTATATCCTTTAAAGGTATCTGAAGACCCAACATTCAATGGGAAAGCTGGAAGCAGCTTTCATGAGACAAGATGTGAAACCCTCTACTCTCAGATAGATTGTCTTCATACAACTGCATCACATCAATGTATTAATTAACATAGGAGAAGGGATATACCAACTGAGGCTGGCGAAGTGGTGGAAGAGGATTACATAACAAGTTGGAAAGTGGATTATTGGTAGGGGTAAGTATGCACCTACCACTAGAAATAAGGCCACTAATATGTATAGGGTCCAGTAAAGGTCTCAATAAATTAGCCCCTTGCTAAACCCTTGGTAGCTGACAATGAGCAGCCAGGCCTAACTTAGGAGACAGGAGTGTAAAGCATTTAAAAACATCAATACATCAAATAAGTAGGGCACAACACACAATAGAAATCCTACACCAATTTATAAACATAGGAACTATTTTTATGAACAAATAGACACCAAAATGACAAAAATCCAATGTAAGTAACTGGAGATATGAATTTTTAAAGATTAACCACTTTATAGTGCTTAAAAACATATAGCGCCACTCTGGGATATCTGGTCACGCTTGACCGGAGAAAGCCAAAGTTTGAGGCCGACCGTGATGGTGCCCTGGTTGGATATACTAAGCAGGAGGCCCAGTCAAAATTTTACCTTCACACTTTGAAACTTTTCTGGAGCTTTTTTCTTCCGACGACGCTCAACTCTCCACATCAGGCCGGATTCGGTGAGGGTTCACCAGCTTGACTTTACGCAAGGCCCCGGTCAAATCCTGGAAGTCAGGAGCTCCGGAACTTTCAGTTGGATGACTCTGAAACCCTGGCCAGGTCACGGTTGAAGGTAGTCGGCTTGAGTCTCGAGAGCGGGTCGGTCACCTCATGGAGCTTTGACACAAAGTTCTCCAAAGTTCTCCAGACTTCAGGAGCTGCTTCCTGAAGGTATCCTTCTAGGTTCCAAGTGTCCAAAACACCAATCCAAATGTCTGGACTCTCCTAGATGGTCTCTGGGATGTCTGGACCACAATTCCCACAATGAACCTAGCCAAATCCTTAAAAGACCACTGGACGCAGTCCAGGATGGGGACTCTTGGTGGAGATGATGCAGGTGGGCTCTGTTAACCTGTAGCTTGTAGGAAGTCCACTCCTTAATCCTCCTTGAAGCAAGGCACAGTCCCCAGGGCTGTAGTACCAGATTGTGCAGCAGGTGCAGTCATTCAGAATGCAGGCCTTTGGGTGCAAATCTAGATTCCAGCAGGGCAGTCCCTCTGTTCCTTGTAGTTTCAGGCAGCAGATCTGAGTGACTATGAAATTCTTACATATTTATTCAGTGTTCTGAGGCGTCAAGCAGGAGGCACCTGTGTCCAATTAGATGCTGGGTGCCACCCAAAAGCGTGGCAATTTCTTGCCCCACAAAGCACTCTACTTCCAAAATAAAAAATGGATGAATTCTCTCGAGAGGAGCAAGAGCTAGTTAAACCAATGCACAGTGTGGCTCATTTCCATTAGCTCTCCTCCCCCTGACCTCTGCAAATTCCTGTCCTAATCCTGCCATCTGGCTGGGGCACAGCATGTGGGGGTTGGTACACCTGACATTACTTACTGATCTGCTCTCTCGTTGAGCTCAGTTTGATTTAACCAGCCCCATCTCTAGGACCTAACCTCCACAGCTGCAGAGCGCTCTCCTTCAGATAACCTCTGCTGCTGCCAGGCCACTTATCACCTAATCAAAGCAGCCTGGCTAAGGCTGTAAAGGCTGACCAATCAGCAGAGACCACTAGAAGGCTGGATTTTGGCTTACAGAAGAGAAAGTTCCATAACTTCTCTTCTGTACTAGTTATGATAAATTCAACAGTGGGAAGTTGTTGGATTTATCAATACCAATCTTTTAAATCCTTTAATGAAATTTTGAATCCCTTCCTAGCAATATTTATAACTATATAAAATATTGCTATGTTAGCCTATGGAGCTAAGTATCTACAATGGAAAAAAATGAAATGGGCTGTTTTTCCCTCACCATGGCATATAAAATACCTTTTATAAGGCCCCCACTAGGGGGGACCCTGGGAGTACCGAATATGTACAAATAAGGTAGATCATCACTTTTTAAGGGCCCATACCACCAAAGTCAAGTTTGCACACAATTAACTTTTAAAGACAGTCTTTAAAGCAAGGCTGCCTTTAAAAGGACAGCAGGCACACAGCAGCGAACACATGCAAGTGCAGGAAATCTGCTGGGCCTCTAAACCTCCATAGGTAGATTGCACCCCCTGGCCCTATTATCTACTAGGGACTTATAGAGTCTGTCATTGCCAACTGTAAGTGTAGCCTATTACATGTACCTTTTTACATATAACACTCACCCTGGGCCCTGTTAACAGAGCCAAGGGTACAGCCAGAGTCAGTTAACACCAGTGTCATTCAGCAAATGGGGGTGAACAAGGCAAAAGGATGACTTTCTAGCTACTATATCACAATGTCAACAAGTTTAAATGTGACATGGCTAGATATTTATGTGGATAACCCTTATTTTGCCCCTTTGAGATTACAAAACACTGCTTTTTTGCGTGTTTGCAGACAGTCGTCTTGCCTGAGTGGCTCCGTTTGCTTTCCTATATCTGTTTCTTTGGTTGTACTGCGAATAACACTTTTTTTCCTACTTAGACCACCTTCTCACTAGTTGGCTAACAATTAAGAAGAGTGAAAAAAGTAAGCATGGCCAAGTAGGGAATGTAATGACAACAGCCTTCGCAAAGATGTTTAAATATACCAGGCAGAAATGGAACACATTAGCCCTGACAAATATGTTGGAACCAGTCCCAGACAGCAGGAGGCCGTGACTAGAGTGGGACCAGGGAGGCGTAATTGGGCCATGGCAGCCCATCCTGGTCTGAAAGGAGCCCCCCTAGGCCGGCAGCCTACCAGGAAAATGCCAGAGAAACAGGCCGCCATGCCAATGTACAGATGGTGCATGTAGGTAAAAACATTGTCAGAGTGAAAAACTCACTTAATAATTCAGCTTGCTCATCTTGTTTTCACCACGTACATTTACATTTCAGGTGACTGTTTTGTATGATGTATACAAGTATGAAAGCAGCATGCGTTCATATTTCCGTGCTGCTTCTTCGTTATCAGAACATCGTGAGGTTTGACGTGCATATAATATATAAATGCGTCTTCTCACTGTCTCTGCTGTTCAAACGGTCTGCACGAGTCTAAAGTAGTCAGAGTTTGTATTTTAATGTAGCTTCTCATGTGCCAATATCTTATGACGTTCCATGTGCATGCAGTATCTTCATTGCGTCTCCTCCCCACCTTGAAAGCCCACACATGATTATTTGATCCCATTCCGTCCTCCTCATCAGCATATGTAGACATAATTGTACTTCTTTAAACACTGCTAGGTGGGTAAAATAATACAAATAAGCAGCTGAGCAAAATACATATGTTTTCAAACTATTAACGACTTTACCAAGGCCAGACCTATTGGCTTTCCAAGAGCTTGTTGCCATTTGCTAAAAAAAAAAAAAACTCCCACTCAAATGTTCATCAAATGCCACCGGAACGGTTTCATTGTGATAGCTGTCAAATCGTGTGGGAGTTGCCTAATGATTTAAACTCTGAAAAAACAAAGACCTGCAAAATGAGGTAACTGTGAATTGTTTCTCTTCTACTCTTTGACATTTTAAATCATTAATCCTCACCCGAATTTCGAACGTTTTCTTAACTGAAGTGAGAGATTGTCAAGGTACGGAAAATTGACTGAGAATTCGAAACGTTAAAGACACCGCGCTGACATGACCCTACTATTATACTGCAAGGTACCAACATGATGCAAAGCCCTCTTCTTGCACAGATGACCGTCCATCATTAATGTTTGTCGATGAAAGCCTGTCTCGCTTGAATGACAGTTCATCATTTTACATAAGAAGCTTGCTCTGTGTCACCAGGTATCCAAATGTCTGACAGACAACCTCACAAATCTCAATGTGACCGCAAACTCCAGTTTGGTCCGAATCAGGATTATAACTGTTGTGGTAATTGCGCATCCATCCGGTGTTGCACATACGATTTATGGGCGAGATGTACGACCATTCCATTTTGCGAGTCGTAAATTGTGATGTTTCGCGACTCGCAAGATGGAATGTACAACAGTGTCTCAGACACTGTTTGCGATTTCTAATGGGGCCGCAAATGACCTACCTCATCAATATTCATGAGGCAGGTCGCAATTTGCGACCCTTTGGGAATGGCCAGCACTCGCAGGGATGGTGGCCTGCTGGGGTCAGCAGACCACCATGTCTGTGACTGCTTTTTCAATAAAGCAGGTTTTTTTTTTTTAAATGCAGCCCTTTTTCCTTAAAGGAAAACAGGGGGCATTAAAAAATGAAAAATGAAACGTTTCCGTTTCATTTTTTAAGAATAGACAGTGGTCTGTGGGACCACTGCCTGCTCTTAAAAAATATTTTCGCAACCATTCACAAAGGGGAAGGGGTTGCGAGTGGCTTCCCACCTACCTGAAGTAGGTGGTAAACTGCGAGTGTTTTGCGACCGCAAATGTGGTCGCAAAACAATGGTACATACTATTCTGACTCGCTATTAGGAAGGGACGTTCTTGGCATGCCCCTTCCTAATACCAACTCGCAAACACTATTTTGCGAGTCACCGACTTGCAAAGTAGTGTTTGTACATACCAACACCCTTTTTTGCAGTCGCAAACGTGCTGATTTCCCGTTTGCAATCATAAACACAAAAAACGGTTGTACATCTGGCCCTGGTAAAACCTCGGAAGGAGAAAAAGTACATGCTTTTACCACCTTATCCCCATTCCAAGTACTAAAACTCAGATTATTGTTGTAACTTTGCACCCAGCAAATACCAGACCTGGGGCCAAATGTACGACCATTCCGTTTTGCATGTCGCAAATGCGATTTTTTGTGACTCGCAATACAAAATGTACTAATGTGTCTCAGACACATTTAGCAATTCCCAATGAGGTCGCAAATGACCTGCCTCATCAATATTCATGAGACAGGTCGCAATTTGCGAACCAGTGGGAGTGGGCTACAATAACAGGATTTGTGGCCTGCTGGGGACAGCAGACCACCATGTCTGTGTTTGCTTTTTAAATAAAGCAAGGGTTTTTTTTTTCAAATGCATCCCGTATTCCTTAAAGAAAAACGGGATACATTTAAAAGAACAAAAATGAAAAGTTAAAGTTTTCTTTTCATTTTTTAAGGACAGGCAGTCTACGGACCACTGCCTGCTCTGAAAAATGTTGCCACCCCCATTCACAAAGGGAAAGGGGACCGTAAGGGGGCTCCTTCCTGTTTGCGAATCGCTTACCACCAACTTGAAGTTGGTGGTTACTGCACTTGTTTTGCGACCACATTTGTGGTTGCAAAACAATCATACATCTCCCTGCGACTCGCTATTAGGAAGGGACGCCTTTGGCAGCCCCCTTCCTAATAGCGACCCGCAAACCCTATTTTGCGAGTCAGATATATGATACTGACTCGCAATATAGGATTTGTACATGCTACAACCCTTTTTAGCTGTTGCAAATGGCCCGACTCGCCATTTGCGACTGCCAAAAACGGTCGTACATCTGGCCCCTGGTGCACAATTACTGTCCTTGATTTTGTGGGAACTATTAGAAGGTCATTGGTATGCTGACACCAGAGTCCCGAAAATTTGTTGCACAACTTTTTTCCTTGCATAATTCTTACCTGTCTGCAATGCCCATAAATAATACTTAAAAGAATGTACTGTAATACTGGGGTACTGTTAACACTAACCCTGTAACATATATGCCACCCTATAGGTATTACATACTTTATGCACTGTTCCATGGGAACAGTCAACACTACCACTGAAAAATATGTGCTGTCATGTAGTACATGCCTAATGTGCTGTGAGCCCTGGGCAAATGTATTCCTATCCCTTCATCATATATGCCTACATGTGGTACACACCTTGAATTAACATCTGAATAAATAGCTGTCTTTAACATCTTTAAGAAATAGCAAACACAATTGCTGGTAGCTGACATAAAGTAACATGGAAATATCATTAAGTCATCCACAAGTGAGAAGGGATGCATCAGGGGACACTGTCAGCCTGCACACCGTCTATTCAAGAGCCCAGGACATGCTTACAAATGAAATGACTCAATACAAAAGAGAAGGAGAAAGAATGCAGTGAGTGCAGTTTCAGAGCAAAGACAAAATCAACTTCAAGCTACTGCCTGTAATGTCTGTTTCTCATCTTTGTTATCGCTCCCTTGCGTCCTACCACGCAATGTGTGCGTCATTCACAAAGAGACAAAGACAAGTCACAAAACTTATCTCGCTCCTTGTTTTCTTGCCCTCAGTATTCGTCACCATCTATGTGGGAAATACGACAGAAGCAACCAAACCTGATGCAACAACATTACTGAGTTTAGCTCAGAAAGCTTACTCTGAAGAAAATAAAGCTAATGTTAGAGAGTTTTCTTAAAACTCCTTCATATCAATATTATAATAGCACCTGGTCACAAATGAAAACTCATTAGACTGCGCAGTCCTGCACCGCCCCAGCTTTAGATCGCACATAGAGAGCGGGATCTATCCCTTCCACCCTCCTGCAGGTATGAGTAGAGAGAGATGGGCATGGCCACGGCGTTGCCATCGCAAAGGCCCTCTTAACTTGTCCCAGATTATTTAAAGGACTACCACTGTAACAGGGTGATGGGCCATCAGGTAAAACTGTCCTTGCGCCATCCACACAAGGAAAGGCCTGAATATATCAGAAATGTCTGTCTTATTAAAGCTGTTTTTATTTACAGCAGAGGTGCGTGTACTGTGCTACCTAAACACAACACTGTTGTGTCTTTACCTTGTAAAATGTTTGTTTGTTTGTTGTAGGATTAGTATTTTGTTAGGTGGTGTTCTATTTTAGAGTATGTATGTTTGAATTACAGTAGTTGTTCTTGGACTTTGGATATGACGAGTATCCAGGCTTACACTGCCTATGTCCTGTGTAAGGTGCTAGAACATCATGATTGGGGAACTGTTCATCAAATTCTTATGCATTGGATATATATAATCCACATGGGGTAATTTTTAGTAACGTTTCTTAGCGACAGGACGATTGCAGGAAGAAAATTGTTTTTCCAAAACTTTCACACTACTTGAAATAACAAGTGAGTAACTGGATAAAAAAAAGAAACAATACCGCCTTATTAGTTTAAATTAGAATTAGGTGTATTGTATACTAGCACAAATTAGCAACATCTGATAGTCAGTGGCAGTTACTAGTCATCAGCTGCTGGAGTCACTGTGAATGCCAGGCCTACTCCACCACCAGTCCTACAAGCACCAAGGACAGCAACCAAACCCATGGCCACCCTGCTTTCAATGTGCATTGAGGTGATCCGAATGGGAATCATTTCAGACCTCCTAGCAGGACGTTCATTCAAGAACACTCTTTGGGCATGGAAGGACAAACAATCTGTACTAATTAGCCGGAAATTATCCCAGCTAAAGGCGTAGCAATTAGAAATTTGAAGAAACGCCTTTCAGCATAGAAAAGCCTGGTTTATAGGCAGTATGAATTATTTTCTAGAGAACAAATGGCTGGTGAGAATGTCAATCAATATAACAGTATAGAGGACACAGGCGTCACATTGCAAATTTGAGTTTCTTTTTTAATCTTTGAAAAGAGATCAATAGGTTCTAAGGCGTTTTGATGGAAAAAAGGCAAGAGAGGCTACTTTCTTGCAAAAATCCAACATTCAAAGAGGCTGTAGTTATGGCTAAGAGCATCCAGTTTTCTAAAAAAAAGAAGCGAAAGAGATAAGCCGCAATGACGGTAGGAATGAAGCTGCTTCAAAAATTGCCCTAAGAGGAAAGAAAACAAAAGAAATGAGTGTATAAATAACTAGTCGAAAAAACATGCTCTACAAATTTGGGAACATGAGACACTCAGCTAGTTCAAAATTATGCCCTCTTACACAAAACCTGTGCAGCAATTCTGCCATGATAGGTCAATTCATGAGTGTATGCAGGAACATTATGAGGAAAGCTAGGATATGCATGGTTGGAGAAGAAGAGATGGCTACCACAATTGGAAATGTAAAGTTTAGTACTATCTGTTGAATGGAGTAAATATTTAGTCAGGATAGAGAAGAAAACGTTTAAGTCATTAGTACTCACATCATAATAGATAGCATAGCACGTAGGGCCTGATTATGACTTTGGCGGTGTGGCAGCGGGCCACCATGCCAGAGCCCCGCTGCCAAAACCACCAAAGCCGTACTGACACCGCCGGGCAGATTAGAAGTTTCCTCCTCGTCTGGCAGGCGGTGCTTTGGCAGTCCCTGGTGGTGAGCCTTAGAAAGGCACCACAATGGGAGCGCCAAAGTAAGTACCTGCAGGGTATGGACTGTTAAGTCCATGCTGTGCAGAAACTGGGCGTGCGGGGGGCACACCATGAACTGGGTGTGCATGCAGACAGGGGGGCACATCAGGTGCCCCCCTGCATTCATCCTCAAGGAACTGAGGCACCAGGGGGCCCAGTGGGGCACCCGTAGTTTCCTCACTGCCACAGTTTTCATGGCGGGCTCACCGCCATGAAACTGTGGAGGTGAGGAAACTCACAATATGCTTGGTGGTACAGCAGCTGCACGGTAGCATATTATGGCCTTGACTGCTTCGCCACCGCCATGGGATCAAGAATCTTGGCGGTAACAGTGGTCCTGTGGTGGTCCCACCGCCGTACTCATAATACAACAGGTGGACCGCCAGTCTGGCAGTCCAGGGACAGCCACCACGGGTTCGGCGGTCCCATGGACTGCTCAACTTGTAATCGGACCCTTAGTCTGATGGTAGACTAAGTGACTAAGGGCCAGATGTACTAACGTTTTTTGCGGGCGCAAATGGGTTTTAGACCCATTTGCGACAGCAAAAAACGTGTGGCCCATGTACTAATCCTATTTTGCGAGTCGCAAATCAATTTGCGACTCGCAAAATAGGATTAGCGACTCGCTATTAGGAATGGGCATTCCAAGGACGTCCCTTCCTAATAGCAACTCCTGAAGCAATGTATGACTGTTTTGCGACCGCATTTGCGGTCTCAAAACAGTCGCAGTTTACCACCCTTCACAGAAGGGTGGTAAACCACTCGCAAACAGGAAGGGGTCCCCAGGGGACCCCTTCCCCTTTGTCAGTGGCTCTCAAAATATTTCTTAAGAGCAGGCAGTGGTCCCAGGGACCACTGCCTGGCCTTCAAAAATTAAACTGAAAAGTTTTGTTTTTATTTTTTAAATGCATCCCGTTTTCCTTTAAGGAAAATGGGCTCTATTTTTTTTTTTAAACTGCTTTATTTAAAAGCAGTCCCAGACATGGTGGTCTGCTGACCCCAGCAGGCCACCATCCCTGGGAGTGCCAGCCATTCCCAATGGGGTCGCAAATTGCGAAAGCCTCATTAATATGCATGAGGCATGTAATTTGCGACCCCATTGGGAATCGCGAACAGTGACTCAGACACTGTTGTGCATCCCAATTTGCGAGTCGCAAATTGTGAGTCTCAAATGCTACGCAATTTGCTACTCGCAAATTGGTGAGTCGTACATCTGGCCCCTAAATCACTATTTTGTCAAGGAAAATATTTGAAAAGGTGTAGAGAAACGGAGAGTTTAAGCCATCAGATATGATATCCACAGACGATCCTAAATAGAAATTTCAACCCAGTGGCTATTTGGTAATCATAATCAGTTTTAAGGGCAAATGATAGAAGGAAAGATTTATTTTGCTAACAAAGGACAAGACATCTTAGGTTTACTTCATCAAACTGTGTTAGATATGGTGCTCAAGCAAAGAGTTCAGGTTATTGTGGAATGTGCAAATGTGTTACCTGAGGAAAAAGAAGTATGCCAGTGAGGTGAAATTTGTGGAAGAAAATGCAGACAGTAGTGTGAAGGGTGTGAAAGAGAACTGAAAGGAGTACTGCTGCACTATGAAATTTAATGAAAAACTGGGGAAATTCAAAGGATTTTCATGCCATTAAACGGAAATATGTAGCAATAGCTGTTTAACACAAGTTAAGAAGTGTACCAACTGGAGTGCTTCTTACGCTATTGAGAGACAATGTGTAGAGAAAGTAATTGAGGCAGTACAATCTTTTGTGGACTTCACCTATTGGAGTTAAGAGGGAAATTAATGAACTGCACATATGCATCGATTTAAGAAGTTTGAATAAAGTGATCTGGATGCATGGCCACTGATTACCTACATTAGATTCCATGTCAGCGATGATGCATGGTACCAAGTTGTTCTCCAAACTAGGTTTAAGATCAGTATACCATCAGATACACACATCACTTCATCTCATTGCGTTTACTGTACCAGGGGGCAGATTTACAAGAAAGTGACTCAGTGTGTGCTGCAAGCCATTTGGCTGCACCACACTGAGTCACAGGGATACGACATATTTACAAAAATAAGTCCCATCTCTGTGCTTCCCCCTGCAGTGGCGCACAAACTGCTGTCATGCGCCGGCGCAGGCACCCTTGCACCATGGTGCATGGATGCCTGCTTTGTAAGGAGATTGTTTTTGTGCAGGAAGGGTTCCCTTCCTGCTCAAAAACAATCTGAAATGCCGTTTTTAGGTCTCGCCTACGCAGCGCGCATGCGCTGCATAGGGGGGACCTCTTGGAATCGATCCGCTTTTGTCCCCAATAGCGTAGCATTGCTTTCAATGGTAACGCGTGCACGTTTGGGGATTCCCTTGCGGGAGCGAGCTTTGGCAACATCTGTTTGTAATTAACTTCCAAACAGATGGTGCCCAAGGCTCGCGCCCGCAAGGGAATCGCTGTGTGTTCTCTCGGCCGCACTCCCCCCACCCCTCCCACTTGTTAACCCGGAGTACTGTTTCACTTTCGCGGCCGCTGGGCCGCGCTTGTGTTTCAGCGCTTGTTTTACACTTTGCTTTCGCTTCCTTTATATCTGCTGTGGGATTCCAACTCGACTGTTTAGGCTAACGCTTGAATTGTTGCAGATTATGCTGGGTTGAGAAATGCGCAGTTTCTACTACTAAAACGACACTAACTTTCTCCTGTGCAGATAAACATAGACGACATTGTGGCGGTGAATCCTGAACTCCTGCAAGGCCTTTCCGGACCCCCACACGTGAAGGAGAACCTTCCTCCGCAAGGCAATGTCTCTGTACCGTTAGGTGCTCTTTCGTACTAGGACGTTTCTTAAGCAGCCTTTCTTAAGGGGAAAAGGGACGTTCGGTGTCCCGTGGTTTACCTACAATGCGGAAGTGCTTGAAATGGAAAAATAGAAGTGCAGATACTCTGTACCAGAGTACCTGCGTGTTTCTGAGAAGTAACAGTACACTCCAATTCAATATATTACGTCACTCTTAAAGTGCCGGTACTCTCCCTCTCAAAATAAAAGTGCCGGTACTCAGTACCGGCTCATTTAAAGCACTGCTGTGCCAACTAAACGTTCACCGTGTCTGTCCTGCCTACGGAAGGTTAGCCTGTGGTCTCATGGTGATGCATACACTACACAGAAATGTTCACAGTTCGAGCACTAATTCTGGTGTCATCCAAGCACCGTGCCATTCAGTTTATGTGCCCAATGATGTGGTTAATGGTACTGATTTCATAGTCTTTAAGAAGAGGTTTTTAAACCTCATGAGTGTAAGTACCAAGGGCATGGCTGAGCTCTGCAGGTGCAAACCACTGCTGCAATGTTTATCCTGACGTAAAGACCGCTTTAGCTATGTCAAGCTGGTAAATAGACCAATATTGCGTAGTCACTTTGGCTCTGCCCCCTACAGCCATTGCTTTTATGACTGCTTCTCTCCGTGTACCTTACTGGTTAAGTTTAATCCTGCAGTGTGCTGCTTGTGTCATAATGCCTATATATATACGCATACTTGGGCAACAGTGTGAGCTCTCTGCTTTTATAAAGGTAAATGGCTCAGTAGCGTTGGATAGTTTAGTTGATCTAGGTAGGCTAGTAGTAAGCAGGGACATGGTAGAACATATTTCCTTGTGGCCAGCAGCTTTTATTATTTTGTAAACTCTTAAATTAAAAAAGACATGGCCCTCTAACCTCCAAGGCAGGGCGCTTGATCAGTAAATTTCAGCCAAATTCCAGTTCATATGAATTGGAGAAGCCAAAAAAATGGTTGTTCTTAATCTTGTTTTTAAGATGAGTATGGCTTTAGTTTGGGACTCAGAATTACTTACATTTCACGTCTTAATTATCATTTATGAGGAGGCACTCCAGTAGTGCTCTGGGGTATTTATTCGTTTATAAACTACTCAGTGAGTCTCTGGTCTTCAATACTCAGCATACTAAAATCATTTTGTAGTTTGCATTCGCGCTACCAGTTATGTATTACCAAGTATGCTTTCGCTGAGGCTGTCCTTGCTGATTTGGCATATTTGTACTCCTTTTCTTGAATGTGATGTTACATGTCTCCGGATGTCTCCCCCTTTTCTTCACCACTTTGCAGATCCAGAGTTTGCATCTGTCTTCTTCACCGATTGTTGCATTCAGTTGCATCTCTGGATAATCCATGATTGGTCCTAAGCTATTCTTTTGATATTTCACTTTATGCTATTTAAGGATAAAGGTACAAGACCACAGTTTTTTGTTGTTGTTTTTTTTAAGCACAGTAAGCAGTTTTCAGTAAGACCAGCTACCTCATACAAAATTGTATATCGTCTTCTCGCTTTGCAGCGGTCAGTTTTAGTAGTTCGCTCCTGGTCCATTCCCGTGTTTTTAAATAAGAATTCCAGAGCGATCCTCTTCCTTAAAGTCTGGTAAGAGACATGAACCAGAGTTGCACAAACCCTCATATGGTTATTGCTTCACCTAAAAGACTATTTTATATTTGTTTTGCACGTGTGGTTATGGGTCTTTTCTTATTCTTTAGATAATTGTGGTTTTGGTATGTTGCATTACAGTGGGTACGATAGCTTACCCCCCTTTGAGATTCTTCAGTGGCAACATTTCTCACGGGTGGATAGAAACTCGCGTGATTTATTTTTCAATTTTTCTTTTGTTTTCAAGTGTGGAAGGTTTCCACTTTCTGGGCAAACCAACCTTATCTCTTTATCAAGTTACAATATGTATCAATTGTCTCCCACAACACCTCCCCTTCCCCCTCACCCCCCTACCAACAAGCATTGGCAAAGCCAATAGGTCTAGCCTTTGGGACCTTATAAGTATTTAATTATGCAGCACAATATCCTTGGTGCAACATCAACTGTTGCATGGCTAAACACTTATAATGTCCCAAGGCGAGACTATTGACTATGCTAATGCTTGTTCAACTCTATGTGTGCTGCATTAGCACACATAGAAGTTGAAAAACATCATTGTTTCAATGATTGTTTATGCGCAGGAAGGGACACCTTCCTGTACATAAACAATCATTAGAGGTGATTTCCTCTTTCTATGTGTGCTGCAGAATGCAGCAGGCATAGAAAGAGGAAAGAAATCGAGGAGAAATGAATACATTTCTCCTTGTTGCGCCTCCCTACGCAATCACATGCATTTCCAGATTTAGGATTCCTCGTAAATCTGGAAATGTGTATGGTTCCATGGCAACACCCCTGGAACGCCCCTTTCACGCAATGTGCTGCGTGCAAAGGGGCCATATTTACAAGGACAGGAAAAGTCACGCAGGGTGGCTTTTCCTGTCTTGTAAATATGGAGCAGTAAAATGCGCCACCGGTACGTCACAAACAGTGACGCACCCGTGGCACAAGCGGCTTGTAAATCTGCCCCCAGATGTATGCCCCAGTTCAGAAGGTTGCCATTCGTTTTGGAATCAGCAGCTGCTGTTTTCCAGCATAAGTCAAATTTGTTCAGATTGAAAGCAGGATTAATTGAGTCAAGAATGTAATGGAGCATGAACAAAGAGTTCCAGAAGTGGGGAGGAGATGTGGGGTCCTGAAGATGGCCGTGCTCTAACAAGTCTCCTTTGGCCACAGCACAAACTGACTTCAATTTAGGGTTAAAAAGCAACACCCTGCCGAAAACGTAAAGCAAGCTGAATCAATCCACGCTTTGGAAAATGACACAAAAGCCAGCATACACCAGATGAGGGAGTGCAGAATACCAGGGACTGGGCCAGGCACGAATAGCTGAAGCAATGAGCTGGGACGGAGACCTGGCAAAAAGAAATGGCCTCCCAATTCCTTCTGGTTTGTAGAGCATTGTGTCTGTGTGCGATGGTCCCCATGCCTTATGAAGGTTGGTTAGCTGGAGCCAGCATGGGAAATGGTGGGAGATTCATTGCTGTTGGCACTGGACAGGCGGGAACAGAGGCTGACATGCGGCGCATCCCCCTGATAACAGAAGATTGGGATGCGCTGGTGAGAGAGCAGCTGGCATAAAAGGACAATGGTCAAATATAGGTGAGAAAACAGG
Source organism: Calotriton arnoldi (assembly GCA_963921515.1). Classification (NCBI taxonomy): domain Eukaryota; kingdom Metazoa; phylum Chordata; class Amphibia; order Caudata; family Salamandridae; genus Calotriton; species Calotriton arnoldi. Next base: position 121,082 of record CAWUFW010019087.1, read on the forward strand.
TGATAATTTAGAAAAACACAGCATATTTGGGTGTTGCTTGCAGTTTAAAGCTGCATATAAAAAAAGACTGGGTCCAGGGATTTTGTGCCAGACAGAAAATGAAGTGGAGGTGAAAGATCCTTGATGGACAGGGTCCTGGAGATAGGTCATCCTTGTTTATGGCACTATATTCTTGTATGTTTGAGCATATATACACACATATAAACTGAGTGTAACCACACCCAGACTAGAGGGCATACCATAAGCAGTTGAGCCATAGCCGGTCTTGCTCAGAAAGAGAACAGAGAACGAACAAGAATCAAATACTGTCATTAAATATAAACCCTGAAACAGAAGTGTGGTTTCAACAAAAGGCTCCCCCCTGTCAAGCTGTGACTGGATCACTGACATAATATCGACGGACCGAATATCGACCTACAACAATATCGAGTCCAGAATATCGATGGACAGAATATCGACATCCTATCTCTACAAAGGTAAGTACAAAAATATCGAAACCAAGATATCGTTGTTTAAAATACTGTCGTTTTTTTTAAATGCCTTAAAAATAATGTAAAATTAATTTAAAAATAAATATAATTAATAAAAACATAGGTGCCCATTAGGATGTCGGGCGGAAGCACTACCGCCGTGCTGGCGGATGCAAAAACCACCAGTCACCGCCTGCACGCAGCAGTCCGCACGCCCGCCCGATTACGATGCGAAAAGTCAGCCAAACACCGCCGGCAAGCCAGCGACACCGTCCGCCATCAAAGTGCGCCCGTACACGTAGCGGCGCAGCACAATTGACACACACCGTCCGACGAAACACGTACCGCCCGGCGTACAAATTACGATGCCGCACACAAACTGAACCCACGGCTAAGAGACACCGTACGTCAAACCGAAGCGGTAACACGAACGCCGAGCACGGACACCAAAGAAGCGGCACCCCCGAGCATGAATCCAGCACTGCAGGCCCTCCCTATGCTCTAGCTGATGCACCACCAAGGACGCAACGTACCGCGAAGACGCAGGTAGGCACACATACAACAAGTGCACGCAAACAGCGCACACAGTGCAAGGGCGGAAAAAGCGGACAACCCCCACCCCCGCGTGTACACGACACATCTACCATAGCACCCACATATGACACACAGGCCAAATTGTAACATCTCGTAACACATGTGTACACACCACCTGGGACTAGGAACCAACCACCCCGTCACGGCCCCAAAGCGGCGATGACGCTGCCACACATGCGCACAACGCAGAGGCCAACCGCAGCGCCATGCATGCATCGCACACAGAGACAGGGACACAACCAAGCAGCACACACACCAGCCCCACCCCGAACGCACATGACACGTGTCAGGCCTGCCACAGACATGTCCCCAACGCCCAATTCACGGACAACACCCAACGTCACACAACCGACGCACACATGTCAGTGAAGTCACGCAACAGCAGGACACACCCCAGTGCAACAAACATGGCGAAGCACACAGCGGCGGCAACACCAACTAGGAGAAGCAGGGCCCCTTCGGGAAGAGGAACGCCAGTACCACACTGAAACACCCATACCACCCTGCACATATGAACAAGACATACAAAACGGAACACCAAAGAGCCCGGGGACCGACAACAGGTGGCCCAAGAATAACACTCACACACAAGGCCCAACGCAGAGCGGAAAGGCAGCCTGCCGCCCACACAAGGGAGAGCAGACAGCACTGAATGGCCTTCCATTCCAACTCCGAAACCACAGCCCTACGAAAGAAGCCGGTGAATACAGCCATTGTCCAATAAAAGACCAACACAGGCATGCAGAGGAGACCGACCACAGGGCAGATAGCGCATATCACAGAAGAACACAACGGACGGGAAAGAATAAAGCAAACACTCCCCCATGTCGGCCCCATGCAAGTTAATTGGAAGGAGTCACACATCACTGACCTTGAACTGTCTGAGAAGCATGTGGGATGAGGGCCCGTGTCCTCCGCACAAGCCAACAGAACACAAGTCCTGTCTCCCTACGACTACACAGAGCTCACAGCAACCTCGGAGCGTGCACATTGCAGACTGCACACACAGCCGGAGCACGCCACCACAACGCACCGCTGCAAAATGGCAACCGCAACACACCTACCCAACTACGCCGGACAGGTCAAGCTGTACAAAACCAACCTGATACATATATTGGGATGCGAACTCCTGTCCCTGCTGAACGTCAGTTACCGACTGACTTACCGCATCACATTGTTCAGCTGCGTCATACCCGTCTTCTACTGTCGGAGGTGTCCCTACCAGCATCCCGTGGAGATGTGTCTCTCCAACCCGGCATGTCTAAAGGCGGACCTGCTAGCACTATTCCTCCCTCTGGACGCACACGACAGGGCCTGCTCTGCCTATGGGGGCATGGCGTATGTGGCCAACATCGCACCCGCACTGAAATGGGACCACTGTGCCTCCACACGACGGATCATCGAGCACAGCTACATCGAATGTCACCCAGCATGCCCCATCATGGTCCTCCAAGGGACAACTTACGAACAACACCTTGACAGCCACCATCCGCTACATTGGCTGGCAAACATAAACACCACCAATGACATGGAAGCCCTGCTGGACGGCATCGCATACCTGACAACCTGTAAATTCGTCGGACCCCAACGCAGGTTCCCCGATTGACCTATGATGTCCAACCCCGCACCCATGCTTAGCTTCCGCACGGACTGGCCAGTCACCACCACAACAGCCATACCAAACGACCGGCAACAATTACCACACCATCAACGACATCGCCATGACATCGGATATGACCGGGACATGCACACTGTTCCCCATCACATCCAGGAACACCGCATGCATCGTGGGAGGCAGTGGCATGGGGTCTGTGTATCGCACCCACATGGACGGAACTGCACGAACAACCAGGACACGACATGGATCCAGCGCCCATGGACACACACACCGCTCAGTGGACATGAATAGGTCGCCTGGAGTCTGTGGGTGCTGCACCCCTCCCACCCCCGCCCCGGAAATCCCATACCAGGACCTTTGCACGGACGACAAGTGCAAACAACAACAACACGACCCCAGTGACTGTGACATGTCCAGTAACCACCACATTGCAACAACAAGTGGCACGCCGCTGCATGCACGCAAGCACATGCCCTGATGTCATCTCACATGCACGCGTGCATGAGGAACAACCGCAGCAAACCTGTCACATGGAACTGAGATGGACTGTGCCCATGATGCCAAGCGGTCTGGTAGGCTACTTGTATACCGTCTGTGTCAAAGTCCGCAGCTCCGCAGCTATACGTAAATGTACATTAGCACAGCCTTGGCCAAGCAGATGTAACTCTGAAGCCCACATCCCACATGCAACAGCCAATCACATGTAACCCCACACCCTATCCCATTTGTAATCATGCTCAGTATATCCTCAACATGTATTCCGCTGCCAGTAGTGTCCACTATACTGCATCACAGAGGACAGAAGACTCAATATAATGTTTGAAACCAAAACTGTCTCCGCTGACTCATTTCACAAGTACGAATGAGAGAGGATGAGAGTATGTGAAGTACACGGCAGTCGTGACATGACCATGTAGTCCACTGGTATTGGATGTCAACGCAAATGAGTAGCACAACTGTGGAAGACACACATGTGTCGTGTGAAGTCGTATGGACGCAGTGCTCAGGTGGGTGGGTGCGACGGGTAGATGCGCACATGCCAAGTTGGAGCACGCCGTGTTGGGAGGGGTCATGAACAGTACACCACCGCTTCCCTGGGCATTGTGAGAGGACACCTGTCGGGGGAAGTGAACACGTGTGTGCACAGCAGCCGGGCACACGAACAATGCGGAACCAGGCGCACACGTCAGCCCACCCTCCGTGGACTAGCTGGATCCTGTTGTGCGCCCGCCATGCCCCTTGACAAGGCACACACAGCCCCAGTCGACCAGGTGTAACCCCAACATAGTCAATCCGCACAGGCGATACAGGGCACGGGATGGCAGTGGAGCATGGTGTGTGAGAGGTCTCCTCGCGCTCCTCCTGGTCATATCACGCAGGCAATAGAACCTCAACGTGTAGCATGGCACAAGTCAAATGGAAGTGTAGGGGGACGCACCTCAGCACGAGCAGCACTGACGTCACGGGAGGTGGCTCGCACCATCCCATCCATTGCCCATTATACCAACCACGCCACATGCCATTGCGACTAAGTGCAAGCGCGTGCGCCACCACCCCGAGCCCTCCCCAGAGAGGCCAAAGAGTGAATGTGTGGGCCATCAGTCACAGACGGACGCGGCCTGGCCGCAAGGGCAGCCACTGCCACTGGGTGTCGCAGGTGGCGGATCCGGAAGGCGAAGACTGTGATGCATAGTCCATGCAGGCCGGGTCTCCATTTGGGGCACCACGCAGGTGGACGGCGTCCCGCCACACATCATACCCTGAGACAGCCCACTCGTGCAACTGGACCCACACATACACTCCTTGCCCTCTCTGGTGCGAGCTTGGGGCTGCCTGTGCAAGCGCTAGCCTCGCAGGTGCACATGCATATTGGGGGAGCGAGGGGAGGACATGAGGGCTGGGGCGAAGATGACTGTCTCACTGTCAGTGAGTACAAGGGATGACCCAAATGTGGAAAGGAAGAGACGTGTCCCGTGTGTACTGCAACTAGTCGCCAATCCAACTACCCTCCCATGTCCGGAATGTAAGCCCGCACCTAGGCCCGCCCATCCGCCACATCGAATATACCACCAGCACAACAACCTTCCCATTCGAAACACTGACTGGGGGTGGCGACCAGTGAACAAACATGTGTAGCCTACCCACGCGTACATGTGGGCCCTCCATGATCCATGTCACCTGCGGCAAAGTCATGACATGCGCAATGAGGAAGTGAGGTGAGCTGTCCGCCCCACGCACAGAAGGTGCATCAGCTCCACAGACCCAGCAGCGAGTCCAGCAGGGGTCACATGTGCAGGGGCAGCTGTGCCTGGTGTGAAGGCACATGCACATGGACAGCACATCGACCAATGTGTAGTCTGCCCACATCTACAGTCCATCATCATGCGGACATAGGAATTGTACACAGGGCAACACATCTTAGTGGGTGCACCCACCGTGACCAACAATGCGCAATCATCGACGTACCCGCCCTGTGCATGGCCCCCACCCAACGGAGGCACATCCAGTGCCTCCATCCCACACACACAAGCCTTCCACGGAACATGCTGTGTCCAATGGTCAGTACAGAGTCAGCGCCCATCTGGTGGATCCTGAACAGGAGACACATGCACACACATGATAGCTCCCACTATGTACGTCTGCCACCTGGCACGTGCAATGTAACCTCTCACCTGTGACGTGTGACTGCAAGCACACAGCCGTCTTGGCATGGGGCTGTCAATGTGGACACCTGTCAATGTTTCGGGAGGTGTGATCCGTACAGTGCTGTACATAGGGTGCAGTGCTGACACCTACTACTGTCTCATATCCCCTCGTGCCACAGGTCCCACTTGTTTTGGCCGCTCAGCCTGTGCCCACATCGCTCGTCGTGTGCCATACTCATCCAGCCTCGGAAGCAGTGCCATGCTCAGCAGACATTCATGTTGCCGTGGCGTTGCCGCTTGACGAATATGCAGTCAGTCCCCATCAGCACGCCCCGCAAGTCATTGGGGCCTAGATCCCCATGTGCATGACCATGGCAGTGGTTTGCATCACTAGCCATTGCCATTGGTGGGAGACCTGTGTAAGTGTATTGTGGCCGTGCCGTCCCTGCTTGACAGCTGGGCTGTGACTCATGTGCTTGCTCAGTCATGTCAGTGATGTGAATGCGAAATTGCTATGTGTTGTGTTGCTCTGACATGTGTCCACTGCCATCTTCCCTAGGCGGAGACCGAACATTGACCGCCCATACCAATTGCTGGCGGACATGGAGGATACTGAGGTCATAAGGAAGTTTCGGCTGGACAGGCCAACCCTGCATCGACTGTGTGCCATGTTGGAACCCCATCTCCGTCCCCGCAGGGTGTATCCGACAGCATTCACCCCCACGGCTAAGGTGATGGCCGCCATGCATTTCTTCGCCACTGGGTCATTCCAGCACACAGTGGGCAGTGGAGGAGGGATGTCCCAGCCCATGTTCAGCAAGGTGCTGAGGGATGTACTGGCAGCCATGATGCTGTACCGAAACAGGTACATCAGATTCCCCAGGGCTCGTGAATTGGCGGCAGTGAAGGGTGCATTCTATGCCCTTGGCAGGATCCCACACGTCGTTGGTGCCATTGATTGCACACATGTTGGCCTTGTTCCACCACAGGCCACTGAGCACCTGTACCGCAACAGGAAGCACACGCACTCCCTGAATGTGCAAGTGGTGTGCCTTGCGGACATGGTGATAACCCACGTGTGTGCAAAGTTCCCAGGCTCGGCCCATGATGCACACGTAATGCGCAACAGCATCTTGCCACGACTGATGTCCAATCTGCAACAGGATCGTGGCTGTATTGTCGGTGAGTATGTGGAGTGGTGTAGCGTGCTGGTTGTGCGATGCTGTCCCCTGTCCAGTTGGAATAGCAACGGTTCTCTGTGTCCCTCACACCCAGGTGACTCTGCGTACCCGAATGGGGCATGGCTGCTCAGTCCATTGAGGAATCCTCGCACCCCAGCAGACGATCGCTACAATGAGGCACATGGGAGGACCAGACGTGTGGTCGAGCGTACCTTTGGCCTCCTCAAGTCCAGGTTCAGGTGCCTGGACCGCACCGGAGGTGCGCTGGCGTACTCCCCACAGAAGGTGTGCCAGATAGTGGTGGCGTGCTGCATGCTGCACAATCTGGCCATTCGGAAGCAGATCCCCCTCATTGTGGATGACGGAGATCAACCAGGGCCCCAGCCCGCAGACCAGGACAGCTCGAGTGAGGAGGACAGCGGAGAGGAGGAAGCTGGGAATGTGCGCCAGCAGCTCATCGCCCGCTACTTCACTTAACGGTGAGTGTCCATGTACGACGGCTGATGTGTCTGTATTTGTGCAGGTGTGTGTGTGCTGTGTCAGGGTGGCCTTTTGTTCACTGCGTGCTGTGTGTCAACGCTCCATGCCCAGGTTAGTATGCCACTGATGGTGGCTGTGGCATTGTGCCCTATTGCTCTGTGCGATGTGTGTACATTGCTTGTAGTTGTTGACATGTACTGTGTGATGGGTGTGTGACACACTCATTGAATGTGCTCCTGTTCTGTCTCCCACCCCTAGGTCCCTACAGGCCCTCCGGTTCCATTGCCATGCCACGCATCAGGTGCCGTTCCGCTCAAGGTGGCCGTTGTATTCCGTACAATTAAAACACAGGGCACAGACAGCAGTTAGTGGAAGAGGTGCATTTATTTCAAACTGTGACATGTGATTGTGTGTAAGGTGATGACAGAAGTGGTGCGTGCAGTGACAATGAGCTGTCGGTCATGGCTGCGTGATGCTCAGGGTGTACCCACTGGTTCTATGTCCATAGTCCAACACACACATGCCATCCAGATGGCTGTGTGGAGTGGGATCGTAGTCCAAGTCAATGCAGTGGGTGGTCAAGGAAGGCTGGCTGGCTGCCTCACTTGCGTCTGGAGCGTGCGAAGTCCTCCCGGGAGATCTGTTTCCACTTCGGACGGCCCCTTCCACGTTTGCGAGGGGGTGCCTGCTTGCGACCTGCTGGTGGTTGAGGTGTGCTCACTGGCTGTGGACGCAGGGGAACTGGACACTGCTGCTCGACCCTGCGCCCCGGCAGGTGGTGGCGGAGGGGAGCTGCTGTCCCTGGCTGTGACCTCACCGCCACCACCAGCTGGCCCATGAGGTCCACGATTTGGCCCATACGGGCGTCCATGGACCTCAGCACCCCCAGCACCTCACGCGTGTCTGTAGCTGACCTGGCCCATTGTCCTTGGGCCTCTTCATAGGCCCCAAGGACTCTGGCCATTTGAGGCAGGGCATGGCTCCCAGGGGAGGCTGGCGTTTCCCTGACCCTGCTCCTCCTACCAGTCCTGCTGCCACCGGCCTGCCCACTAGCCACATTGCTCACCACGGTCCTCACCCTGGCTCCCAGGGTGGATCCAGTCGTCCGGGCCACCACCTGCGCTGGGGCTGGGGCCAGCGAAGACGTGGTGGCGGTTGCGGCAGTGGTAGTGGCCGCAATGACCGTGGGTGTGGCCGCAATGACCGTGGGTGTGGCCGCAATGCCCGTGGGTGTGGCCGCAATGACCGTGGGTGTGGCCGCAACGACAGTGGCAGCAGGGGGCTGGGAATGTTCAGCAGCCCTGGATGATGGGTTGGTGGGTAGGAGGGGTCCTGGGGAGCGGCTGGGCCCTGCCACACTAGATGGGCCTGCTTGGTGGTCCGTGTCCGAAGAGGAGGACAGATCCTCCACATCCGTGTGTCCTCGTTGGGGGCTTGTAGGCTGGCTGTGCTGGCTGCTGTCTCCATCCCCAGCATCCAGCAGTTCGTCACCTGTGGAGAGAATGAGATTTGTTATTGTGTTGCACCTGGCGAAGTCTGTATTGGTTGTCTGACATTCTCCGTTCGTGCACTCTCGTGCACGTGTGTCCCGGAGGCGGGTGTGTGGCTGTACAATCTGTTGTTGTGTGTGCTTGGCAATGGGACTGTGTGCTGTGCACATGTGGCATGGGACGGATTGGCCATGCCGATGGGTGTGTTGCTGTGCCCCTACTTATTGTGACTCTGGTGTATGCGGGCTCCTGGCCCATCCTGGGTCTGGTTTGTACTTTGCTTTTGGGGTTCAAATGGGACGCTTAGGAACGCATATGGCAACATGGGGGTCATGCCCCAGGAACGCATTTGGGATGGAATATGCTTTTGGGCTACATGCTGTGAGCCATGGGTGCCGAACGTGACATGTGTTGTGGCAGCATGACAGTGCATGGTCTGAGGTGTGTGCATGCCTGACATACCCTGCATATTTGCTGTCTGTTGTGATTACTGGACATGGCATTGGACGCATCGTTATGAGTGTGTGATGGTTGTGTGCCACCCGACGTATTGCAGTTGTCCCATCTCCTTGGTGTGCGTGCTGCCCTGTGCCATGTGCATCACTGCAGTGCTCGGGGGGTGTGGCCCATGTTGTGTGTTGTTGCTCACAGTGTGGCGTGCGCTTCATTGACTTCTGGCACATGGTTGGTCATGGGCATGTATCTTAGCGTGACTGCTGTATGTGTGGCAGCTGTTCGGATGACATGCCTTTCATGAGACTGGGGCTGACGGATGGGATGGATGGTATGTTGTATGTGCATGGTGTGTCTGTGTGTTTGATGGGTTCAGTGGTGTTCGTGTGCATTTATGTTGTTCCGCTCTGTTGCGTCTAGTGTTGTTTGTCTTACATAGGCGTAGTTGTGGGGTGTGTAGTTGACAGGCAGTAGGGGCTACATGGACAGGACTTCAATGGTGTTTCGGTTGTGTGTGATGGGTTGCACAGTGGCTGCCGTGTGGTACTATATTCAGTGTGGCTTGTGCATGCAGACGTGGCTCCTTGGGTGTTGCTGTGTCTGTGATGGGTCATGTGGGGTGTGAGTCTGTGGTTCATGTCCGTGTGCACATTGTTCACTTGTTCGTGACGGTGGGCGGTGCTGCGTGTTCGTCTGCTACGTGACATGTCCCATGTGTTGGTCGTGTTACGGTCCTCATGCCTCCAGTAATCCAGCCCTGTCCAGTTTCCCACCTGCAGGTTGTTCGTGCGTGCACTGTACTGGATGCCACATGGTTCTAAGCGGGGGTGCTCCATGTTGCAGGTCTGTGGGGGTGGGGGCGGTGTTGTGGGTCGTGGTGATGGCTGGACACCCACTGACACCGATTGTTGTGGACCGTGATGTCTACCTTTCGGCTGTCGGTGTGCACTGCGGTGGCTGACACGTGGGTGTGGGGTGTGGGGGATGCTCCTCCTTGCTGTGCTGTGGGACTAGGGGCCTGGTGTGTGTTGTACTTGAGCTGTCCACCCTCCCACCCACTGCACTTTGTGTTCCTGCCACTTACCTGTTACTTGTCGGTTAGTGCAGCTATGGCGGACACATGGGTGTGGTGGGTGCTCGTTGTGGCGCTTCTGGCATACTTGGGGACCTGTTGGTGGTTACGTGGCTGGCTGAGTGTACACATGCCCCCACGTATCTTACAGTTGTTAGGTTTGGGCTGTGTGTGGTGGTGTCTGTTGCATGTGTGTGTGATGTGTTGTGTATTGTGTGCTGGACATGGGGGTGTTTGTCCCTGGGAGCTGTGGCATGGTGGTAGTGCATGTGAGTACATAGCGGTGTGCTGGTATACATTAGTTTGTACTTACCAGCCTCCACTCCCCCTGCTAATCCGGCGAGGATCTCCGGATGTATAATGACTCGCACCTTCTCCTCCCACGCTTTGAAGGTCTTGAAGAGCGCGGGATTCCCTCCGCCAGTGACGGCAGCCAGCTCTCTGTTCTTGCTCTCCTTCTTCTTGACCAGGCTCTTGACGTCATTCCACCGTTTGTTTATTTCAACTCTGTTCCTGGGCAGGGTCCCGACTGCATTGACCTGGTCTACGATCCGGTTCCACATTCTGTTTCTGGTGGCTAGTGGTGTGTGCTGGACCAGGTTCCCATAGATTTGTGGGTGCACCTTGATGATCTCGTCGACCATGACCGTCAGCTCAATGGGCGTGAACTTGGGCATTCTTTGTGGTGCCATGGTGTTTGTGGTGCTGGTGCGGTGTGTGTTGTGTAATGTGCAGGGGGTTTGTGGTGCCGGTGTTTGGTGGTGGTGGTGGTGGTGGTGGTTGTGATGTGTGCGTTTCTGTGGTGTGCTGCTGTCCTTGCTGTGTCACTGTGTCCTCTCCTCTCCTCTCTAGTTTGCAATGTTGCAAGGGGTTGTGGTCTGTGGGAGTGCTGCTTTTGTACTTACCTATGTGGGTGTGTCCTCATGGTCTGTTGTTTTCAGGTGTGTTGTGTCTGGTGTTCTGGCCTTTGTATTTTTTGTTTGTCCAGGGGGTGTTTTCGGGATGTGTACTGTGCTTGTGTATTTGTGCGTGCCTTGCTGTGTGGACTTGTTGGCCATGTTGTGTGCGATTGTTTTTGTCAGCGGATGGTTTCTGTGCAGGGACGTGGGCGCCATGGCTTCTGCCGTGTCAATTCTCATCGGCGTTGTTTGCGCTGGCGGGCGGTATATTTGTGGTTTACCCGCGCTCATGGCGGTGCGATCGTAATTTCACGTGCGGTGTGTCGGCCGTGAGGGCGGGCGGTTTTGTGTTGTCGTGCGTGTTTCCGTCCGTGGCGGGCGGTTTGACTCCGACTCGGATGAGGGCGGGCGGTATCTTGTGTGGTTTTTCCGCCGATGGCGGTTTTCGGTTTGTGTATTCGTAATGGCGTGGTCGGTGTTCAGACGGTGTGTGCGGGCGGATTTTTGCCGCTTTCATGCCTGGCGGATTTTTTTACGCCGGGTATCGTAATGGGCCTTATAGTTACAATTATTTAAAATAGTTAAAAGTGATAAACAATAAATGTAATATATAAAAAATAAATCATATATATTTAAAAACAATTATATATATATATTAACTTAAAAATATTAATAAATAATTATTTTATTTAATTATAAAATGTCAGAAACATAATAAAAAGTATAAATACATATATATATACATAAAGCTGTAATATAAATATAAAAATAAATTATATATATATAATAAATTAAAATATTAAAATTAATATTTATTTCTAAGAAAATATTTTACACTACATTAACTATAACAATAGGAACATGTTGGATAGCGTAGGGAATAAAATTACTATTCCCACTCCAAAAGCTGCAACAGTAGGGAAAGTTTTGGATAGGGGGGGGAAATAATTTACTATTCCCACTCCAGCAAGTGCAACAGTAGGGAAAGTGTTGGATAGGGTAAGGGGATAATTTACTATTCCCACTCCACAAAGTGTAACAGTAGGGAAAGTGTTGGATAGCGGAGGGGTTAAAATTACTATTTCCACTCCAATTATTGCAACAGTAGGGAAAGTGTTGGATACCGTAGGGTAAAAATTACTATTCCCACTCCAGCAAATGCAACAGTAGGGTAAGTGTTGGATAGCGGGTGGGTAAAAACTACTATTCCCACTCCACTGAGTGCAACAGTAGGGAAAGTGTTGGATAGCGGAGAGGTAAATATTAATATTCTCACTCCAACAAGTGTAACAGTAGGGAAAGTGTTGGATAGTGAAGTGGAAAATTTACTATTCCTACTCCAGCAAGTGCAACAGTAGGGAAAGTGTTGGCTAGCGGGTGGATAAACATTACTATTCCCACTCCAGTTAGTGCAACAGTAGGGAAAGTGTTGGATAGCGGGAAGGTTAAAATTACTATTCCCACTCCAACGAGTGTAACAGTAGGGAAAGTGTTGGATAGCGGGTGGATAAAAATTACTATTCCCACTGCAACGAGTGTAACAGTAGGTAAAGTGTTGAATACCGGAGTACTAAAAATTACTATTCCTACTCCAGTGAGTGCAACAGTAGGGAAAGTGTTGGATAGCGGGTGGGAATAATTTTCTATTCCCACTCCACCAAGTGTAACAGTAGGGAAAATGTTGGATAGCGTAAGGGAATAATTTACTATTGCCACTCCAGCAAATGCAACAGTAGGGAAAGTGTTGGATAAGCGGGTTGGTAAAAATTACTATTACCACTCCAGTGAGTGCAACAGTAGGGAAAGTGTTGGATAGCGGGTGTGTACAAATTACTATTCCCACTCCAGTGAATGCAACAGTAGGGAAAGTGTTGGATAGCGGGGGGGTAAAAATTACTATTCCCACTCCAGCGAGTGCAACAGTAGTGAAAGTGTTGGATAGCGAGTGGGAATAATTTACTATTCCCACTCCACCAGGTGAAACAGTAGGGTAAATGTTGGATAGCGTAGGGGAATAATTTACTATTCCCACTCCAGCAAGTGCAACAGTAGAGAAAGTGTTGGATAGCGGAGGGGAATAATTTAGTATTCCCACTCCTGCAAAATAATTACCATTAATTAAGAAATAATTAATTTCTCCAAAATAATTAACCTCCCACCATATTCCCCTATAAGCAACAACACCAACATTATAAAATATTACACAATTAACATAATTAAATATCAATTAATTAATTAATTAACAATTAACAAGCAAATTAAAAACCATCAAAAATAAATTAGATCACACAATTAACACTTTAAAGTAACTTTAAATAAATATTATATATAAACATATTAAATAATGTATTACAATTAAATTACTTCCCACCCGACTCCCCTATCAACCCACAACCCACACCTAAACAAATTACACAATTAACATATTTACGAATTAATAATTAATAATTAATACCTAATTAGTAACTAATTAATAAAAATGTTTAACACAATTAATATAAAATATTAATTACATAAATATTGATTAATAAAATTATTAATTAATTAATTATAATTAAATTACTTCCCACCCTACTCCCCTATAAAACCACAACTCACACCTAAAAAAATTACACATTTACCATATTTACCTATTAATTATTATTAATTAATAATCAATTAAAATGTAATTAATAACCAATTAATTAACACAATTAATATTATACATTATTAAATACATTAATATTAATTAATTAATTAATTTATTTATTAATTTATTAATTTCAATTAAATTACTTCCCACCCTATTCCACTATAAACCCATAACCCGCTACGGAACTAAAACGCAATATTTATTTATTTTAAAATTAATAACTTAAAAAAAAATATTAATTAATATATTATATTTAAATTACTTCCCACCCTATTCCCCTATAAACCCACAACCCGCTACGGAACGTAAATATGCAAAAAAAATTAACATAAAATTAATTACTTATAAAAAATTCAAACATACATTTAAAAAATAACCCATACTTGTAACACATATACTAACATAAAAAACACTAAAAAAAATTCGATACTATTAACAACGATATTTAGACTTACGATATTACTAACTTAGATATTAAGTAAAACGATATTTCTTACCTGCATGTCGATATTCTTGTAGTCGATATTCGTGCAGGTCGATATTCTGTCATGTCGAAATTTAAACATCGATATTATAGCATATCGATATTTACAACTCGATATTATGTCTGCGTACCGCTGTGACTACCACAGCAGGAGAACTCACCCAAATTATGCACTATAAATGTTACTATCTAGTGCCCTGCCTTGGAACTACCTGGCCAGAGAAAAAGCAAGATATCATATGGAGTAGCCTGACCACAAACAGAACAAACTATGGTTTGCCTACAGGAAAGCTACCCACATACTGAAAACAGAAACAGTATAGGAGAATAGAGCAGCTTGGAGAGTCAGATGATTGAGTCACAAAATTCACATTATAGGAAATGAGATATGGAGCCTGATTTAGAGTTCGGCAGATGGGTTACTCCGTCCCAAATGTGTTGGATATCCTTTCTGCTGTATTATAACTGCACTATATCCAATGGCACTTGTAATACAGAGAATGGGATAGCCGTCATGTTTGTGATGAAGTAACCCATCTACCAAATTTTAAATCAGACCCATAATTTCAGAACAAAAGATAGCAGTCTAGACACCCTACCGTCTGGTGTGGAATGAATGGCTGAGTATCACATCAAAAATGCCTTTAGTTTGGGCAAAATGGAGCTTCAGGTTTCCAGCATAGAGGACAACTTGCCATCCAGCAACGAAAAAGTCACTAGAATGGACAAATTGCTGAAGAGCATACAATCTAAGTTTAAAGACCTAGAAGTTGGGTCCAGAGAAAGTAATATAAGACTAGTAGATATGCCAGAGTCCACCAATGCCAGAAACAATGACAAATTCATAGATACATTACTGACTGAGGTATTTGGGCAAGGCAGCGGTTCATCTGCATTTCTAGTAGAATGGGCACATAGATCCCTGAATTCTATACCTATACCGGGAGCTCCACCAAGATTATCATCACCCAACTCTTGAAATGAAGAGACCTCAACACGGCACTCAGACTAGTTGGTGAAAAACAATATCTTCATCATGCCGTATCTTCAATCTCACTGTTGCTGGATTTCAAATAAGCAGTAGAGAAGGTGTGTTGTTAATTCTCCACCATCAAGAAAAAGCTACAGTCCATGAACACAACAAACGGCATGATGTGCCCGGCACATCGGAATTTCAGTTTGAGGGCAAACTTCCCATTTTCCTAGATCCTCAAGATTCTCTCAAGTTCATGAAGGCACAACCCAAACAAAAAGATGATTCATCCATCCACAGAACTCTCAAAGGCCTCAAGAACAACATGAATGATAATGACTAACATTTGGAAGGTAAACTGCAAAACATAAGGGATAAAACTGGGCAAGTAGCCCTAAATACATACACTGATACTGCAGCCACCACTGCGAAAATAATGTTGGAAGATGGGACCGGCCTGCTTAACCCCAGACTGTGACCTGCTTTGCTAGGTCAAGTAGCGACTTATGAAAATTTGACATAACGAGACACTGTAAGTCTGGGTGGGCAGTATGGGGGATGCGAGGGATGGGTTCTTATAGGGTACAAAGGATTGGGCCTACTCAGTTTTGTACAAGTGATTGGTACACATGACACAGAATATGAAGGATGGCTGAGCGATGATGAACACAATCACAGATGCTTGCCCAACACACACAGAGATCTTACATTAAACTTCATGATATAGAATGTAAGAGGGCTAAACTATTATCATAAAGTCTGGAAAGGTTCAGCCTACTTAAATATGAACAATACAGATATAGCCTTTGTTCAAAAACTCACTTAAGGTCTAATAACGAGAAAAACCCAGAGGCATCAACCTCTGTTTGTCATACAGTGTGCCCATAAGGGGGGTGCTAATCTGGATAAGTAGAGGTGTTTCCATTCTTAGATCAATATACCGGACTACAACAGTAGGTATGTGTAGCACCGGGAGAAATTGAAGGTCTTATAATCACGTTGATAAATATATATGGTCTCCACATACATAATTCACAGGTCTATACCGATCTATAACAGGCATACAGAGAAATGGACCTTAAAACAGTAATCTGGGGAAAGAATTGTAATTGTATTTTCAAATCACATATGGACAAATCATGGAGTGCTCCAATGATGTTATCCTATACAGATAAAGAGTTTGACCACCTTATGAAAGAATTAATACTGACAGACACATGGAGGCATATACACTCGAAGACCCAGGAGTTTACATATTACTCTCCAGTACACAATATGCACTCCCGTCTTGACTACTGGTCACTTCAAGAAATGTAATAACACGGGTAAAGGAATGCTCACATCTTACATGCTCATACTCTGACCATGCACCAATTCTCCTGAAATTGGAGTTGCCCGATAAGGTATTCTGAATATGTTTATGGAGCCTACTATTTGTTGCCTAACTCAACTCAGGGGCCTAGTCACAAATTGCAAATGAGTAAGCCCGTTGCTATTCTCAAACTGTACTTCTAAAGTTACTACATTTAAAAAGAGACTCACAACTGCTGTAAATTGCTCCTGTTCAGAGCTGGAGAAAGTTCAGAATCACACATGGTCAACCATTGGTAGTGCAACACCCTCCCATAAAAAATAATGGTGGTAGGGACTTATAATAAACACCTGTTGAAAATAATGTCAAATTAAATTTAATTTTTTAAATAATTAAAATTATAAATAAACATAATTTAATGGTAAAAAGATCTAAAAGTAAAATATACTTATTTTTTTCATTATGAAATATTTAAACAATCTTTTGAAATTATAAATTAATGCAACATTAACTTTTATTAAAATATAAGTAAATTGCTTTTAATTGATTCTAAAAAACACTGTTAGTAAATATTAATGCATAATTAAAAACCTTTTTACTTAGGTAAGATTTTTTTTTAATTTAAACCTCAGAAATTATTGAATGTAATATAGTTTAATTAATTAAAGATTTAACTCAAAATAATGCTAATAGTTGCATTTTAATTTTTTTTTACATTTAAATTACCTATATAAATTAATTTACATTAATATTAAATATAATGCTATTTTTAATATTTTTTCCAGTTAAATACTTTTATTTTACTACTTTTTTTTAACTTTTCCCTTTATTTTACTATAGAGAAACTCCACTGTCAGGGTGGCCCGATGGTATACACACTATTGTGGACAGAAAAAACTGTTCACTACTTAGGAATGAAAGTCCATTGAGATATAGACAATCAATCAATCAATCAGGCGTTTGTTGAGCGCGACTACTCACCCGTAGGGGTCTCAAGTCGCTGGGGGCGGGGAGCAGGTTTCAGTCCATCAAGGAGGGGGTCTGTCGAAGAGCCAGGTTTTGAGGTTTCTTGCGAAGATGGGGAGCGATGTTGTCTGTCTGAGGTGGAGCGGAAGGGCGTTCCAGGCTCTGGCCGCGAGGAAGGAGAAGGAGCGGCCTCCCGATCTGGTCTTTCTGGTGCGGGGGACCACAGCGTAGGAGAGCTGGGCTGATCGTAGGGTCCTTTGGGGTGCGTGGAATTTGAGTCGGCTGTTCAGGTATGCTGGTCCGGTGTCGTGGAGGGCCTTGTGTGCGTGGGTGAGCATCTTGAAGGTGACTCTAGCCTCGATGGTGAGCCAGTGGAGTGTGCGCAGGTGCTGGGAGATGTGGCAGTGTCTTGGCAGGTTGAGGACCAGTCTTGCAGCGGCGTTCTGGATGTTCTGTAGCTTGGGGGTGAGGTTTTTGTTTATTCCGGCATAGAGTGCGTTGCCGTAGTCGAGTCTGCTGGTGACCAGGGCGTGATTGACAGTCTTTCTGTGTTCGAGGGTGTCGTTCCAGGCGTCGGGGTTTGGGCCCATGATGAGTACTTCTGTTTTGTTGGTGTTTAGTTGTAGGCAGCTGTTTTTCATCCATTTGGCGACAGCTTCCATGCCTACTCGAAAGTTGTGTGTGGCGGTGTTGGGTTCGCTGGATAGGGAGAGGATGAGTTAGGTGTCGTCTGCTTATGACACAATGTTGAGTCCGTAGGTTCTGACAAGTGGGGGCGAGCGGAGCCATGTAGACGTTGAAGAGCGTAGGGCTGAGGGAGCACCCCTGGGGGACTCCGCAGGTGGTTAGTGTAGGGTCCGAGAGGAAAGGGGGGAGTCTGACCCGCTGCGTTCTGCCGGAGAGGAAGGAGCGGATCCAGTCGAGGTCCTTGTCCTGGATCCCTGCGTCATGGAGTCTGCGTATTAGGGTGCAGTGAGAGACTGTGTCGAACGCCGCTGAGAGGTCGAGAAGGATGAGGGCTACTGTATCTCCTTTGACCAGTAGGGTGCGGATGTCGTCTGTTGCGGCGAGGATGGCGGTTTCCGTACTGTGGTTTTTTCTGAATCCGGATTGGGAGGAGTCGAGGATGTTGTGCTCTTCGGTGAATGTGGCGAGTTGGCTGTTGATGGCTTTCTTGATGACTTTCGCTGGGAACGGGAGCAGGGAGATGGGTCTGTAGTTTTTGAGGTCGGTGGGGTCCACCGAGGGTTTATTCAGGAGGGGGTTGACCTCGGCGTGTTTCCAGTCGTCGGGGAACAAGGCAGTCGCCAGGGAGCGGTTGATGGTGTGGCGGAGCATGGGTGCGATGGTGTCGGCGGCTCTGTTGAAGATGTGGTGGGGGCAGGGGTCCGTGGGGGCCCCGGAGTGGATTGACTTCATTGTCTTCAGGGTGTCTTCGGTGGGGAGGGCTGTCCAGTTGTCAATTGCTGGCTTCAGGGTGCCGGGGTGGTTGGTGAGGGTTCAGTGTATTGGTTGTCTTCGTCGAAGTTGTTGTAGATGCTCTTGATTTTGTGGTGGAAAAAGGTGCTGAGTTTGTCGCAGAGGTCTTGTGAGGGAGGGATGTCAGTAGACTCGCTGGTGGGTTGGGCAAACTCCTTGAAGATGTTGAAGAGTTCTTTGCTGTTGTGCGTGTGTCTTCAATCGCTTTTTTCCTCGTTTTTCTGATGAGTTGGTGGTGGGCGTTGGTGGCGGCTCTGAAGTTGTTGTGGGCTTCTGTGCATTTGGTGTTCCTCCAGGCATTTTCGAGGCGGCGGCAAGTGCGTCTGGACTCTCGAAGTTCGGTGGTAAACCATCTGGCTTTCTTGGCGTGGGTGTTGTTGTTTTTCTTGAGGGGGGCTATGGTGTTGGCGCTGTCGGATATCCATCTGTGCAGGGTTCGGGCTGCGGTGTTGGGGTCGTCGTTTTCCGCAATGGTTGGGGTGGAGTTGCTGAGTGAGGAGGTGAGCTGGTCGTTGGTGATTCTGGTCCAGTTTCTTCGCATCAATGGTCAGTCCATGGGAGTTTGGTGGTGTGGCTGAAGGTGATTGAGTTTCCTGTTGTGAAGAGGGGGTCAAGGGTGTGTCCTGCTGAGTGCGTGGGTTTGGTCACGATCTGGCGGAGTCCAATGTTGTGGAGGTTGTCCAGGAGGGATGTGGTGTTGGGGTCCAGTTGGTTGCCGAGGTGGAAGTTGAGGTCTCCCAGCAGGGTGTAGTTGGTGGATGCGATGGCATGCAGGGAGATGATGTCCGTGATGGAGTTGGCAAAAGGTCCGCGGGGTCCAGGGGGTCGGTAGATGAGGGTTCCTCGGAGGGTGGTGGTAGGGCTGGCCAGTATCTTGAAGTGAAGGTGTTCCATCAGGTCTGTGGGCTCGTCGGGGAGTGTGCTCAGGCGGAGGGTGGATTTGTGGACGATGGCGATTCCTCCTCCTGGGCGGGTGGGGCAGTCCTTCCTGGAGATCTTGTATCCTTGGGGAATGGCGATGGCGATGTCCGGTCCCGAGGTGGTGTTGGTCCAGGTTTCGTTGAAGAACTCTACGTCTGGGGTGGTGCTGTCGAGGAGGTCCCAGATTTCGGTGGCGTGTTTGTGGAGGGATCGGACGTTGAGGAGGATGCATTGCAGGGTCTTCGGTTCGGTTGTGTTCTTGTGGGTGGGTTGTGCTGGGTCCATGTTCCTGGCGGTGCTGTAGGTGTGCCGGCAGCGGTGACAGCTGAAGGGTCAGTGGGTGTCAGCCGGTGACGCTAGCTTGCAGTTGTTGTTGCGGCCTGGGTTGAGTGCGTGGAGTGCCGCTGGGTTGTAGCGTTGGCAGTGCGGAGGTCCAGGGTTCCTGGCGCTGGTCGCGGTCGGGTTGCGGACAGGCGCAGACGGCCAGCGGCGCGCCCGCTGCGCACATCCGCTGCGCGGCTGCCATTAAGTAGGGGTCGGGGAGGGCTGGACAGCTGGGAGGCGGGGAGGGGAACTGGAATGGGCCGGTCGTGCAGGGGGGAAGGGGCCACGGGGGCAGCAGCGGCGGGGAAAAAACTGGCAGAAAAGGGCTGAAAAAAGAGGAAAGAGTGGAATAGGGCAGAAAAAGTGCAAGAAAAGTGGAGGAAAGACACAGAAGGAGAGTGAAAGGAGGAGATTGAAATGAGGGGAAAACGAGTGAAAACGGAGGAAAGACACAAAAGGAGAGTGAAAGGGGGAGATTGAAATGAGGGAAAAATGAGTGAAAACGGAGGAAAGACACAAAAGGAGAGTGAAAGGGGGAGGTTGAAATGAGGGAAATACAAGTGAAAACGGAGGAAAGACACAGAAGGAGAGTGAAAGGGGAGATTGAAATGAGGGAAAAACAAGTGAAAACGGGGAGAAAAAGCGGTGCGAGAGAAAGGAGACAGAGGTCCACTGGACCACCAGGGATGAGGCGCAGGTAAAACCTGCGGGTGGAGGAGGGCCTTGAACACCAACACTCGAGAGTGCAGGGGCTCGGGGGAAGGCCTCACTTAATGGTGGAGCTGCGAGGGAGGGAGAGCAATTTTACTGGCAATGAGTCGAGATAATCCATATTAACTATGGAGTAGCATTGGGCAAAGCCTACAGAATGGTAAGTTGGATTAAACTTTCCCTCTTCCTAACTGGTAGAATCACAATTATGAAAATTATTGTCCCTCTAGTCTACTATGCCTATTCCTCAATATTCCCATCATTCCCACCCACATGTTTTTTAACTCTCTAAAAACTTAAATGATAAGACTAGCGCAGCAATCAAACAACCCAAGATAGGTTGGTCCACTCTTGCGCTTCCTATGAATGCAACACATTTTTCAAACTGGACTTGGACTTGTACTGCCACACAGTGCAGGCACAATTCGTACACTACAGAATTCACAGCTCATCCCACTTGTGGCAATTGACAGTGGAAAAAGAGGCAACCACACCTCTTCTCCTGATAACAGCGATGTTCCTCCCTACAAGTAGACCCAGCAGGGCCTGGACCCAGATAGTGGCAGGAGATTCTCATAGAATTAGATGATAAAGACCAGGGCTCTAACTCTCCTCTATTCCCCTGAGATACATATGGGCAGCTGCACTTGGCTACAGCTGGCCACAGAAAAACTGCAAAAGTTGGATGGTCGGAAATGAGTGTCAAACATTTGGGCAAAATGTTTGAGGTCGCCCCCACTAGAACTCTCGATCAATTCAATGTTACTGATGGCACCATGTCGCCGCTGGCCTCATTCCTGTATTATGGAATACACAGCACACTTAAAACTAGTGCTTCCAGACTACCATAAAGAACCAAAGCAGAAGATGGTGACTCCTTTAACCGCCCGCCACCACAACGAGCTGCCACAGCTAGCCCTTGGCACCGGAGATGCAGAATTTCCGAGTGTGTCACTTTCCAGACAAAGGCCACAGCTATGGGGATTTGCAGAGCTGCTTTCTTGCCCATGTGGGACTCATCAGACAGCCACATACTCAAAGTGGTCTGACCAAGATGGCGGCAGTGGCTGGATGTTTTGGGGCCACCGAGAGGTGATAAAGGAGGACTCCCCCATGCCACTTCAAAGGGAAGTGGCGACTTGTGGCCTAATGAGACTGGCTGCTGCGGCGGGCTGGGTGCCTGGTAGGGTATGCACCCTTATCTCACTTGGGCAGCACTCCGGGGTGCATTGGCCTGAGGGGACAGCAGTGCATGTAGGAGGAGACCCACTGAGACTTGTGTGAGTGTCCTCCTTTCCCATTGATATCGCCCAGTCAAACAGCAGAAGGTACTGTGCCCTACACTACAGCAGCATCGGGGAAAAACTCCCTGCCTTGGAGCTGAGGTGGCGGAGCAGCCGTCCAGCGAAGACCCCGGCCCCTTAATCGCATAGTCTGCCTGTGGGCACTGCTGAACACCGAGGGCAGCCCGCTGATGTTAGGGGTCAGGGTCAGAATTGTGCCTGCCTTGTATGTTAGCTGCCCCATGGTTGGTTGCTGAGTCATGTCCCTCCCGTGCTATTGACCATCCATTAAAAGGGTCCCCGCTGCCCCCATTTAGTTTCGTGCCCAAGTAATGGCAGGCTCCCCCTTAAGACTTTATTCCTTGTAAACAATGGGAAAAGGAACAATAACTATGCTCCAATGGTAGGCACTACTTATGAGTCTCTCCTTGTGAGCATTGGGAACAGTAACTGTGCTCAAAACCATGCACTGCCTTGTCATGCACTGCTTCGTTTGATATCCACGCTGGTATAAAAACATGCCCTAGCCGCCACCCGCTGCTTGGCTTCTTCTCATGCGCAAGCTGGTGCTTGTTCCCATCAGCTCTTCTCTGCTTACCGGCTTTGTTGGGGCCCACACCTCTAATCCTGATCTCCCTCGCTGGAGTTCAGTGTCTTCTCTGCTAGGGTTCTGCGTCAGATCCTTCTTTGCCTGTGCTGCTGCAGATTTCCGATTCATGCAACACAAAGAGAACAGATAAGTTACAGTGGCTGCGTGGACACGCGCCGCTTGCTAAATAACCTACCTAACTTTCATAACTCTCATTGCACGGACGAGCACTGCTTACTAAACAATCTACCTAACTTGGCCTAATTCTCATTGCGCGGACACGCACCGCTGACTAATTCATAACCGACTTACCTTGGCATGCCCTTCATTGCGCGGATGCTCATCGCTTGCTAACCCTGCAGATATATGGGAATCTAACTAGTTGTACTCCCTAATCATTGTGCGGACGTGGACCGCTTGTCCTAATCCCCTTTAATTTGATATCCTTTGCCTATTGTGCGTTGCGCATGACTTAGCCGACAGTTGACACTGTTTGTACAGTGAACTACTGAGATGACATTGAGGAATCCTACACTTCGAACGTGCCTTGACTGTGCTATTAACAGTCCACAATAACTATCCTATTAGTACTACATAGAGTGAAGTTCACAACCTCTAGGAAGGTTATGTAGTCTTAAACTAATCTGAAGTACACATATCGTGGTTAACACTGGTTCAGATGTCAGGACCTTAACATGTTTCTCTTCCCTAGCTAGAGAAAGGGTTGCGGATGAACACTAGCAAGAGGTACCCCGAAGTCGGCGGGTACATCAGAGGTGCCAGGGTGACGCCATAGTGCCATGTCTTCTTTCTCTTCCCATCCCCTTCTCTTTTGGGACACCTGCTAGGAGTCCTATTCTTTTGAGTGCTCAGAGGTGCTCCAGAAGGCCGGGGGGGGCGAGGCGGAGGGGAGCATCGCCCCGCAGAAGATACCGGATTTTCAGGTGAGTGGCTGCTGAAAGCCAAGCCTCAACAAACACTTTCTGCCTGGGCGATGGATCATGAATCTTAAAGTTCCACCATGGACCTGGCTCAAGCCCTTAGTCCTGGGGAAACCCCATATTTTTAAGGCTTAACCAGAACGTTTCCTCATATGCATCTTGTTTACTGTACCAGGGGGCAGATTTACAAGAAAGTGACTCAGTGCGTGCTGCAAGCCATTTGGCTGCGCCGCACTGAGTCACGTTCAAAGCACAGGGATACGACATATTTACAAAAATATGTCACATCTCTGTGCTTCCCTCTGCAGTGGCGCACAAACTGCTGCCATGCGCCGGCGCAGGCACCCTTGCACCATGGTGCACGGATGCCTGCGTCGTGGGGAGATTGTTTTTGTTCAGGAAGGGTTCCCTACCTGCACAAAAACAATCTGAAATGCCATTTTTCAACTTCTATGTGTGCTGCATTAGCACACATAGAAGTTGAAAAACTTCATTGTTTCAATGATTGTTTATGTGCAGGAAGGGACACCTTCTTGTACATAAACAATCATTAGAGGTTATTTCCTCTTTCTATGTGTGCCGCAGAATGCAGCACGCCTAGAAAGAGGAAAGAAATTGAGGAGAAATGAATACATTTCTCCTCGTTGCGCCTCCCTACGCAATCACACGCATGTCCAGATTTAGGATTCCTCGTAAATCTGGAAATGTGTATGGTTCCATGGGTGTTGCGTGGGAACACCCACAGCAACACCCATGGAACACCCCTTTCACGCGAAGTGCTGCGTGCAAAGGGGCCATATTTATAAGGACAGGAAAAGTCACGCAGGGTGGCTTTTCCTGTCCCTGTAAATATGGAGCAGTAAAATGCGCCACCGGTACATCACAAACAGTGACGCACCGGTGGCGCAAGGGGCTTGTAAATCTGCCCCCAGATGTTTGTCCCAGTTCAGAAGGTTGCCATTCGTTATGGAATCAGCAGCTGCTGTTTTCCAGCATAAGTCAAATTTGTCCAGAGTGAAAGCAGGATTAATTGTGTCAAGAATGTAATGGAGCATGTTCAAAGAGTTCCAGAAGTGGGGAGGAGCTGTGGGGTCCTGAAGATGGCCGTGCTCTAACAAGCCTCCTCTGGCCACGGCACAAACTGACTTCAATTTAGGGTTAAAAATCAACACCCTGCCGAAAACGTAAAGCAAGCTGAATCAGTCCACGCTTTGGAAAATGACACAAAAGCCAGCATACACCAGATGAGGGAGTGCAGAATACCAGGGACTGGGCCAGGCACGAATAGCTGAAGCAATGAGCTGGGACGGAGACCTGGCAAAAAGAAATGGCCTCCCAATTCTTTCTGGTTTGTAGAGCATTGTGTCTGTGTGCGATGGTCCCCATGCCTTATGAAGGTTGTTTAGCTGGAGCCAGCATGGGAAAGGGTGGGGGATTCATTGCTGTTGGCAGTGGACAGGCGGGAACAGAGGCTGACATGCGGCGCATCCCCCAGGGAACAGAAGATTGGGATGCGCTGGTGAGAGTGCAGCTGGCATAAAAGGACAATGGTCAAATATAAGTGAGAAAGCAGGTGATAATTTAGGAAAACACAGCATATTTGGGTGTTGCCTGCAGGTTAAAGCTGCATATCAAAAAGACTGGGTCCAGGGATTCTGTGCCAGACAGAAAATAAAGTGGAGGGGAAAGATCCTTGATGGACAGGGTCCTGGAGATAGGTCATCCTCGTTTATGGCACTATATTCTTGTATGTTTGAGCATATAAAGACACATAGATACTGAGTGTAACCACACCCAGACTAGAGGGCATACCATAAGCAGTTGAGCCATAGCCGGTCTTGCTCAGAAAGAGAACAGAGAATGAACAAGTATCAAATACTGCCATTAAATTTAAACCCTGAAACAGAAGTGTGGTTTCAACAAAAGGTTCCCCCCTGTCAAGCTGTAACTACCACAGCAGGAGAACTCACCCAAATCATGCACTATAAATGCTACTATCTAGAGCCCTGCCTTGGAACTAACTGGCCAGAGAAAAGGCAAGATATCATATGGAGTAGCCTGACAACAAACAGACCAAACTATTTTTCGACTACAGGAAATCTACCCACATATTGAAAACAGAAACACTATAGGAGAATAGAGCAGCTTGGAGAGTCAGATGATGGAGTCACAAAATTCACATTATAGGAAATGAGATATGGAGCCTGATTTAGAGTTCGGCAGATGGGTTACTCCATCCCAAATGTGTTGGATATCCTATCTGCTGTATTATAACTGCACTATATCCAATGGCACTTGTAATACAGAGAATGGGATAGCCGTCATGTTTGTGATGGAGTAACCCATCTACCAAATTTTAAATCAGACCCATAATTTCAGAACAAACGATAGCAGTCTAGACACCCTACCGTCTGGTGTGGAATGAATGGCTGAGTATCACATCAAAAATGTCTTTAGTTTGGGAAAAATGGAGCTTCAGGTTTCCAGCATAGAGGACAACTTGCCATTCAGCAACGAAAAAGTCACTAGAATGGAAAAATTGCTGAAGAGCATACAATCTAAGTTTAAATACCTAGAAGTTGGGTCCAGAGAAAGTAATATAAGACTAGTAGATATGCCAGAGTCCACCAATGCCAGAAAAAATGACAAATTCATAGATACATTACTGACTGAGGTATTTGGGCAAGGCAGAGGTTCATCTGCATTTGTAGTAGAATGGGCACATAGATCCCTGAATTCTATACCTATACCGGGAGCTCCACCAAGATTATCATCTCCCAACTCATGAAATGCAGAGACCTCAACACGGCTTTCAGACTCGTTGGTGAAAAACAAAATCTGCATCATGCCGTATCTTCAATCTCACTGTTTCTGGATTTCAAATAAGCAGTAGAGAAGTTGTGTGGTGTTAATTCTCCACCATCAAGAAAAAGCTACAGTCCCTGAACATCACATACGGCATGATGTGCCCGGCACATCGGATTTTCAGTTTGAGGGCAAACTTCCCATCTTCACAGATCCTCAAGATTCTCTCAAGTTCATGAAGACACAACCCAAACAAAAGATGATTCACCCATCCACAGAACTCTCAAAGGCCTCAAGAACAACATGAATGATAATGACTAACATTTGGAAGGTAAACTGCAAACATCAGGGATAAAACTGGGCAAGTAGCCCTAACTACATACACTGATACTGCAGCCACCACTGCGAAAATAATGTTGGAAGATGGGACCGGCCTGCTTAACCCCAGACTGTGACCTGCTTTGCTATGTCAAGTAGCGACTTATGAAAATTTGACATAACGAGACACTGTCAGTCTGGGTGGGCAGTATGGGGGACGCGAGGGATGGGTTCTTATAGGTTACAAAGGATTGGGCCTACTCAGTTTTGTACAAGTGATTGGTACACATGACACAGAATATGAAGGATGGCTGAGCGATGATGAACACAATCACAGATGCTTGCCCAACACACACAGAGATCTTACATTAAAATTCATGATATAGAATGTAAGAGGGCTAAACTATTATCATAAAGTCTGGAAAATTTCAGCCTACTTAAATATGAACAATACAGATATAGCCTTTGTTCAGAAACTCACTTAAGGTCTAATAACGAGAAAAACCCAGAGGCATCAACCTCTGTTTGCCATACAGTGTGCCCATAAGGGGGTGCTAATCTGGATAAGTAGAGGTGTTTCCATTCTTAGATCAATATACCGGACTACAACAGTAGGTATGTGTAGCACCGGGAGAAATAGAAGGTCTTATAATCACGCTGATAAATATATATGGTCTCCACATACATAATTCACAGGTCTACACCAATCTATACCACGCATACAGAGAAATGGACCTTAAAACAGTAATCTGGGGAAAGAATTGTAATTGTATTTTCTATACACATATGGAGAAATCATGGAGTGCTCCTATGATGTTATCCTATACAGATAAAGAGTTTGACCACCTTATGAAAGAATTAATACTGACAGACACATGGAGGCATATACACTCGAAGACCCAGGAGTTTACATATTACTCTCCAGTACACAATATACACTCCCGTGTTGGCTACCGGTCACTTCAAGAAATGTAATAACACGGGTAAAGGAATGCTCACATCTTACATGCTCATACTCTGACCAAGCACCAATTCTCCTGAAATTGCAATTGCCCGGTAAGGTATTCTGAATATGTTTATGGAGCCTACTATTTGTTGCCTAACTCAACTCAGGGACCTAGTCACAAATTGCAAAAGAGTAAGCCCGTTGCTATTCTCAAACTGCACTTCTAAAGTTACTACATTTAAAAAGAGACTCACAACTGCTGTAAATTGCTCCAGTTCAGAGCTGGAGTAAGTTCAGAATCACACATGGTCAACCACTGGTAGTGCAACACCCTCCCATAAAAAATAATGGTGGTAGGGACTTATAATAAACACCTGTTGAAAATAATGTCAAATTAAATTTTAAAAAATTAGATAGTTAAAATTATAAATAAACATAATTTAATGGTAAAAAAGATCTAAAAGTAAAATATACTTATTTTTTCATTATGAAATATTTAAACAACCTTTTTGAAATTATAAATTAATGCAACATTAACTTTTATTAAAATATAAGTAAATTGCTTTCAATTGATTCTAAAAAACAGTTTTAGTAAATATTAATGCATAATTAAAACCTGTTTTACTTAGGTAAGATTTTTTTAAAATTGAAACCTCAGAAATTATTGAATGTAATATTGTTCAATTAATTAAATATTTAACTCAAAATGATGCTAATAGTTGCATTTTTATTCTTTTTTTACATTTAAATTACCTATATAAATTAATTTACATTAATATCAAATATAATGCTATTTTTAATATTTTTTCCAGTTAATTACTTTTATTTTACTACTTTTTTTTTACTTTTCCCTTTATTTTACTATAGAGAAATTCCACAGTCAGGGTGGCCCGATGGTATACACACTATTGTGGACAGAAAAAACTGTTCACTATTTAGGAATGAAAATCCATCGAGATATAGACAAGATAATCCATATTAACTATGGAGTAGCATTGGGCAAAGCCTACAGAAAGGTAAGTTGGATTAAACTTCCACTCTTCCTAACTGGTAGAATCACAATTATGAAAATTATTGTCCCTCAAGCCTACTATGCCTATTCCTCAATATTCCCATCATTCCCACCTACATGTTTTTTAACTCTATAAAAACTTAAATGATAAGACTAACGCAGCAATCAAACAACGCAAGATAGGTTGGTCCACTCTTGCGCTTCCTATGAATGCAACAGATTTTTCAAACTGGACTTGGACTTGTACTGCCACACAGTGCAGGCACAATTCGTACACTACAGAATTCACAGCCCATCCCACTTGTGGCAATTGACAGTGGAAAAAGAGGCAACCACACCTCTTCTCCTGATAACAGCCATGTTCCTCCCTACAAGTAGACCCAGCAGGGCCTGGTCCCAGATAGTGGCAGGAGATTCTCATAGAATTAGATGATAAAGACCAGGGCTCTAACTCTCCTCTATTCCCCTGAGATACACATGGGCAGCTACACTTGGCTACAGCTGGCCACAGAAAAAACTGCAAAAGTAGGATGGTCGGAGATGAGTGTCTCACATTTGGGCACAAATGTTTGAGGTCGCCACCACTCGAACTCTCGATCAATTCACTGTTACTGGTGGCACCATGTCGCCGCTGGCCTAATTCCTGTATTATGCAATACACAGCCCACTTAAAGCTAGTGCTTCCAGACTACCATAAAGAACCAAAGCAGAAGATGGTGACTCCTCCAACCGCCCGCCACCACAACGAGCTGCCACAGCTAGCCCTTGGCACCGGAGATGCAGAATTTCCGAGTGTGTCACTTTCCAAACAAAGGCCACAGCTATGGGGATTTGCAGAGCTGCTTCCTTGCCCATGTGGAACTCATCAGACAGCCACATCCTCAAAGTGGTCTGACCAAGATGGCGGCAGTGGCTGGATGTTTTGGGGCCACTGAGAGGTGATAAAGGAGGACTCCCCCATGCCACTTCAAAGGGAAGTGGCGACATGTTGCCTGAGGAGAGTGGCAGCTGCGGCGGGCTGGGTGCCTGGCAGGGTATGCACCCTTATCTCACGTGGGCAGCACTTCAGGGTGCATTGGCCTGAGGGGACAGCAGTGCATGTAGGAGGAGACCCACTGAGACTCGTGTAAGTGTCCTCCTTTCCCATTGATATCGCCCAGTCAAACAGCCGAAGGGACTGTGCCCTACACTACAGCAGCATCGGGGGAGAACTCCCTGCCTTGGAGCTGAGGTGGTGGAGCAGCCATCCAGTGAAGACCCCGGCCCCTTAATCGCATAGTCTGCCTGTGGGCACTGCTGCACACCGAGGGCAGCCCGCTGATGTTAGGGGTCAGGGTCAGAATTGTATGCCTTGTATGCCTGCCTTGTATGTTAGTTGCCCCATGGTTGGTTGCTGAGTCATGTCCCTCCCGTACTATTGACCATCCATTAAAAGGGTCCCCGCTGCCCCCATTTAGTTTCGTGCCCAAGTAATGGCAGGCTCCCCCTTAAGACTTTATTCCTTGTAAACAATGGGAAAAGGAACAATAACTATGCTCCAATGGTAGGCACTACTTATGAGTCCCTCCTTGTGAGCATTGGGAACAGTAACTGTGCTCAAAAGCATGCACTGCCTTGTCATGCACTGCTTCGTCTGATATCCACGCTGGTATAAAAACATGCCCTAGCCGCCACCCGCTGCTTGGCTTCTTCTCATGTGCAAGCTGGTGCTTGTTCCCATCAGCTCTTCTCTGCTTACCGGCCTTGTTGGGCCCACGCCTCTAATCCTGATATCCCTCGCTGGAGTTCAGCGTCTTCTCTGCTAGGGTTCTGCGTCAGATCCTTCTTTGCCTGTGCTGCTGCATATTTCCGATTCATGCAACACAAAGAGAAGATATAAGTTACAGTCGCTGCGTGGACACGCGCCGCTTGCTAAATAACCTACCTAACTTGCATAATTCTCATTGCACGGACACGCACCGCTGACTAATTTATAAGTGACTTACCTTGGCATGCCCTTCATTGCGCGGATGGTCATCGCTTGCTAACCCTGCAGATATATGGGAATCTAACTAGTTGTACTCCCTAATCATTGTGTGGACGTACACCGCTTGTCCTAATCCCCTTTAATTTGATATCCTTTGCCTATTGTGCGTTGCGCATGACTTAGCCGACAGTTGACACTGTTTGTACAGTGAACTACTGAGATGACATTGAGGAATCCCACACTTCGAACGTGCCTTGACTGTGCTATTAACAGCCCACAATAACTATCCTATTAGTACTACATAGAGTGAAGTTCACAACCTCTAGGAAGGTTATGTAGTCTTCAGCTAATCTGAAGTACACATATTGTGGTTAACACTGGTTCAGATGTCTGGACCTTAACATGTTTCTCTTCCCTAGCTAGCCAAAGGGTTTCGGCATGGATGAACACTAGCAAGAGGTACCCCGAAGTCAGCAGGTACATCAGAGGTGCCAGGGTGACGCCTAGTGCCATGGCTTGTTTATCTTCCCATCCCCCTTCTCTTTTGGGACACCTGCTAGGAGTCCTATTCTGTTGAGTGCTCAGAGGTGCTCCAGAAGGCCGAGGGGAAGGCGGGGAGCATCGCCCCCACAGAAGATACTGGATTTTCAGGTGAGTGGCTGCAGAAAGCCAAGCCAGAACAAACACTTTCTGCCCGGGCGATGGATCATGAATCTTAAAGTTCCGCCATGGACCTGGCACATGCCCTATTTTTAAGGGCAGGGTTAACGTTTCCTCATATGCATCTTGAGATGCAAAAATTACAGTTAGAAAACTAAGATTTACAACAGGAGTTACAGAAATACAAGCCTTGAGGGAACCCTTGCAATACTAGCCAGAATGAGAAGGTTCATTTTTATGAACCAGTGCCAGTTACAGTTCTTGTGTCTCCTGGCAGCCTTTCCCAATGATACAGAGAAAAAGGAATCTACAAAGGCAGCTCAAAAGTCTCCAGAACCAATGCAAATTGGGGGTCTCCAAGGTCCTTTGTCGAAAGGCGAAAAGGACAGAAGGTGAAAACTCAATCTCTGTTTATATTGTGGCAAACCTGGGCACTTTGCCTGTGAGTGCCCAAATAAACCTGGTACCACCAAGAAAGTAATTGGGTTGACGGAGTCAGGCACAGACCTCTTGGAAAACTGCGAGACTCGATAAGCACTGAGGCCCACTTATCGAGTGACAAAATACAGGTGGTCTCCAGATATCTTGCGCACACCCTCACCAATCTCCCGAAACATTTAACGATTATTGTGACCCTGATAATCTCTGCTCAAGTTTGGAAGGTGCTGCCTATGCTTCTGGATTCAGGAGCTATAGGCAACTTCTTGGATGCAGGACTGGACACAGTGTTAGGTATTCCCAAGGTCAAAAAGGTGGAACCAAACCCGTGGGGGCAGCGGCTAGCACAGAGCTTTCTTTGGGCCTTATAATGCAGCAAACAATTCCTCTCACCATGGTGTGTACCAATGGCCACACCAAGAGTATAAGTTTTGGTCTAATTGACACACCAGTGTTCGGAGCTATTCTTGGGGTTCCATGGTTGCAACGCTGTTAGAAATTGGGTCTCTAGTTGCCATTGGTTTGCACCCTGCCCGAGTAGGGACCGAATCCTAGTCAGGGTAAGTCAGATACACAACCTAAATTAACCTGTGCTCACCCTCTGGTAGCTTGGCACCGAGCAGTCAAACTTAACTTAGGAGGCAATTTGTAAAGTATTTGTGCAACACTTACATTACAGTAACACAGTGAAAACACCACAAAACGACTCCGCAACAGTTTAGAAAAATAGAGAATATTTACCTTAGTAACACAACACCAAAACAACAAAAATCCAATAAGTAGAACTTGTGATATGAACGTTTAAAGAATGAACTACAATATAGTGCTTAAAAGCAAATAGTGCTTACTTTAGGGTGTGCTGGACCGGGGTAAATCCAAAGTTCAGTCCAACCGCGATGGAGGGCAGGGCCGGCCGGCCGGCTGCAGGACACGCGCAGGAACTACTGAAAAAGTACCTTGAATGGAGCAAGTGTCGGCGTCGAAGACTTGATGCATTGGTTCTGATCCATGCTGTCAGTTGGATGCGTCGGTGTCGAGCCTTGCTGTCTGGCCGTGCATTGTTGTCAAACCTCTTATGAAGCAGGTGCTGGATCATCGTCAAGCCTCACAGTCGGGTTTCGCGTCGTCATCAAAGTCTTCAAGTGCTGCGTTGTAGTCGAACCTCACAGTCGTGTCCTGTGTCGTCGACGAGCCACGCAGGATGTCCTCGTATTGACGCTGCATCAGTGTCGAAGGGCACTGTGCAGGTTCTGATCAACACAAAGCTGTCACTGCATCAATTTTTGTAGGAAAACAGACACAGAACGCACTTTCAAGGCCCAGGACTGGATTGGCACCTCTTGGCAGGACAGGACTAACAGTCCAGCAGCGGAAGCAGAATTGAAGGAAGTCTTTGATGGCCCTGAGATTTCAAAAACAAGAGGCAAGCCAGCAAGCCCTTGGAGAAACTTGGGTTTAAGGATGTAGAAAGCCGGTCTAGTCCTTCTCACTCCCAGGCAAGAAGCAGCAGGCAGCAGGCCAACACTGCAAAGCAGGTATAAAAAAGTGGCAATCTCTCCTACAGCACAACAGCTCTTCTTCTTGGCAGAATGTCCTTACATCCAGAAGTGTTCTGAGTTGGTGGTGTCAGGGTTCCAGCACTTATACCCAGGTGTGCCTTTGAAGTGGGGGAGACTTCAAAGAAGCCTTTGAAGTACACAAGGTCCATGCCTTTCCTCCATGGCTCCAGACTCACTACAGGGGGCATGCAGCTTTTTGTGTGGAGACAGGCATAGCCTTATTCAGGTGCAAGTGTCAGCCCCTCCCTTCCAATCCAGCTCAAGATGGCCCATTTTGATGGGCCATCAGGATATGAGTGTCACACCCCAGATCCTTTTGTATGTGACTGTCTAGAGGGAATGCACAAAGCCCAGCTGTCACCCATCTCAGACGTGTATTCAGAGACAGTCAGAGACTCAGAATGGTTAAAGTAAGAAAATGACAACTTTCTAAAAGTGGCATTTTCCAACTTACAATTTAAAATCTGATGCCACCATAAGTTGTGACACCAAACTCCAAAATTCCATCTTTTCCCAATCGGAAATTACACTTATAAACTGTAACAAGGTAATCCCAATTTTAACCTATGAGAGAGATAGGCCTTGCAGTAGGGAAAAAGGAATTTAAGAGTATTTCACTAGCAAGACATGTAAAACTCAAAAGTACATGCCCTACCTTTTAAATATACTGCACCCTGCCCATAGGGCATTTGGATTTTGGACTTTGGATATGACGAGTATCCAGGCTTACACTGCCTATGTCCTGTGTAAGGTGCTAGAACATCATAATTGGGGAGCTGTTAATCAAATTCTTATGCATTGGATATATATAATCCACATGGGGTAATTTTTAGTAACGTTTCTTAGCGACAGGACGATTGCAGGAAGAAAATTGTTTTTCCAAAACTTCCACACTACTTGAAATAACAAGTGAGTAACTGGATAAAAAAAGAAACAATACCGCCTTATTAGTTTACATTAGAATTAGGTGGATTTTATACTAGCACAAATTAGCAACTTCTGATAGTCAGTGGCAGTTACTAGTCATCAGCTGCTAGAGTCACTGTGAATACCAGGCCTCTTCCACCACCAGTCTTACAAACACCAAGGACAGCAACCAAACCCATGGCCACCCTGTTTTCAATGTGATCCAGATGGGAATAATTTCAGACCTCCTAGCAGGACATTCATTCAAGAACACTCTTTGGGCATGGAGGACAAACAATCTGTACTAATTAGCCAGAAATTATTCCAGCTAAAGGCGTAGCAATTAGAAATTTGTAGAAACGCCTTTCAGCACAGAAAAGCCTGGTTTATAGGCAGTATGAATTATTTTCTAGAGAACAAATGGCTGGTGAGAATGTCAATCAATATAACAGTATAGAGGACACAGGGGTCACATTGCAAATTTGAGTTTCTTTTTTAATCTTTGAAAAGAGATCAATAGGTTCTTTTTTTTCTTTTCTTTTTTTTATTAGCGCATGTTTACCATCAAACAAAAGACATATTACAAACATACATTCAATATATCATAAATGCAATTAGAATGAATTTAACTCACAAATTACCGCACATGCGCATTTTTAAGCTACTTTTTACCCCTTCTCCCACCCCACCCACCCCTCCCCAGGGTTGACCCTAAAATGAACATAAAATATCAGAGCTATCTCGAACCATTGAAATACATTATCTTTCAAACCATTTAATCAGTGGATCCCAAATCTTTAAGCCTTTCCTCTTAGCCTGCATCCCTCTGTTCCCATAAATTGCTTTTTCAAAATTGTAATTTGATACTACTCTTGTTAACCATTGATGATATCCTGGTGGAGTTAGATCTAACCATGCTGTAGCTAGACAAAGCCTAAGTATTGCCATAAAAATAAAAACCAATTGCTCCCCAGGTTTCCCACAAATCTCCTTATCCACCCCGAGACAGATCAAAGAAGTTGAAAGAACAAGGTCCCTCCCAAGCAATTCTTTTATAAAATTTGCGATCTCTAACTTCAAGCTGCTTAGTTTACTACATGTAGCCAATATATGACTAAGATCCGCCTGATACAGTGAACACCGAGGACAGAGGGTCCCCTTCCCTGTCCCCCATTTTGCAATCCTTTTTGGAGTATTATACAATGAAAAGCAAGTTTTATAATATTGGGCTTGCAGACGTGCTGGAATTAGCAAACTTTGTGCTAGTTCAATTGAGTGGAAAAATAAATCCTCCGAGATGTTAATTTCCTCTTCCCACTTCCTAGCGCGCAAACTCAGATCATCCAGCATTAATATATTAAGAGAGTTATATATAAGCCCAATAGTTAAATGTTTACTTCCCAAATTATCTATTAAAGTCTTGTTTATAAATCCTGCTGGGCCACCCCCTTTTTTCCTCAAGAAGTCGCGTACTTGTACAAATTTATAGAAATCTCTCCAATTCAGATCATATCTTTCCTTAAGATCTTCAAATGAAATTATCTTGTGTTGAGAATAGAAGTCCCCAAGCTTCGAAAGACCTTTGTCTTGCCATTTTTTAATTACTACATCATTAAAAATTCCCGGCAAATTAGAATCATTATACGTTGGAGTGTAATAGTTCAGTCGGCCCAGTCCCAATATTTTCCGGACCAACTTCATAGTTTTAAACCCAGCGGTGAGTGTTTTAAAACGAACTTTCTTGTAATGTGAATCGTTCAAGAACTTCCATATCCAGCCCCATGCTACTCTGCCCATTATAAGTTCTATTGGAGTGGGAATAGTTCCCAAACTATTATCCCTATCCTTAGGCTCATTAAAGAAAAGAGTTAAATTATTCAAAATAGTTGTTGCCCAATAGTAAAGTTTTATATTTGGGAGTGCCAGCCCTCCCTTTTCCCTTGACAAGGAGAGAAACATATAAGCTCTTCTAGGCCTTCCATACCCCCATATAAATCGAGAAAATAAATCTTCAATCTTTTTCAGACAGGTGTTATTGAACTCTAGTGGTATAGCTCGTATAAAATATAGAAATTTTGGAAAATAGAGCATTTTGATTACATTACATCTGCCAATTATTGAGAGATGTAGATTATGAAGACGGTATAATTCAGGTTTAATTTTATTAATCAGGGGGACTATATTGCAGTCCACTATCCGATCAACATTAGCCATGATGTCCACCCCCAAATATGTAGCCTTTTCTACCTGACGTACATCAATGCCCATGCTAACGTTTTTACAGATAATCTGAGTTTTGGATCTATTAAGGGAGTAACCTGATAGGCATCCAAATCTCTCCGCCTCTTTTTCCACCTCAACCATCGATATACTAGGATTAGTTGTAACTAACGCTATGCCGTCTGCATAGGCCAGGACTTTTGTTCCCCAGCCATGATAAACAACGGGGCTAATTTTTTGATTGATTTCAAGCCGTCGCAGAAAAGGGTCTATATATAGGGCAAACAACAGTGGTGAGCTCGGGCACCCCTGCCGAGTACCTCTTGTAATTTTAAACGTATCCGTTAATATGCCATTTATAAGTATTTTTGCAGTTGGCTGAACATACAGCATTTTGAAGGCCCGTATAAGTCCCTGCCCGATCCCGGCCCTTGACAGGGTCTCCCATAGAAAAGACCAAGAAACCCTGTCAAAGGCCTTTTCTGCATCCAACAAGATGAGTGCCATTGGGTCTGCAGAAATATGAGCTGCGTCGAACAATGCTATAGTTCTCCTAATGTGGTCTGTAGTACCACGGCCAGGAATAAAACCATGTTGCCATGGTGATATTATCTTGTGCATAATCCCAGCCAGGCGAACTGCTAACATTTTCAAATAAACTTTACTATCCACGTTAATTAATGTGATAGGTCG
Source organism: Calotriton arnoldi (assembly GCA_963921515.1). NCBI lineage: Eukaryota > Metazoa > Chordata > Amphibia > Caudata > Salamandridae > Calotriton > Calotriton arnoldi. Next base: position 158,122 of record CAWUFW010019087.1, read on the forward strand.
ATAGGAGGCAGGATCAACAGGGGATTTATGTTTCTTCAAAAGAATAATAATTTTTGCTTGAGACCATGATTCTGGAGGTTTACCCCCTTAAAAACATGAATGAATAGTTGGAACATGATCTTACTTAATTCAGTGGAAATCTTTTTATAAAATTCAACTGGAATATTATCCAACCCCGTAGCTTTACCATTAGGGAGGCTATTAATACATAATAAAATATCTATCCATTGTGGAGGCTTGTCGAGTATCTCTTGGTCAGCATGTGCTAGCTGTACTGTTGGTATTTGATTAAGATATATCTTGATATCTTCTAACTGCACCGTGTTAGTTTCCTGGTATAAGTTTTTATAATATGTAAGAAATATTTTCCGAATACCTTCCGGCTCGACAATTGTTTTAAGGGTAGTGTCTCTAATTTCTGTGATAATATTCCTTGTGTTTTCTTGCCTCGCTCTAACCGCAAGGTGGTGGCCCACCTGCTCACTACACTCGTATGCTTCCTTCCCCCATATTGATAGTCTATCTGCCGCTTTTTTAGCAATATGTTCTAACACCGCTGATTTTGCTGATGTTATTTTGGCAAGAGCCTCTGTAGGATCCTTCCCGTCTCTAATAACAATGATTAAATTCCTTTCTGCCTCTGCCAGCTGAGCTTGCAGGTTAATCATGAGCTGTTGCTTATCTCTATTTAGGATAAGAGAGAAGCTCAGTGTTTCCCCTAATGGCTGCTTTTAGTGCATCCCATACTGTTTCAATCCCTGTACTACCTAGATTTTCTTTAATAAATTGTGGAATCCAATTCTTCATATGGTTACAGTAATTGTCATTTAAAAGAAGGGATCGTTCGAAAGTCCAGTTAGACAATTCTCTAATACTACCACTGATTCCTTTTATTTCCAGCACCAGAGGATTATGGTCCGAAACAATACGTGGTGTTTTTTCAATTGTACACAATTGAAGAATCGAGTAAGATGCAAACATAAAGTCTAATCTTACTAACTTATTATGTGGGAAAGAATAATACGTATGGCCGTCATCGGTGGGGTGTCGTGCCTGCCAAATATCGCACAACGCTTGTTCGGAGCATAACGTCCTCAATGCCTTAAAAACCTTTGGCTTCCGCCCATAATAAATCCACTCTTTGTCCCGGACTATATTTTTGTTGGCAGGCAGATTTATATTAAAATCGCCACAAATGATTAGAGGGAGCGGCCACCCAGCCAACTCATTATTCATAAAATCAAAAATTGTTGGATCATCTATGTTGCTACCATATATAGAACATATCGTAAAAAGCCCCCTTTTCATTCTGACCATTGACTATAACCCACCTCCCGTGCTTATCAGCTAGCATTCTTTTAAATTGAATTGAACGTTTCGCCGATAGTATTGCAACCCCCGAACCCTAGCATCTTGCGTTGTAGCCCCTACTACTGTATATCCCAGTGAGCCTAAAAGTTTAATCTGGGTTCTTTCTATGTGTGTTTCCTGTAGACAGTAAATATCGGCTTTGAGTAGCCTAAGGGCCGCTGCGGTATTTCGTCGTTTCTTGGGATCATTGAGGCCACAGACATTAATTGTAGCTATACGCAATTTACTCATGATCGTTTCCCGTCCTCACCATATATATATGTACTAAGTAATATTAAACAAAACCCTAAAATTCGAGTCCGCTCTTTTTTTGCCTGTCCATTTTCCCACCCTGGCTCAACCCATTCCCCAACCCTCCCCCACCCCCCACCACCCATACAGGCAATCTGGTTCACAAGGAACCAGGGTGTGGTCATCTGAATAAACAAAAAACCCGGTGCGTCTCCCCAAACCATCCCCTTCCCTGAACCACCCGACCTATTACTGTGACTGCTGTGATTGCAACTATATTAGCTAATTTTGTCAATATACATCATTTTTCAACATTAAATGTCTACATATTAAACCTAAGATTTGTCTTTCCTTGTTTCTGTGACTTCCTTCAAATAAACTTGAGCTTGCACCTCAGAAGTAAAGCTACGTGTAGCACCATTGAGAATAATTTTTAGGCGCGCTGGGTTCTGCAGGAACACTGTTGCTCCTATTTGCTGAAAGGGTGTAATTAGCTGCCTCATCCTCCATCGACGTTCCACTGTGGCGTGGGCAAAGTCAGGCCTAGTAAAAAAAGAAACTCCGTTAAATTCCCTCTTACTAGTAGGTCTGGCTAAGTCAAACAGTGTCTGGCGCAATAAAAAATTGCCGAAGTATACTAGAAATACACGAGGATATTGAGCTGGTGACCGCTTGGGAAGAAGTAGCGGGAAGCGATGTGCCCTTTGAATCTCCTTATCCCAATCCCAAGATTGTAACTCAGGGAACGCTCCTTTGAAAAGTGAGATTATATATGCCCTCGGGTCACTCCCCTCCACTCCCTCTGGTACGCCAAGAATGCGGAGGTTGTTCCTTCGTAGTCTATTTTCCTGCTCCTCAACCTTCGCCATAAGATCCTTAACTATGCCATCCTGTGTGTCCCCTTGTAATTTCAGTAGGGCCACATCTTTCTCCAAATTCTCAGTACGCACTTCCACCGATGACATTCTGTCAACTATTTCAGTGCATGTGCGACCCACTTTCCGAATTGCGCCCTGCAGTTTTTGTGTGGCTTGTCGATTTTTACGATTGTCCAATTTCACCTCTTCTTGGAAGCCTTTGATTGACTGCAGAACTTCAGCAAGGGTGGGTTCTCCTTCTTCCCTCCTTGATCTTTTAAGATTTTCACTGCCCAAATTTCCGCAAGCCGAATGGTTGCCACCTGAGCGGATTGTACAGTCAGATGGAGTTGCAAACTGGGATGAAGAGTAATCCCATCTAAGTTCAGTACTACTTCCTCGCTCCGTGGTCTCTCCACTTCTATGACCGCTTTGCTTTTTCTTCTTTCTCTGCCTCAATCCTGTTTTCCTTTGTTGCGCAGTGCTCTGTCCTGAGATATCTGACTCAGTATTACTTCCCCAATCATGTTTCTTTCCCTTATCTTCGCTGTCACTCTCGCTGGACGTAGAAATGCCAGTTTCATACAGATCTGATTCATCTGTGACTGAATAGGTTTTCCCAGTGGCATCTATTCTGTCTGGGGTCCCTGTAGTGACCGAATTGTCTAGCTGTATGAGTGCTGGATTTATCGTTATTGGAGTTAGCGTACTCACAGGGCACTTGGTGGTTGTATCTATGGTGTTCGCCTCCACTGCCATTGCATTGATAACTATATCCGTCCCAGATGCCCTTCAATCCAGGGACAGTGAAGGAGATAAAAGCTCAGCCTGGGCCTGGGCCCTTTCTGTCTGAATACCATCAGTATTTGCCCCTGTCTCCTCAGTTATTTCTGCATTAGCCATTAATGTGGGAGATTTTATGATTGCTATTACTGGTTTATCCAAACCTGGATCCTCAAGGGCATTAGAGCTTTCAGAAGGTGCCCCTAAAGGAGCTAGAGTAAGCTGGTCTTTTTGCCCTTTCTCTCCCTCTGTTGGGCCAAACATATTAGAGATGAGCCGCTGAGCTTTAGTGGGTTGAGTAATATTACTAACAGTTTTTTCCTGCTGCTTTTTACTTTGCTTTAATTGTTTAGCCCCTCGCTCTCCCCTGTTCTCAGAGTTATTTTTAAGTTCTTGTTCTTTATTTTTCAGCCCCCGTGTCTCAGGGTGATGTATCGGGGTATCTTGATATGATGCTTGCGTTATATTACTGGGCGAGGTAACTGATGCATGATTATTTTTAAATTTAATATTTCTCCCCGCACGCCCCGCCATCCTTACTTGTTTCACCTTCTTTCCTCGTAGGGTCGTGAAACAATGTATCCTCTGTATTCTCTGCTGAAACTGCCGTAAACAGTCACTACCACTTTTAGTCTTCTCCAGCCGTTTCAAAGCTGTCAGAGCCTCATGGATTGCCGAAAATGCTGATAGCATCGCCTCCACACAAGGCAGCGTTGAATCCCGCCGCAGGGCAAAGTGAGGCACAGGAGCTTGAGGCGTCGGTTTCACTCTTCGAGAGGCTGCTTGGAAGGCTTGGGAGGCTGCTGAAAACCTGGACGTGTCCCGCCAATCGCTCCGTTTCCCAGGTAAATTGCTCGTAAACACTATTATTGACAGCGAAATGTAGCGCAATCGCTCCATACGATTAAGCCTGGGCGTAGTTCGCGAAGTAGCGCTACGCGAAGCTACGCAAAGTGCAGTTCGCACTACGCGAACTACGCTTAGCACTACGCGAACTGCGTAGTGCACTGTTCGCAATGATTGCACAGTGCCGGATGCTTGTCCGCACTGTGCAATCATTGAAAACGGCTTCTTGCACAGTGCGAGCTGTCTCTTACTGCCGCTCGAGTAGATTTTTACTCGAGCTGCAGCTTTCTCAACGCGGACTGGTAGTTTCTCATCGCGAGCGGTCACGAGCATACGCGACCACTCGCAATGAGAAACCTGACCTCCCTGCGTTGAGAATCTCGCCGGGATGTCATTTTGCTTGCTCGCGGTCGCCAACTTGACGTTGAGGACCGCGAGCAAGCAAAAAATGACCGCTGCACTACGCTACGCTACGCGTGTTTGCACTGTGCTACGTGCAATTCGCGTTGTGCGAAGTAGCGCAAACTTCGCAAACTACGCGAGCGTAGCGTAGTGCTTTGCCCAGGGTTACATACGATGCGATAATCCATATGCTTCTTTTTTTGGCTAAAGTCTTGCTGCAATCACTGTCCCATACCAGCGGTTCTTGTCTTGGTTAGGGGACGGATCGGGAGAGCCGCAATGAGCCGCCGCTACTCAGACGCCATCTTGCCGAGATCAATAGGTTCTAATGCGTTTTGATGAAAAAAAGGCAAGAGAGGCTACTTTCAAGCATAAATCCAACATTCAAAGAGGCTGTAGTTATGGCTAAGGGCATGCAGTTTTCTAGAAAAGAAAAAAGCGAAAGAGATAAGCCGCAATGACAGTAGGAATGAAGCTGCTTTGAAAATTGCCCTAAGAGGAAAGAAAACAGATGAGTGTATAAATAACTAGTCGCAAAAATATGCTCTACAAATTTGGGAACATGAGACACCCAGCTAGTTCAAAATGATGCCCTCTTATAGAAAACTCATGCAGCAATTCTGCCATGATAGGTCACTTCATGAGTGTATGCAGGAACATTATGAGGAAAGCTAGGATATGCATGGTTGGAGAAGAAGAGTTGGCTACCACAATTGGAAGTGTACAGTTTAGTACTATCTGTTGAATAGAGTAAATATTTAGTCAGGATAGAGGAGAAAACGTTTAAGTCATTAGTACTCACATCATAATAGACAGCATAGCACGTAGGGCCTGATTATGACTTTGGCCGTGTGGCAGCGGGCCGCCACGCCAGAGCCCCGCTGCCAAAACCACCAAAGCTATACTCACACCGCCGGGCAGATTAGAAGTTTTCTCCACATCTGGCAGGCGGTGCTTTGGCAGTCCCTGGTGGTGAGCCTTAGAAAGGCACCACAATGGGAAACCCAAAGTAAGTTCCTGAATGGCATGGACTGTTAAGTCCATGCTGTGCAGGATCTGGGCATGCATGCAGACAGGGGAGCACACCATGTGCCCCCTTGCATGTATCCCCATGGCACTGAGGCACCAGGAGGCCCAGCAAGGCCCCCCTAGTTTCCTCACCGCCACAGTTTTCATGGCGGACTCACCGCCATAAAAACTGTGGCGGTGAGGAAACTTACAATATGCTTGGTGGTACAGCAGCTGCACGGTAGCATATTATGGCCTTGACCGCTTCGCCACCGCCATGGGATCAAGAATCCTGGCGGTAACAGCGGTCCTGTGGTGGCCCCACTGCCGTACTCATAATACAATTGGTAGACCGCCAGTCTGGCAGTCCAGGGACCGCCACCACGGGTTCGGTGGTCCCATGGACTGCTGAACTTGTAATCAGACCCTCACTCTGATGGTAGACTAAGGGAATAAAATCGCTATTTTGTCAAAGAAAATATTTGAAATGGTGTCGAAAAACGGAGAGTTTAAGCCATCAGATGTGATATCCACAGACGATCCTAAATAGAAATTTCAACCTGTTGGCTATTTTGTAATCATAATCAGTATTAAGGGCAAATGATAGAAGGAAAGATTTATTTTGCTAACAAAAGACAAGACAACTTAGGTTTGCTTCATCAAACTGTGTTAGATATTGTGCTCAAGCCAAGAGTTCAGGTTATTGTGGAACGTGCAAATGAGTTACCTGAGGAAACAGAAGTATGCCAGTGAGGTGAAATTTGTGGAAGAAAATGCAGACAGTAGTGTGAAGGGTGTGAAAGAGAACTGAAAGGAGTACTGCTGCACGGTGTTAGTAGACCCGAGAATATACTTAAAGAATTCTATGAAATTTAATGAAAAACTGGGGAAATTCAAAAGATTTTTGTGCCATGAAACGGAAATATGTAACAATAGCTGTTTAACACCAGTTGAGAAGTGTACCAACTGGAGTGTTTCTTACACTATTGAGAGACAATGTGTAGAGAAAGTAATTGAGGCAGTACGATCTTTTGTGGACTTCACCTATTGGAGTTAAGAGGGAAACTAATGAACTGCACATATGCATCGATTTAAAAAGTTTGAATAAAGTGTTCTGGATGCATGGCCACTGACTATCTACATTAGATGACATGTCAGCGATGATGCATGGTACCAAGTTGTTCACCAAAATAAATTTAAGATAAGCATACCATCAGATACACACATCACTTCATCTCATTGCGTTTACTGTACCAGATGTTTGTCCCAGTTCAGAAGGTTGCCATTCATTTTGGAATCAGCAGCTGCTGTTTTCCAGCATAAGTCAAATTTGTTCAGAGTGAAAGCAGGATTAATTGAGTCAAGAATGTAATAGAGCATGATCAAAGAGTTACAGAAGTGGGGAGGAGCTGTGGGGTCCTGAAGATGGCTGTGCTCTAACAAGCCTCCCTTGGCCATAGCACAAACTGACTTCAATTTAGGGTTAAAAATCAACACCCTGCCGAACACGTAAAGCAAGCTGAATCAATCCACGCTTTGGAAAAATGACACAAAAGCCAGCCTACACCAGATGAGGGAGTGCAGAATACCAGGGACTGGGCCAGCCACGAATAGCTGAAGCAATGAGCTGGGATGGAGACCTGGCAAAAAGAAATGGCCTCCCAATTCCTTCGAGTTCTGGAGAGCATTGTCTCTGTGTGCGATGGTCCCCATGCCTTATAAAGGTTGATTAGCTGGAGCCAGCATGGGAAAGGGTGGAAAATTCACTGCTGTTGGCACTGGACAGGTGGGAACAGAGGCTGACATGCGGCGCATCTCCCTGGGAGCAGAAGATTGGGATGCGCTGGTGAGAGTGCAGCTGGCATAGAAGGACAATGGTCAAACATAGATGAGAAAACAGGTGATAATTTAGGAAAACACAGCATATTTGGGTGTTGCTTGCAGGGTAAAGCTGCATATGAAAAAAGACTGGGTCCAGGGATTCTGTGCCAGACAGAAAATGAAGGGGAGGTGAAAGATCCTTGATAGACAGGGTCCTGGAGTTAGGTCATCTTCGTTTATGGCACTATATTCTTGTATGTTTGCGCATATAAAAACACATAGAAACTGAGTGTAACCACACCCAGACTAGAGGGCATACCATAAGCAGTTGAGACATAGCCGGTCTTGCTCAGAAAGAGAACAGAGAACGAACAAGAACTAAATACCGTCATTAAATATAGCGCTGGGATGCCCTCGGGTAACCATGCGCTTTAGAAATGTCCTTTCATTCATTCATTCAAATATAAACTCTGAAAAAGAAGTGTGGTTTCAACAAAAGGCTCCCTCCTTTCAAGCTGTGACTACCACAGCAGGAGAACTCACCCAAATTATGCACTATAAATGCTACTATCTAGAGCCCTGCCTTGGAACTACCTGGCCAGAGAAAAAGCAAGGTATCATATGGAGTAGCCTAACCATAAACAGACCAAACAATTTTTCGACTACAGGAAATCTACCCACATATTGAAAACAGAAACACTATAGGAGAATAGAGCAGCTTGGAGAGTCAGATGATGGAGTCACAAAATTCACATTATAGGAAATGAGATATGGAGCCTGATTTAGAGTTCGGCAGATGGGTTACTCCGTCCCAAATGTGTTGGATATCCTTTCTGCTATATTATAAGTGCAATATATCCAATGGCACTTGTAATACAGAGAATGGGATAGCCGTCATGTTTGTGATGGAGTAACCCATCTACCAAATTTTAAATCAGACCCATATTTTCAGAACAAAAGATAGCAGTCTAGACACCCTACTGCCTGGTGTGGAATGAATGGCTGAGTGTCTCATCAAAAATGTCTTTAGTTTGGGCAAAATGGAGCTTCAGGTTTCCAGCATAGAGGACCACTTGCCATCCAGCAACAAAAAAGTCACTAGAATGGAAAAATTGCTGAAGAGCATACAATCTAAGATTAAAGACCTAGAAGCTAGGTCCAGAGAAAGTAATATAAGACTAGTAGATATGCCAGAGTCCACCAATGAAAGAAACAATGACAAATTTATAGATACATTACTGACTGAGGTATTTGGGCAAGGCAGCGGTTCATCTGCATTTCTAGTAGAATGGGCACATAGATCCCCGACTTCTATACATATACCAGGAGCTCCACCAAGATTATCATCACCCAACTCAGGAAATACAGAGACCTCAACACGGCTCTAAGACTAGTTGGTGAAAAACAAAATCTTCATTATGACGTATCTTCAATCTCACTGTTTCTGGATTTCAAGTAAGTAGTAGAGACGGTGTGTTGTTAATTCTCCACCATCAAGAAAAAGCTAGTCCATGAACATCACGTACGGCATGATGTGCCAGGCACATCGGAATTTCAGTTTGAGGGCAAACTTCCCATCTTCACAGATCCTCAAGATTCTCTCAAGTTCATGAAGACACAACCCAAACAAAAAGATGATTCATCCATCCAGAGAACTCTCAAAGGCCTCAAGAACAACATGAATGATAATGACTAACATTTAGAAGGTAAACTGCAAAACATCAGGGATAAAACAGGGCAAGTAGCCCTAACTACATACACTGATACTGCAGCCACCACTGTGAAAATAATGTTGGAAGATGGGACCGGCCTGCTTAACCCCAGACTGTGACCTGCTTTGCTATGTCAAGTAGCGACTTATGAAAATTTGGCATGACGAGACACTGTCAGTCTGGGTGGGCAGTATGGGGGACGCGAGGGATGGCTTCTTATAGGTTACACAGGATTGGGCCTACTCAGTTTTGTACAAGTGATTGGTACACATGACACAGAATATGAAGGATGACTGAGCGGTGATGAACACAATCACAGATGCTTACCCAACACACAGAGATCTTACATTAAAATTCATGACATAGAATGTAAGAGTGCTAAATTATTATCATAAAGTCTGGAAAGTTTCAGCCTACTTAAATATGAACAATACAGATATAGCCTTTGTTCAGAAAACTCACTTAAGGTCTAATAATGAGAAAATCCCAGAGGCATCAACCTCTGTTTGTCATACAGTGTGCCCATAAGGGGGTACTAATCTGGATAAGTAGAGGTGTTTCCATTCTTAGAGCAATATGTGTAGCACCGGGAGAAATTGAAGGTCTTATAATCACGCTGATAAATATATATGGTCCCCATATACATAATTCACAGGTCTACACCAATCTATACCAGGCATACAGAGAAATAGACCCTAAGACAGTAATCTGGGGAACGAATTGTAATTGTATTTTCTATACACAGATGGACAAATCATGGAGTGCTCCTATGATGTTATCCTATACGGATAAAGAGTTTGACCGCCTTATGAAAGAATTAATACTGACAGACAGATGGAGGCATATACACTCGAAGACCCAGGAGTTTACATATTACTCTCCAGTACACAATATACACTCCCGTGTTGACTACCGGTCACTTCAAGAAATGTAATAACACGGGTAAAGGAATGCTCACATCTTACATGCTCATACTCTGACCATGCACCAATTCTCCTGAAATTGGAGTTGCCCGGTAAGGTATTCTGAATATGTTTATGGAGCCTACTATTTGATGCCTAACTCAACTCAGGGGCCTAGTCACAAATTGCAAAAGAGTAAGCCCGTTGCTATTCTCAAACTGCACTTCTAAAGTTACTACATTTAAAAAGAGACTCATAACTGCTGTAAATTGCTCCAGTTCAGAGCTGGAGTATGTTCAGAATCACACATGGTCAACCACTGGCAGTGCAACACCCTCCCATAAAAAATAATGGTGGTAGGGACTTATAATAAACACCTGTCGAAAGTAATGTCAAATTTAATTTAATTTTTAAAATAGTTAAAATTATAAATAAACATAATTAAATGGTAAAATAGATCTAAAAGTAAAATATACTTATTTTTTCATTATGAAATATTTAAACAACCTTTTTGAAATTATAAATTAATGCAACATTAACTTATTAAAATATAAGTAAATTGTTTTCAATTAATTCTAAAAATCACTTTTAGTAATTATTAATGCATAATTAAAAACCTTTTTTACTTAGGTAAGATTTTTTTTTTAATTTAAACCTCAGAAATTATTGAATGTAATATAGTTTCATTAGTTAAAGATTTAACTCGACATGATGCTAATAGTTGCATTTTTATTTTTTTCTATATTTAAATTAACTATATAATTTAATTTACATTAATATTAAATATAATCCTATTTTTAATATTTTTTTACGAGTTAAATACTTTTATTTTACTACTTTTTCTTTTACTTTTCCCTTTATTTTACTATAGAGAAACTCCACAGTCAGGGTGGCCCGATGGTATTGTGGACAGAAAAACTGTTCACTACTTAGGAATAAAAGTCCATCGAGATATAGACAAGGTAATCCATATTACCTACGGAGTAGCATTGGGTAAAACCTACAGAATGGAAAGTTGGATTAAACTTCCACTCTTCCTAACTGGTAGAATCACAATTATGAAAATGATTGTCCCTCTAGGCTACTATACCTATTCCTCAATATTCCCATCATTCCCACCCACATGTTTTTTAACGCTCTAAAAACTTAAATGATAAGACTAGCGCAGCAATCAAACAACCCAAGATAGGTTGGTCCACTCTTGCGCTTCCTATGAATGCAACACATTTTTCAAACTGGACTTGGACTTGTACTGCCACACAGTGCAGGCACAATTCGTACACTACAGAATTCACAGCTCATCCCACTTGTGGCAATTGACAGTGGAAAAAGAGGCAACCACACCTCTTCTCCTGATAACAGCGATGTTCCTCCCTACAAGTAGACCCAGCAGGGCCTGGACCCAGATAGTGGCAGGAGATTCTCATAGAATTAGATGATAAAGACCAGGGCTCTAACTCTCCTCTATTCCCCTGAGATACATATGGGCAGCTGCACTTGGCTACAGCTGGCCACAGAAAAAACTGCAAAAGTTGGATGGTCGGAAATGAGTGTCAAACATTTGGGCAAAATGTTTGAGGTCGCCACCACTAGAACTCTCGATCAATTCAATGTTACTGATGGCACCATGTCGCCGCTGGCCTCATTCCTGTATTATGGAATACACAGCACACTTAAAACTAGTGCTTCCAGACTACCATAAAGAACCAAAGCAGAAGATGGTGACTCCTTTAACCGCCCGCCACCACAACGAGCTGCCACAGCTAGCCCTTGGCACCGGAGATGCAGAATTTCCGAGTGTGTCACTTTCCAGACAAAGGCCACAGCTATGGGGATTTGCAGAGCCGCTTTCTTGCCCATGTGGGACTCATCAGACAGCCACATCCTCAAAGTGGTCTGACCAAGATGGCGGCAGTGGCTGGATGTTTTGGGGCCACCGAGAGGTGATAAAGGAGGACTTCCCCATGCCACTTCAAAGGGAAGTGGCGACTTGTGGCCTAATGAGACTGGCTGCTGCGGCGGGCTGGGTGCCTGGTAGGGTATGCACCCTTATCTCACTTGGGCAGCACTCCGGGGTGCATTGGCCTGAGGGGACAGCAGTGCATGTAGGAGGAGACCCACTGAGACTTGTGTGAGTGTCCTCCTTTCCCATTGATATCGCCCAGTCAAACAGCAGAAGGTACTGTGCCCTACACTACAGCAGCATCGGGGAAAAACTCCCTGCCTTGGAGCTGAGGTGGCGGAGCAGCCGTCCAGCGAAGACCCCGGCCCCTTAATCGCATAGTCTGCCTGTGGGCACTGCTGAACACCGAGGGCAGCCCGCTGATGTTAGGGGTCAGGGTCAGAATTGTGCCTGCCTTGTATGTTAGCTGCCCCATGGTTGGTTGCTGAGTCATGTCCCTCCCGTGCTATTGACCATCCATTAAAAGGGTCCCCGCTGCCCCCATTTAGTTTCGTGCCCAAGTAATGGCAGGCTCCCCCTTAAGACTTTATTCCTTGTAAACAATGGGAAAAGGAACAATAACTATGCTCCAATGGTAGGCACTACTTATGAGTCTCTCCTTGTGAGCATTGGGAACAGTAACTGTGCTCAAAACCATGCACTGCCTTGTCATGCACTGCTTCGTTTGATATCCACGCTGGTATAAAAACATGCCCTAGCCGCCACCCGCTGCTTGGCTTCTTCTCATGCGCAAGCTGGTGCTTGTTCCCATCAGCTCTTCTCTGCTTACCGGCTTTGTTGGGGCCCACACCTCTAATCCTGATCTCCCTCGCTGGAGTTCAGTGTCTTCTCTGCTAGGGTTCTGCGTCAGATCCTTCTTTGCCTGTGCTGCTGCAGATTTCCGATTCATGCAACACAAAGAGAACAGATAAGTTACAGTGGCTGCGTGGACACGCGCCGCTTGCTAAATAACCTACCTAACTTTCATAACTCTCATTGCACGGACGAGCACTGCTTACTAAACAATCTACCTAACTTGGCCTAATTCTCATTGCGCGGACACGCACCGCTGACTAATTCATAACCGACTTACCTTGGCATGCCCTTCATTGCGCGGATGCTCATCGCTTGCTAACCCTGCAGATATATGGGAATCTAACTAGTTGTACTCCCTAATCATTGTGCGGACGTGGACCGCTTGTCCTAATCCCCTTTAATTTGATATCCTTTGCCTATTGTGCGTTGCGCATGACTTAGCCGACAGTTGACACTGTTTGTACAGTGAACTACTGAGATGACATTGAGGAATCCTACACTTCGAACGTGCCTTGACTGTGCTATTAACAGTCCACAATAACTATCCTATTAGTACTACATAGAGTGAAGTTCACAACCTCTAGGAAGGTTATGTAGTCTTAAACTAATCTGAAGTACACATATCGTGGTTAACACTGGTTCAGATGTCAGGACCTTAACATGTTTCTCTTCCCTAGCTAGACAAAGGGTTTTGGATGAACACTAGCAAGAGGTACCCCGAAGTCGGCGGGTACATCAGAGGTGCCAGGGTGACGCCATAGTGCCATGTCTTCTTTCTCTTCCCATCCCCTTCTCTTTTGGAACACCTGCTAGGAGTCCTATTCTTTTGAGTGCTCAGAGGTGCTCCAGAAGGCCGGGGGGGGCGAGGCGGAGGGGAGCATCGCCCCGCAGAAGATACCGGATTTTCAGGTGAGTGGCTGCTGAAAGCCAAGCCTCAACAAACACTTTCTGCCTGGGCGATGGATCATGAATCTTAAAGTTCCACCATGGACCTGGCTCAAGCCCTTAGTCCTGGGGAAACCCCATATTTTTAAGGCTTAACCAGAACGTTTCCTCATATGCATCTTGTTTACTGTACCAGGGGGCAGATTTACAAGAAAGTGACTCAGTGCGTGCTGCAAGCCATTTGGCTGCGCCGCACTGAGTCACGTTCAAAGCACAGGGATACGACATATTTACAAAAATATGTCACATCTCTGTGCTTCCCTCTGCAGTGGCGCACAAACTGCTGCCATGCGCCGGCGCAGGCACCCTTGCAACATGGTGCACGGATGCCTGCGTCGTGGGGAGATTGTTTTTGTTCAGGAAGGGTTCCCTACCTGCACAAAAACAATCTGAAATGCCATTTTTCAACTTCTATGTGTGCTGCATTAGCACACATAGAAGTTGAAAAACTTAATTGTTTCAATGATTGTTTATGTGCAGGAAGGGACACCTTCTTGTACATAAACAATCATTAGAGGTTATTTCCTCTTTCTATGTGTGCCGCAGAATGCAGCACGCCTAGAAAGAGGAAAGAAATTGAGGAGAAATGAATACATTTCTCCTCGTTGCGCCTCCCTACGCAATCACACGCATGTCCAGATTTAGGATTCCTCGTAAATCTGGAAATGTGTATGGTTCCATGGGTGTTGCGTGGGAACACCCACAGCAACACCCATGGAACACCCCTTTCACGCGAAGTGCTGCGTGCAAAGGGGCCATATTTATAAGGACAGGAAAAGTCACGCAGGGTGGCTTTTCCTGTCCCTGTAAATATGGAGCAGTAAAATGCGCCACCGGTACATCACAAACAGTGACGCACCGGTGGCGCAAGGGGCTTGTAAATCTGCCCCCAGATGTTTGTCCCAGTTCAGAAGGTTGCCATTCGTTATGGAATCAGCAGCTGCTGTTTTCCAGCATAAGTCAAATTTGTCCAGAGTGAAAGCAGGATTAATTGTGTCAAGAATGTAATGGAGCATGTTCAAAGAGTTCCAGAAGTGGGGAGGAGCTGTGGGGTCCTGAAGATGGCCGTGCTCTAACAAGCCTCCTCTGGCCACGGCACAAACTGACTTCAATTTAGGGTTAAAAATCAACACCCTGCCGAAAACGTAAAGCAAGCTGAATCAGTCCACGCTTTGGAAAATGACACAAAAGCCAGCATACACCAGATGAGGGAGTGCAGAATACCAGGGACTGGGCCAGGCACGAATAGCTGAAGCAATGAGCTGGGACGGAGACCTGGCAAAAAGAAATGGCCTCCCAATTCTTTCTGGTTTGTAGAGCATTGTGTCTGTGTGCGATGGTCCCCATGCCTTATGAAGGTTGTTTAGCTGGAGCCAGCATGGGAAAGGGTGGGGGATTCATTGCTGTTGGCAGTGGACAGGCGGGAACAGAGGCTGACATGCGGCGCATCCCCCAGGGAACAGAAGATTGGGATGCGCTGGTGAGAGTGCAGCTGGCATAAAAGGACAATGGTCAAATATAAGTGAGAAAGCAGGTGATAATTTAGGAAAACACAGCATATTTGGGTGTTGCCTGCAGGTTAAAGCTGCATATCAAAAAAGACTGGGTCCAGGGATTCTGTGCCAGACAGAAAATAAAGTGGAGGGGAAAGATCCTTGATGGACAGGGTCCTGGAGATAGGTCATCCTCGTTTATGGCACTATATTCTTGTATGTTTGAGCATATAAAGACACATAGATACTGAGTGTAACCACACCCAGACTAGAGGGCATACCATAAGCAGTTGAGCCATAGCCGGTCTTGCTCAGAAAGAGAACAGAGAACGAACAAGTATCAAATACTGCCATTAAATTTAAACCCTGAAACAGAAGTGTGGTTTCAACAAAAGGTTCCCCCTGTCAAGCTGTAACTACCACAGCAGGAGAACTCACCCAAATCATGCACTATAAATGCTACTATCTAGAGCCCTGCCTTGGAACTAACTGGCCAGAGAAAAGGCAAGATATCATATGGAGTAGCCTGACAACAAACAGACCAAACTATTTTTCGACTACAGGAAATCTACCCACATATTGAAAACAGAAACACTATAGGAGAATAGAGCAGCTTGGAGAGTCAGATGATGGAGTCACAAAATTCACATTATAGGAAATGAGATATGGAGCCTGATTTAGAGTTCGGCAGATGGGTTACTCCATCCCAAATGTGTTGGATATCCTATCTGCTGTATTATAACTGCACTATATCCAATGGCACTTGTAATACAGAGAATGGGATAGCCGTCATGTTTGTGATGGAGTAACCCATCTACCAAATTTTAAATCAGACCCATAATTTCAGAACAAACGATAGCAGTCTAGACACCCTACCGTCTGGTGTGGAATGAATGGCTGAGTATCACATCAAAAATGTCTTTAGTTTGGGAAAAATGGAGCTTCAGGTTTCCAGCATAGAGGACAACTTGCCATTCAGCAACGAAAAAGTCACTAGAATGGAAAAATTGCTGAAGAGCATACAATCTAAGTTTAAATACCTAGAAGTTGGGTCCAGAGAAAGTAATATAAGACTAGTAGATATGCCAGAGTCCACCAATGCCAGAAAAAATGACAAATTCATAGATACATTACTGACTGAGGTATTTGGGCAAGGCAGAGGTTCATCTGCATTTGTAGTAGAATGGGCACATAGATCCCTGAATTCTATACCTATACCGGGAGCTCCACCAAGATTATCATCTCCCAACTCATGAAATGCAGAGACCTCAACACGGCTTTCAGACTCGTTGGTGAAAAACAAAATCTGCATCATGCCGTATCTTCAATCTCACTGTTTCTGGATTTCAAATAAGCAGTAGAGAAGTTGTGTGGTGTTAATTCTCCACCATCAAGAAAAAGCTACAGTCCCTGAACATCACATACGGCATGATGTGCCCGGCACATCGGATTTTCAGTTTGAGGGCAAACTTCCCATCTTCACAGATCCTCAAGATTCTCTCAAGTTCATGAAGACACAACCCAAACAAAAGATGATTCACCCATCCACAGAACTCTCAAAGGCCTCAAGAACAACATGAATGATAATGACTAACATTTGGAAGGTAAACTGCAAACATCAGGGATAAAACTGGGCAAGTAGCCCTAACTACATACACTGATACTGCAGCCACCACTGCGAAAATAATGTTGGAAGATGGGACCGGCCTGCTTAACCCCAGACTGTGACCTGCTTTGCTATGTCAAGTAGCGACTTATGAAAATTTGACATAACGAGACACTGTCAGTCTGGGTGGGCAGTATGGGGGACGCGAGGGATGGGTTCTTATAGGTTACAAAGGATTGGGCCTACTCAGTTTTGTACAAGTGATTGGTACACATGACACAGAATATGAAGGATGGCTGAGCGATGATGAACACAATCACAGATGCTTGCCCAACACACACAGAGATCTTACATTAAAATTCATGATATAGAATGTAAGAGGGCTAAACTATTATCATAAAGTCTGGAAAATTTCAGCCTACTTAAATATGAACAATACAGATATAGCCTTTGTTCAGAAACTCACTTAAGGTCTAATAACGAGAAAAACCCAGAGGCATCAACCTCTGTTTGCCATACAGTGTGCCCATAAGGGGGTGCTAATCTGGATAAGTAGAGGTGTTTCCATTCTTAGATCAATATACCGGACTACAACAGTAGGTATGTGTAGCACCGGGAGAAATAGAAGGTCTTATAATCACGCTGATAAATATATATGGTCTCCACATACATAATTCACAGGTCTACACCAATCTATACCACGCATACAGAGAAATGGACCTTAAAACAGTAATCTGGGGAAAGAATTGTAATTGTATTTTCTATACACATATGGAGAAATCATGGAGTGCTCCTATGATGTTATCCTATACAGATAAAGAGTTTGACCACCTTATGAAAGAATTAATACTGACAGACACATGGAGGCATATACACTCGAAGACCCAGGAGTTTACATATTACTCTCCAGTACACAATATACACTCCCGTGTTGGCTACCGGTCACTTCAAGAAATGTAATAACACGGGTAAAGGAATGCTCACATCTTACATGCTCATACTCTGACCAAGCACCAATTCTCCTGAAATTGCAATTGCCCGGTAAGGTATTCTGAATATGTTTATGGAGCCTACTATTTGTTGCCTAACTCAACTCAGGGACCTAGTCACAAATTGCAAAAGAGTAAGCCCGTTGCTATTCTCAAACTGCACTTCTAAAGTTACTACATTTAAAAAGAGACTCACAACTGCTGTAAATTGCTCCAGTTCAGAGCTGGAGTAAGTTCAGAATCACACATGGTCAACCACTGGTAGTGCAACACCCTCCCATAAAAAATAATGGTGGTAGGGACTTATAATAAACACCTGTTGAAAATAATGTCAAATTAAATTTTAAAAAATTAGATAGTTAAAATTATAAATAAACATAATTTAATGGTAAAAAGATCTAAAAGTAAAATATACTTATTTTTTCATTATGAAATATTTAAACAACCTTTTTGAAATTATAAATTAATGCAACATTAACTTTTATTAAAATATAAGTAAATTGCTTTCAATTGATTCTAAAAAACAGTTTTAGTAAATATTAATGCATAATTAAAACCTGTTTTACTTAGGTAAGATTTTTTTAAAATTGAAACCTCAGAAATTATTGAATGTAATATTGTTCAATTAATTAAATATTTAACTCAAAATGATGCTAATAGTTGCATTTTTATTCTTTTTTTACATTTAAATTACCTATATAAATTAATTTACATTAATATCAAATATAATGCTATTTTTAATATTTTTTCCAGTTAATTACTTTTATTTTACTACTTTTTTTTTACTTTTCCCTTTATTTTACTATAGAGAAATTCCACAGTCAGGGTGGCCCGATGGTATACACACTATTGTGGACAGAAAAAACTGTTCACTATTTAGGAATGAAAATCCATCGAGATATAGACAAGATAATCCATATTAACTATGGAGTAGCATTGGGCAAAGCCTACAGAAAGGTAAGTTGGATTAAACTTCCACTCTTCCTAACTGGTAGAATCACAATTATGAAAATTATTGTCCCTCAAGCCTACTATGCCTATTCCTCAATATTCCCATCATTCCCACCTACATGTTTTTTAACTCTATAAAAACTTAAATGATAAGACTAACGCAGCAATCAAACAACGCAAGATAGGTTGGTCCACTCTTGCGCTTCCTATGAATGCAACAGATTTTTCAAACTGGACTTGGACTTGTACTGCCACACAGTGCAGGCACAATTCGTACACTACAGAATTCACAGCCCATCCCACTTGTGGCAATTGACAGTGGAAAAAGAGGCAACCACACCTCTTCTCCTGATAACAGCCATGTTCCTCCCTACAAGTAGACCCAGCAGGGCCTGGTCCCAGATAGTGGCAGGAGATTCTCATAGAATTAGATGATAAAGACCAGGGCTCTAACTCTCCTCTATTCCCCTGAGATACACATGGGCAGCTACACTTGGCTACAGCTGGCCACAGAAAAAACTGCAAAAGTAGGATGGTCGGAGATGAGTGTCTCACATTTGGGCACAAATGTTTGAGGTCGCCACCACTCGAACTCTCGATCAATTCACTGTTACTGGTGGCACCATGTCGCCGCTGGCCTAATTCCTGTATTATGCAATACACAGCCCACTTAAAGCTAGTGCTTCCAGACTACCATAAAGAACCAAAGCAGAAGATGGTGACTCCTCCAACCGCCCGCCACCACAACGAGCTGCCACAGCTAGCCCTTGGCACCGGAGATGCAGAATTTCCGAGTGTGTCACTTTCCAAACAAAGGCCACAGCTATGGGGATTTGCAGAGCTGCTTCCTTGCCCATGTGGAACTCATCAGACAGCCACATCCTCAAAGTGGTCTGACCAAGATGGCGGCAGTGGCTGGATGTTTTGGGGCCACTGAGAGGTGATAAAGGAGGACTCCCCCATGCCACTTCAAAGGGAAGTGGCGACATGTTGCCTGAGGAGAGTGGCAGCTGCGGCGGGCTGGGTGCCTGGCAGGGTATGCACCCTTATCTCACGTGGGCAGCACTTCAGGGTGCATTGGCCTGAGGGGACAGCAGTGCATGTAGGAGGAGACCCACTGAGACTCGTGTAAGTGTCCTCCTTTCCCATTGATATCGCCCAGTCAAACAGCCGAAGGGACTGTGCCCTACACTACAGCAGCATCGGGGGAGAACTCCCTGCCTTGGAGCTGAGGTGGTGGAGCAGCCATCCAGTGAAGACCCCGGCCCCTTAATCGCATAGTCTGCCTGTGGGCACTGCTGCACACCGAGGGCAGCCCGCTGATGTTAGGGGTCAGGGTCAGAATTGTATGCCTTGTATGCCTGCCTTGTATGTTAGTTGCCCCATGGTTGGTTGCTGAGTCATGTCCCTCCCGTACTATTGACCATCCATTAAAAGGGTCCCCGCTGCCCCCATTTAGTTTCGTGCCCAAGTAATGGCAGGCTCCCCCTTAAGACTTTATTCCTTGTAAACAATGGGAAAAGGAACAATAACTATGCTCCAATGGTAGGCACTACTTATGAGTCCCTCCTTGTGAGCATTGGGAACAGTAACTGTGCTCAAAAGCATGCACTGCCTTGTCATGCACTGCTTCGTCTGATATCCACGCTGGTATAAAAACATGCCCTAGCCGCCACCCGCTGCTTGGCTTCTTCTCATGTGCAAGCTGGTGCTTGTTCCCATCAGCTCTTCTCTGCTTACCGGCCTTGTTGGGCCCACGCCTCTAATCCTGATATCCCTCGCTGGAGTTCAGCGTCTTCTCTGCTAGGGTTCTGCGTCAGATCCTTCTTTGCCTGTGCTGCTGCATATTTCCGATTCATGCAACACAAAGAGAAGATATAAGTTACAGTCGCTGCGTGGACACGCGCCGCTTGCTAAATAACCTACCTAACTTGCATAATTCTCATTGCACGGACACGCACCGCTGACTAATTTATAAGTGACTTACCTTGGCATGCCCTTCATTGCGCGGATGGTCATCGCTTGCTAACCCTGCAGATATATGGGAATCTAACTAGTTGTACTCCCTAATCATTGTGTGGACGTACACCGCTTGTCCTAATCCCCTTTAATTTGATATCCTTTGCCTATTGTGCGTTGCGCATGACTTAGCCGACAGTTGACACTGTTTGTACAGTGAACTACTGAGATGACATTGAGGAATCCCACACTTCGAACGTGCCTTGACTGTGCTATTAACAGCCCACAATAACTATCCTATTAGTACTACATAGAGTGAAGTTCACAACCTCTAGGAAGGTTATGTCGTCTTCAGCTAATCTGAAGTACACATATTGTGGTTAACACTGGTTCAGATGTCACGACCTTAACATGTTTCTCTTCCCTAGCTAGCCAAAGGGTTTCGGCATGGATGAACACTAGCAAGAGGTACCCCGAAGTCAGCAGGTACATCAGAGGTGCCAGGGTGACGCCTAGTGCCATGGCTTGTTTATCTTCCCATCCCCCTTCTCTTTTGGGACACCTGCTAGGAGTCCTATTCTGTTGAGTGCTCAGAGGTGCTCCAGAAGGCCGAGGGGAAGGCGGGGAGCATCGCCCCCACAGAAGATACTGGATTTTCAGGTGAGTGGCTGCAGAAAGCCAAGCCAGAACAAACACTTTCTGCCCGGGCGATGGATCATGAATCTTAAAGTTCCGCCATGGACCTGGCACATGCCCTATTTTTAAGGGCAGGGTTAACGTTTCCTCATATGCATCTTGAGATGCAAAAATTACAGTTAGAAAACTAAGATTTACAACAGGAGTTACAGAAATACAAGCCTTGAGGGAACCCTTGCAATACTAGCCAGAATGAGAAGGTTCATTTTTATGAACCAGTGCCAGTTACAGTTCTTGTGTCTCCTGGCAGCCTTTCCCAATGATACAGAGAAAAAGGAATCTACAAAGGCAGCTCAAAAGTCTCCAGAACCAATGCAAATTGGGGGTCTCCAAGGTCCTTTGTCGAAAGGCGAAAAGGACAGAAGGTGAAAACTCAATCTCTGTTTATATTGTGGCAAACCTGGGCACTTTGCCTGTGAGTGCCCAAATAAACCTGGTACCACCAAGAAAGTAATTGGGTTGACGGAGTCAGGCACAGACCTCTTGGAAAACTGCGAGACTCGATAAGCACTGAGGCCCACTTATCGAGTGACAAAATACAGGTGGTCTCCAGATATCTTGCGCACACCCTCACCAATCTCCCGAAACATTTAACGATTATTGTGACCCTGATAATCTCTGCTCAAGTTTGGAAGGTGCTGCCTATGCTTCTGGATTCAGGAGCTATAGGCAACTTCTTGGATGCAGGACTGGACACAGTGTTAGGTATTCCCAAGGTCAAAAAGGTGGAACCAAACCCGTGGGGGCAGCGGCTAGCACAGAGCTTTCTTTGGGCCTTATAATGCAGCAAACAATTCCTCTCACCATGGTGTGTACCAATGGCCACACCAAGAGTATAAGTTTTGGTCTAATTGACACACCAGTGTTCGGAGCTATTCTTGGGGTTCCATGGTTGCAACGCTGTTAGAAATTGGGTCTCTAGTTGCCATTGGTTTGCACCCTGCCCGAGTAGGGACCGAATCCTAGTCAGGGTAAGTCAGATACACAACCTAAATTAACCTGTGCTCACCCTCTGGTAGCTTGGCACCGAGCAGTCAAACTTAACTTAGGAGGCAATTTGTAAAGTATTTGTGCAACACTTACATTACAGTAACACAGTGAAAACACCACAAAACGACTCCGCAACAGTTTAGAAAAATAGAGAATATTTACCTTAGTAACACAACACCAAAACAACAAAAATCCAATAAGTAGAACTTGTGATATGAACGTTTAAAGAATGAACTACAATATAGTGCTTAAAAGCAAATAGTGCTTACTTTAGGGTGTGCTGGACCGGGGTAAATCCAAAGTTCAGTCCAACCGCGATGGAGGGCAGGCCGGCCGGCCGGCTGCAGGACACGCGCAGGAACTACTGAAAAAGTACCTTGAATGGAGCAAGTGTCGGCGTCGAAGACTTGATGCATTGGTTCTGATCCATGCTGTCAGTTGGATGCGTCGGTGTCGAGCCTTGCTGTCTGGCCGTGCATTGTTGTCAAACCTCTTATGAAGCAGGTGCTGGATCATCGTCAAGCCTCACAGTCGGGTTTCGCGTCGTCATCAAAGTCTTCAAGTGCTGCGTTGTAGTCGAACCTCACAGTCGTGTCCTGTGTCGTCGACGAGCCACGCAGGATGTCCTCGTATTGACGCTGCATCAGTGTCGAAGGGCACTGTGCAGGTTCTGATCAACACAAAGCTGTCACTGCATCAATTTTTGTAGGAAAACAGACACAGAACGCACTTTCAAGGCCCAGGACTGGATTGGCACCTCTTGGCAGGACAGGACTAACAGTCCAGCAGCGGAAGCAGAATTGAAGGAAGTCTTTGATGGCCCTGAGATTTCAAAAACAAGAGGCAAGCCAGCAAGCCCTTGGAGAAACTTGGGTTTAAGGATGTAGAAAGCCGGTCTAGTCCTTCTCACTCCCAGGCAAGAAGCAGCAGGCAGCAGGCCAGTACTGCAAAGCAGGTAGAAAAGTGGCAGTCTCTCCTACAGCACAGCAGCTCTTCTTCCCGGCAGAATGTCCTTACATCCAGAAGTGTTCTGAGTTGATGGTGTCAGGGTTCCAGCACTTATACCCAGTTGTGCCTTTGAAGTGGGGGAGACTTCAAAGAGGCCTTTGAAGTACACAAGGTCCATGCCTTTCCTCCATGGCTCCAGACTCACTACAGGGGGGCATGCAGCTTTTTGTGTGGAGACAGGCATAGCCTTATTCAGGTGCAAGTGTCAGCCCCTCCCTTCCAATCCAGCTCAAGATGGCCCATTTTGATGGGCCATCAGGATATGAGTGTCACACCCCAGATCCTTTTGTATGTGACTGTCTAGAGGGAATGCACAAAGCCCAGCTGTCACCCATCTCAGACGTGTATTCAGAGACAGTCAGAGACTCAGAATGGTTAAAGTAAGAAAATGACAACTTTCTAAAAGTGGCATTTTCCAACTTACAATTTAAAATCTGATGCCACCATAAGTTGTGACACCAAACTCCAAAATTCCATCTTTTCCCAATCGGAAATTACACTTATAAACTGTAACAAGGTAATCCCAATTTTAACCTATGAGAGAGATAGGCCTTGCAGTAGGGAAAAAGGAATTTAAGAGTATTTCACTAGCAAGACATGTAAAACTCAAAAGTACATGCCCTACCTTTTAAATATACTGCACCCTGCCCATAGGGCATTTGGATTTTGGACTTTGGATATGACGAGTATCCAGGCTTACACTGCCTATGTCCTGTGTAAGGTGCTAGAACATCATAATTGGGGAGCTGTTAATCAAATTCTTATGCATTGGATATATATAATCCACATGGGGTAATTTTTAGTAACGTTTCTTAGCGACAGGACGATTGCAGGAAGAAAATTGTTTTTCCAAAACTTCCACACTACTTGAAATAACAAGTGAGTAACTGGATAAAAAAAGAAACAATACCGCCTTATTAGTTTACATTAGAATTAGGTGGATTTTATACTAGCACAAATTAGCAACTTCTGATAGTCAGTGGCAGTTACTAGTCATCAGCTGCTAGAGTCACTGTGAATACCAGGCCTCTTCCACCACCAGTCTTACAAACACCAAGGACAGCAACCAAACCCATGGCCACCCTGTTTTCAATGTGATCCAGATGGGAATAATTTCAGACCTCCTAGCAGGACATTCATTCAAGAACACTCTTTGGGCATGGAGGACAAACAATCTGTACTAATTAGCCAGAAATTATTCCAGCTAAAGGCGTAGCAATTAGAAATTTGTAGAAACGCCTTTCAGCACAGAAAAGCCTGGTTTATAGGCAGTATGAATTATTTTCTAGAGAACAAATGGCTGGTGAGAATGTCAATCAATATAACAGTATAGAGGACACAGGGGTCACATTGCAAATTTGAGTTTCTTTTTTAATCTTTGAAAAGAGATCAATAGGTTCTTTTTTTTCTTTTCTTTTTTTTTATTAGCGCATGTTTACCATCAAACAAAAGACATATTACAAACATACATTCAATATATCATAAATGCAATTAGAATGAATTTAACTCACAAATTACCGCACATGCGCATTTTTAAGCTACTTTTTACCCCTTCTCCCACCCCACCCACCCCTCCCCAGGGTTGACCCTAAAATGAACATAAAATATCAGAGCTATCTCGAACCATTGAAATACATTATCTTTCAAACCATTTAATCAGTGGATCCCAAATCTTTAAGCCTTTCCTCTTAGCCTGCATCCCTCTGTTCCCATAAATTGCTTTTTCAAAATTGTAATTTGATACTACTCTTGTTAACCATTGATGATATCCTGGTGGAGTTAGATCTAACCATGCTGTAGCTAGACAAAGCCTAAGTATTGCCATAAAAATAAAAACCAATTGCTCCCCAGGTTTCCCACAAATCTCCTTATCCACCCCGAGACAGATCAAAGAAGTTGAAAGAACAAGGTCCCTCCCAAGCAATTCTTTTATAAAATTTGCGATCTCTAACTTCAAGCTGCTTAGTTTACTACATGTAGCCAATATATGACTAAGATCCGCCTGATACAGTGAACACCGAGGACAGAGGGTCCCCTTCCCTGTCCCCCATTTTGCAATCCTTTTGGAGTATTATACAATGAAAAGCAAGTTTTATAATATTGGGCTTGCAGACGTGCTGGAATTAGCAAACTTTGTGCTAGTTCAATTGAGTGGAAAAATAAATCCTCCGAGATGTTAATTTCCTCTTCCCACTTCCTAGCGCGCAAACTCAGATCATCCAGCATTAATATATTAAGAGAGTTATATATAAGCCCAATAGTTAAATGTTTACTTCCCAAATTATCTATTAAAGTCTTGTTTATAAATCCTGCTGGGCCACCCCCTTTTTCCTCAAGAAGTCGCGTACTTGTACAAATTTATAGAAATCTCTCCAATTCAGATCATATCTTTCCTTAAGATCTTCAAATGAAATTATCTTGTGTTGAGAATAGAAGTCCCCAAGCTTCGAAAGACCTTTGTCTTGCCATTTTTTAATTACTACATCATTAAAAATTCCCGGCAAATTAGAATCATTATACGTTGGAGTGTAATAGTTCAGTCGGCCCAGTCCCAATATTTTCCGGACCAACTTCATAGTTTTAAACCCAGCGGTGAGTGTTTTAAAACGAACTTTCTTGTAATGTGAATCGTTCAAGAACTTCCATATCCAGCCCCATGCTACTCTGCCCATTATAAGTTCTATTGGAGTGGGAATAGTTCCCAAACTATTATCCCTATCCTTAGGCTCATTAAAGAAAAGAGTTAAATTATTCAAAATAGTTGTTGCCCAATAGTAAAGTTTTATATTTGGGAGTGCCAGCCCTCCCTTTTCCCTTGACAAGGAGAGAAACATATAAGCTCTTCTAGGCCTTCCATACCCCCATATAAATCGAGAAAATAAATCTTCAATCTTTTTCAGACAGGTGTTATTGAACTCTAGTGGTATAGCTCGTATAAAATATAGAAATTTTGGAAAATAGAGCATTTTGATTACATTACATCTGCCAATTATTGAGAGATGTAGATTATGAAGACGGTATAATTCAGGTTTAATTTTATTAATCAGGGGGACTATATTGCAGTCCACTATCCGATCAACATTAGCCATGATGTCCACCCCCAAATATGTAGCCTTTTCTACCTGACGTACATCAATGCCCATGCTAACGTTTTTACAGATAATCTGAGTTTTGGATCTATTAAGGGAGTAACCTGATAGGCATCCAAATCTCTCCGCCTCTTTTTCCACCTCAACCATCGATATACTAGGATTAGTTGTAACTAACGCTATGCCGTCTGCATAGGCCAGGACTTTTGTTCCCCAGCCATGATAAACAACGGGGCTAATTTTTTGATTGATTTCAAGCCGTCGCAGAAAAGGGTCTATATATAGGGCAAACAACAGTGGTGAGCTCGGGCACCCCTGCCGAGTACCTCTTGTAATTTTAAACGTATCCGTTAATATGCCATTTATAAGTATTTTTGCAGTTGGCTGAACATACAGCATTTTGAAGGCCCGTATAAGTCCCTGCCCGATCCCGGCCCTTGACAGGGTCTCCCATAGAAAAGACCAAGAAACCCTGTCAAAGGCCTTTTCTGCATCCAACAAGATGAGTGCCATTGGGTCTGCAGAAATATGAGCTGCGTCGAACAATGCTATAGTTCTCCTAATGTGGTCTGTAGTACCACGGCCAGGAATAAAACCATGTTGCCATGGTGATATTATCTTGTGCATAATCCCAGCCAGGCGAACTGCTAACATTTTCAAATAAACTTTACTATCCACGTTAATTAATGTGATAGGTCGATAGGAGGCAGGATCAACAGGGGATTTATGTTTCTTCAAAAGAATAATAATTTTTGCTTGAGACCATGATTCTGGAGGTTTACCCCCCCTTAAAAACATGAATGAATAGTTGGAACATGATCTTACTTAATTCAGTGGAAATCTTTTTATAAAATTCAACTGGAATATTATCCAACCCCGTAGCTTTACCATTAGGGAGGCTATTAATACATAATAAAATATCTATCCATTGTGGAGGCTTGTCGAGTATCTCTTGGTCAGCATGTGCTAGCTGTACTGTTGGTATTTGATTAAGATATATCTTGATATCTTCTAACTGCACCGTGTTAGTTTCCTGGTATAAGTTTTTATAATATGTAAGAAATATTTTCCGAATACCTTCCGGCTCGACAATTGTTTTAAGGGTAGTGTCTCTAATTTCTGTGATAATATTCCTTGTGTTTTCTTGCCTCGCTCTAACCGCAAGGTGGTGGCCCACCTGCTCACTACACTCGTATGCTTCCTTCCCCCATATTGATAGTCTATCTGCCGCTTTTTTAGCAATATGTTCTAACACCGCTGATTTTGCTGATGTTATTTTGGCAAGAGCCTCTGTAGGATCCTTCCCGTCTCTAATAACAATGATTAAATTCCTTTCTGCCTCTGCCAGCTGAGCTTGCAGGTTAATCATGAGCTGTTGCTTATCTCTATTTAGGATAAGAGAGAAGCTCAGTGTTTCCCCTAATGGCTGCTTTTAGTGCATCCCATACTGTTTCAATCCCTGTACTACCTAGATTTTCTTTAATAAATTGTGGAATCCAATTCTTCATATGGTTACAGTAATTGTCATTTAAAAGAAGGGATCGTTCGAAAGTCCAGTTAGACAATTCTCTAATACTACCACTGATTCCTTTTATTTCCAGCACCAGAGGATTATGGTCCGAAACAATACGTGGTGTTTTTTCAATTGTACACAATTGAAGAATCGAGTAAGATGCAAACATAAAGTCTAATCTTACTAACTTATTATGTGGGAAAGAATAATACGTATGGCCGTCATCGGTGGGGTGTCGTGCCTGCCAAATATCGCACAACGCTTGTTCGGAGCATAACGTCCTCAATGCCTTAAAAACCTTTGGCTTCCGCCCATAATAAATCCACTCTTTGTCCCGGACTATATTTTTGTTGGCAGGCAGATTTATATTAAAATCGCCACAAATGATTAGAGGGAGCGGCCACCCAGCCAACTCATTATTCATAAAATCAAAAATTGTTGGATCATCTATGTTGCTACCATATATAGAACATATCGTAAAAAAGCCCCCCTTTTCATTCTGACCATTGACTATAACCCACCTCCCGTGCTTATCAGCTAGCATTCTTTTAAATTGAATTGAACGTTTCGCCGATAGTATTGCAACCCCCCGAACCCTAGCATCTTGCGTTGTAGCCCCTACTACTGTATATCCCAGTGAGCCTAAAAGTTTAATCTGGGTTCTTTCTATGTGTGTTTCCTGTAGACAGTAAATATCGCCTTTGAGTAGCCTAAGGGCCGCTGCGGTATTTTGTCGTTTCTTGGGATCATTGAGGCCACAGACATTAATTGTAGCTATACGCAATTTACTCATGATCGTTTCCCGTCCTCACCATATATATATGTACTAAGTAATATTAAACAAAACCCTAAAATTCGAGTCCGCTCTTTTTTTGCCTGTCCATTTTCCCACCCTGGCTCAACCCATTCCCCAACCCTCCCCCACCCCCCACCACCCATACAGGCAATCTGGTTCACAAGGAACCAGGGTGTGGTCATCTGAATAAACAAAAAACCCGGTGCGTCTCCCCAAACCATCCCCTTCCCTGAACCACCCGACCTATTACTGTGACTGCTGTGATTGCAACTATATTAGCTAATTTTGTCAATATACATCATTTTTCAACATTAAATGTCTACATATTAAACCTAAGATTTGTCTTTCCTTGTTTCTGTGACTTCCTTCAAATAAACTTGAGCTTGCACCTCAGAAGTAAAGCTACGTGTAGCACCATTGAGAATAATTTTTAGGCGCGCTGGGTTCTGCAGGAACACTGTTGCTCCTATTTGCTGAAAGGGTGTAATTAGCTGCCTCATCCTCCATCGACGTTCCACTGTGGCGTGGGCAAAGTCAGGCCTAGTAAAAAAAGAAACCCCGTTAAATTCCCTCTTACTAGTAGGTCTGGCTAAGTCAAACAGTGTCTGGCGCAATAAAAAATTGCCGAAGTATACTAGAAATACACGAGGATATTGAGCTGGTGACCGCTTGGGAAGAAGTAGCGGGAAGCGATGTGCCCTTTGAATCTCCTTATCCCAATCCCAAGATTGTAACTCAGGGAACGCTCCTTTGAAAAGTGAGATTATATATGCCCTCGGGTCGCTCCCCTCCACTCCCTCTGGTACGCCAAGAATGCGGAGGTTGTTCCTTCGTAGTCTATTTTCCTGCTCCTCAACCTTCGCCATAAGATCCTTAACTATGCCATCCTGTGTGTCCCCTTGTAATTTCAGTAGGGCCACATCTTTCTCCAAATTCTCAGTACGCACTTCCACCGATGACATTCTGTCAACTATTTCAGTGCATGTGCGACCCACTTTCCGAATTGCGCCCTGCAGTTTTTGTGTGGCTTGTCGATTTTTACGATTGTCCAATTTCACCTCTTCTTGGAAGCCTTTGATTGACTGCAGAACTTCAGCAAGGGTGGGTTCTCCTTCTTCCCTCCTTGATCTTTTAAGATTTTCACTGCCCAAATTTCCGCAAGCCGAATGGTTGCCACCTGAGCGGATTGTACAGTCAGATGGAGTTGCAAACTGGGATGAAGAGTAATCCCATCTAAGTTCAGTACTACTTCCTCGCTCCGTGGTCTCTCCACTTCTATGACCGCTTTGCTTTTTCTTCTTTCTCTGCCTCAATCCTGTTTTCCTTTGTTGCGCAGTGCTCTGTCCTGAGATATCTGACTCAGTATTACTTCCCCAATCATGTTTCTTTCCCTTATCTTCGCTGTCACTCTCGCTGGACGTAGAAATGCCAGTTTCATACAGATCTGATTCATCTGTGACTGAATAGGTTTTCCCAGTGGCATCTATTCTGTCTGGGGTCCCTGTAGTGACCGAATTGTCTAGCTGTATGAGTGCTGGATTTATCGTTATTGGAGTTAGCGTACTCACAGGGCACTTGGTGGTTGTATCTATGGTGTTCGCCTCCACTGCCATTGCATTGATAACTATATCCGTCCCAGATGCCCTTCAATCCAGGGACAGTGAAGGAGATAAAAGCTCAGCCTGGGCCTGGGCCCTTTCTGTCTGAATACCATCAGTATTTGCCCCTGTCTCCTCAGTTATTTCTGCATTAGCCATTAATGTGGGAGATTTTATGATTGCTATTACTGGTTTATCCAAACCTGGATCCTCAAGGGCATTAGAGCTTTCAGAAGGTGCCCCTAAAGGAGCTAGAGTAAGCTGGTCTTTTTGCCCTTTCTCTCCCTCTGTTGGGCCAAACATATTAGAGATGAGCCGCTGAGCTTTAGTGGGTTGAGTAATATTACTAACAGTTTTTTCCTGCTGCTTTTTACTTTGCTTTAATTGTTTAGCCCCTCGCTCTCCCCTGTTCTCAGAGTTATTTTTAAGTTCTTGTTCTTTATTTTTCAGCCCCCGTGTCTCAGGGTGATGTATCGGGGTATCTTGATATGATGCTTGCGTTATATTACTGGGCGAGGTAACTGATGCATGATTATTTTTAAATTTAATATTTCTCCCCGCACGCCCCGCCATCCTTACTTGTTTCACCTTCTTTCCTCGTAGGGTCGTGAAACAATGTATCCTCTGTATTCTCTGCTGAAACTGCTGTAAACAGTCACTACCACTTTTAGTCTTCTCCAGCCGTTTCAAAGCTGTCAGAGCCTCATGGATTGCCGAAAATGCTGATAGCATCGCCTCCACACAAGGCGGCGTTGAATCCCGCCGCAGGGCAAAGTGAGGCACAGGAGTTTGAGGCGTCGGTTTCACTCTTCGAGAGGCTGCTTGGAAGGCTTGGGAGGCTGCTGAAAACCTGGACGTGTCCCGCCAATCGCTCCGTTTCCCAGGTAAATTGCTCGTAAACACTATTATTGACAGCAAAATGTAGCGCAATCGCTCCATACGATTAAGCCTGGGCGTAGTTCGCGAAGTAGCGCTACGCGAAGCTACGCAAAGTGCAGTTCGCACTACGCGAACTACGCTTAGCACTACGCGAACTGCGTAGTGCACTGTTCGCAATGATTGCACAGTGCCGGATGCTTGTCCGCACTGTGCAATCATTGAAAACGGCTTCTTGCACAGTGCGAGCTGTCTTTTACTGCCGCTCGAGTAGATTTTTACTCGAGCGGCAGCTTTCTCAACGCGGACTGGTAGTTTCTCATCGCGAGCGGTCACGAGCATACGCGACCACTCGCAATGAGAAACCTGACCTCCCTGCGTTGAGAATCTCGCCGGGATGTCATTTTGCTTGCTCGCGGTCGCCAACTTGACGTTGAGGACCGCGAGCAAGCAAAAATGACCGCTGCACTACGCTACGCTACGCGTGTTTGCACTGTGCTACGTGCAATTCGCGTTGTGCGAAGTAGCGCAAACTCGCAAACTACGCGAGCGTAGCGTAGTGCTTTGCCCAGGGTTACATACGATGCGATAATCCGTATGCTTCTTTTTTTGGCTAAAGTCTTGCTGCAATCACTGTCCCATACCAGCGGTTCTTGTCTTGGTTAGGGGACGGATCGGGAGAGCCGCAATGAGCCGCCGCTACTCAGACGCCATCTTGCCGAGATCAATAGGTTCTAATGCGTTTTGATGAAAAAAAGGCAAGAGAGGCTACTTTCAAGCATAAATCCAACATTCAAAGAGGCTGTAGTTATGGCTAAGGGCATGCAGTTTTCTAGAAAAGAAAAAAGCGAAAGAGATAAGCCGCAATGACAGTAGGAATGAAGCTGCTTTGAAAATTGCCCTAAGAGGAAAGAAAACAGATGAGTGTATAAATAACTAGTCGCAAAAATATGCTCTACAAATTTGGGAACATGAGACACCCAGCTAGTTCAAAATGATGCCCTCTTATAGAAAACTCATGCAGCAATTCTGCCATGATAGGTCACTTCATGAGTGTATGCAGGAACATTATGAGGAAAGCTAGGATATGCATGGTTGGAGAAGAAGAGTTGGCTACCACAATTGGAAGTGTACAGTTTAGTACTATCTGTTGAATAGAGTAAATATTTAGTCAGGATAGAGGAGAAAACGTTTAAGTCATTAGTACTCACATCATAATAGAAAGCATAGCACGTAGGGCCTGATTATGACTTTGGCCGTGTGGCAGCGGGCCGCCACGCCAGAGCCCCGCTGCCAAAACCACCAAAGCCATACTCACACCGCCGGGCAGATTAGAAGTTTTCTCCACATCTGGCAGGCGGTGCTTTGGCAGTCCCTGGTGGTGAGCCTTAGAAAGGCACCACAATGGGAAACCCAAAGTAAGTTCCTGAATGGCATGGACTGTTAAGTCCATGCTGTGCAGGAACTGGGCATGCATGCAGACAGGGGAGCACACCATGTGCCCCTTGCATGTATCCCCATGGCACTGAGGCACCAGGAGGCCCAGCAAGGCCCCCTAGTTTCCTCACCGCCACAGTTTTCATGGCGGACTCACCGCCATAAAAACTGTGGCGGTGAGGAAACTTACAATATGCTTGGTGGTACAGCAGCTGCACGGTAGCATATTATGGCCTTGACCGCTTCGCCACCGCCATGGGATCAAGAATCCTGGCGGTAACAGCGGTCCTGTGGTGGCCCCACTGCCGTACTCATAATACAATTGGTAGACCGCCAGTCTGGCAGTCCAGGGACCGCCACCACGGGTTCGGTGGTCCCATGGACTGCTGAACTTGTAATCAGACCCTCACTCTGATGGTAGACTAAGGGAATAAAATCGCTATTTTGTCAAGGAAAATATTTGAAATGGTGTCGAAAAACGGAGAGTTTAAGCCATCAGATGTGATATCCACAGACGATCCTAAATAGAAATTTCAACCTGTTGGCTATTTTGTAATCATAATCAGTATTAAGGGCAAATGATAGAAGGAAAGATTTATTTTGCTAACAAAAGACAAGACAACTTAGGTTTGCTTCATCAAACTGTGTTAGATATTGTGCTCAAGCCAAGAGTTCAGGTTATTGTGGAACGTGCAAATGAGTTACCTGAGGAAACAGAAGTATGCCAGTGAGGTGAAATTTGTGGAAGAAAATGCAGACAGTAGTGTGAAGGGTGTGAAAGAGAACTGAAAGGAGTACTGCTGCACGGTGTTAGTAGACCCGAGAATATACTTAAAGAATTCTATGAAATTTAATGAAAAACTGGGGAAATTCAAAAGATTTTTGTGCCATGAAACGGAAATATGTAACAATAGCTGTTTAACACCAGTTGAGAAGTGTACCAACTGGAGTGTTTCTTACACTATTGAGAGACAATGTGTAGAGAAAGTAATTGAGGCAGTACGATCTTTTGTGGACTTCACCTATTGGAGTTAAGAGGGAAACTAATGAACTGCACATATGCATCGATTTAAAAAGTTTGAATAAAGTGTTCTGGATAAATGGCCACTGACTATCTACATTAGATGACATGTCAGCGATGATGCATGGTACCAAGTTGTTCACCAAAATAAATTTAAGATAAGCATACCATCAGATACACACATCACTTCATCTCATTGCGTTTACTGTACCAGATGTTTGTCCCAGTTCAGAAGGTTGCCATTCATTTTGGAATCAGCAGCTGCTGTTTTCCAGCATAAGTCAAATTTGTTCAGAGTGAAAGCAGGATTAATTGAGTCAAGAATGTAATAGAGCATGATCAAAGAGTTACAGAAGTGGGGAGGAGCTGTGGGGTCCTGAAGATGGCTGTGCTCTAACAAGCCTCCCTTGGCCACAGCACAAACTGACTTCAATTTAGGGTTAAAAATCAACACCCTGCCGAACACGTAAAGCAAGCTGAATCAATCCACGCTTTGGAAAAATGACACAAAAGCCAGCCTACACCAGATGAGGGAGTGCAGAATACCAGGGACTGGGCCAGCCACGAATAGCTGAAGCAATGAGCTGGGATGGAGACCTGGCAAAAAGAAATGGCCTCCCAATTCCTTCGAGTTCTGGAGAGCATTGTCTCTGTGTGCGATGGTCCCCATGCCTTATAAAGGTTGATTAGCTGGAGCCAGCATGGGAAAGGGTGGAAAATTCACTGCTGTTGGCACTGGACAGGTGGGAACAGAGGCTGACATGCGGCGCATCTCCCTGGGAGCAGAAGATTGGGATGCGCTGGTGAGAGTGCAGCTGGCATAGAAGGACAATGGTCAAACATAGATGAGAAAACAGGTGATAATTTAGGAAAACACAGCATATTTGGGTGTTGCTTGCAGGGTAAAGCTGCATATGAAAAAAGACTGGGTCCAGGGATTCTGTGCCAGACAGAAAATGAAGGGGAGGTGAAAGATCCTTGATAGACAGGGTCCTGGAGTTAGGTCATCTTCGTTTATGGCACTATATTCTTGTATGTTTGAGCATATAAAAACACATAGAAACTGAGTGTAACCACACCCAGACTAGAGGGCATACCATAAGCAGTTGAGACATAGCCGGTCTTGCTCAGAAAGAGAACAGAGAACGAACAAGAACCAAATACCGTCATTAAATATAGCGCTGGGATGCCCTCGGGTAACCATGCGCTTTAGAAATGTCCTTTCATTCATTCATTCAAATATAAACTCTGAAACAGAAGTGTGGTTTCAACAAAAGGCTCCCTCCTGTCAAGCTGTGACTACCACAGCAGGAGAACTCACCCAAATTATGCACTATAAATGCTACTATCTAGAGCCCTGCCTTGGAACTACCTGGCCAGAGAAAAAGCAAGGTATCATATGGAGTAGCCTAACCATAAAC
The DNA here is from genome assembly GCA_963921515.1 of Calotriton arnoldi. Classification (NCBI taxonomy): domain Eukaryota; kingdom Metazoa; phylum Chordata; class Amphibia; order Caudata; family Salamandridae; genus Calotriton; species Calotriton arnoldi. The sequence continues at coordinate 193,201 of CAWUFW010019087.1, forward strand.
AGGCCAAACAATTTTTCGACTACAGGAAATCTACCCACATATTGAAAACAGAAACACTATAGGAGAATAGAGCAGCTTGGAGAGTCAGATGATGGAGTCACAAAATTCACATTATAGGAAATGAGATATGGAGCCTGATTTAGAGTTCGGCAGATGGGTTACTCCGTCCCAAATGTGTTGGATATCCTTTCTGCTATATTATAAGTGCAATATATCCAATGGCACTTGTAATACAGAGAATGGGATAGCCGTCATGTTTGTGATGGAGTAACCCATCTACCAAATTTTAAATCAGACCCATATTTTCAGAACAAAAGATAGCAGTCTAGACACCCTACTGCCTGGTGTGGAATGAATGGCTGAGTGTCTCATCAAAAATGTCTTTAGTTTGGGCAAAATGGAGCTTCAGGTTTCCAGCATAGAGGACCACTTGCCATCCAGCAACAAAAAAGTCACTAGAATGGAAAAATTGCTGAAGAGCATACAATCTAAGATTAAAGACCTAGAAGCTAGGTCCAGAGAAAGTAATATAAGACTAGTAGATATGCCAGAGTCCACCAATGAAAGAAACAATGACAAATGTATAGATACATTACTGACTGAGGTATTTGGGCAAGGCAGCGGTTCATCTGCATTTCTAGTAGAATGGGCACATAGATCCCTGACTTCTATACATATACCAGGAGCTCCACCAAGATTATCATCACCCAACTCATGAAATACAGAGACCTCAACACGGCTCTAAGACTAGTTGGTGAAAAACAAAATCTTCATTATGACGTATCTTCAATCTCACTGTTTCTGGATTTCAAGTAAGTAGTAGAGACGGTGTGTTGTTAATTCTCCACCATCAAGAAAAAGCTAGTCCATGAACATCACGTACGGCATGATGTGCCAGGCACATCGGAATTTCAGTTTGAGGGCAAACTTCCCATCTTCACAGATCCTCAAGATTCTCTCAAGTTCATGAAGACACAACCCAAACAAAAAGATGATTCATCCATCCAGAGAACTCTCAAAGGCCTCAAGAACAACATGAATGATAATGACTAACATTTAGAAGGTAAACTGCAAAACATCAGGGATAAAACAGGGCAAGTAGCCCTAACTACATACACTGATACTGCAGCCACCACTGTGAAAATAATGTTGGAAGATGGGACCGGCCTGCTTAACCCCAGACTGTGACCTGCTTTGCTATGTCAAGTAGCGACTTATGAAAATTTGGCATGACGAGACACTGTCAGTCTGGGTGGGCAGTATGGGGGACGCGAGGGATGGCTTCTTATAGGTTACACAGGATTGGGCCTACTCACTTTTGTACAAGTGATTGGTACACATGACACAGAATATGAAGGATGACTGAGCGGTGATGAACACAATCACAGATGCTTACCCAACACACATAGAGATCTTACATTAAAATTCATGACATAGAATGTAAGAGTGCTAAATTATTATCATAAAGTCTGGAAAGTTTCAGCCTACTTAAATATGAACAATACAGATATAGCCTTTGTTCAGAAAACTCACTTAAGGTCTAATAATGAGAAAATCCCAGAGGCATCAACCTCTGTTTGTCATACAGTGTGCCCATAAGGGGGTACTAATCTGGATAAGTAGAGGTGTTTCCATTCTTAGAGCAATATGTGTAGCACCGGGAGAAATTGAAGGTCTTATAATCACGCTGATAAATATATATGGTCCCCATATACATAATTCACAGGTCTACACCAATCTATACCAGGCATACAGAGAAATAGACCCTAAGACAGTAATCTGGGGAACGAATTGTAATTGTATTTTCTATACACAGATGGACAAATCATGGAGTGCTCCTATGATGTTATCCTATACGGATAAAGAGTTTGACCGCCTTATGAAAGAATTAATACTGACAGACAGATGGAGGCATATACACTCGAAGACCCAGGAGTTTACATATTACTCTCCAGTACACAATATACACTCCCGTGTTGACTACCGGTCACTTCAAGAAATGTAATAACACGGGTAAAGGAATGCTCAGATCTTACATGCTCATACTCTGACCATGCACCAATTCTCCTGAAATTGGAGTTGCCCGGTAAGGTATTCTGAATATGTTTATGGAGCCTACTATTTGATGCCTAACTCAACTCAGGGGCCTAGTCACAAATTGCAAAAGAGTAAGCCCGTTGCTATTCTCAAACTGCACTTCTAAAGTTACTACATTTAAAAAGAGACTCATAACTGCTGTAAATTGCTCCAGTTCAGAGCTGGAGTATGTTCAGAATCACACATGGTCAACCACTGGCAGTGCAACACCCTCCCATAAAAAATAATGGTGGTAGGGACTTATAATAAACACCTGTCGAAAGTAATGTCAAATTTAATTTAATTTTTAAAATAGTTAAAATTATAAATAAACATAATTAAATGGTAAAATAGATCTAAAAGTAAAATATACTTATTTTTTCATTATGAAATATTTAAACAACCTTTTTGAAATTATAAATTAATGCAACATTAACTTATTAAAATATAAGTAAATTGTTTTCAATTAATTCTAAAAATCACTTTTAGTAATTATTAATGCATAATTAAAAACCTTTTTTACTTAGGTAAGATTTTTTTTTTAATTTAAACCTCAGAAATTATTGAATGTAATATAGTTTCATTAGTTAAAGATTTAACTCGACATGTTGCTAATAGTTGCATTTTTATTTTTTTCTATATTTAAATTAACTATATAATTTAATTTACATTAATATTAAATATAATCCTATTTTTAATATTTTTTTACGAGTTAAATACTTTTATTTTACTACTTTTTCTTTTACTTTTCCCTTTATTTTACTATAGAGAAACTCCACAGTCAGGGTGGCCCGATGGTATTGTGGACAGAAAAAACTGTTCACTACTTAGGAATAAAAGTCCATCGAGATATAGACAAGGTAATCCATATTACCTACGGAGTAGCATTGGGTAAAACCTACAGAATGGAAAGTTGGATTAAACTTCCACTCTTCCTAACTGGTAGAATCACAATTATGAAAATGATTGTCCCTCTAGGCTACTATACCTATTCCTCAATATTCCCATCATTCCCACCCACATGTTTTTTAACGCTCTAAAAACTTAAATGATAAGGCTAGCGCAGCAATCAAACAACCCAAGATAGGTTTGTCCACTCTTGCGCTTCCTATGAATGCAACAGATTTTTCAAACTGGACTTGGACTTGTACTGCCACACAGTACAGGCACAATTCGTACACTACAGAATTCACAGCTCATCCCACTTGTGGCAATTGACAGTGGAAAAAGAGGCAACCACACCTCTTCTCCTGATAACAGCCATGTTCCTCCCTACAAGTATACCCAGCAGGGACTGGACCCAGATAGTGACATGAGAATATCATAGAATTAGATGATAAAGACCAGGGCTCTAACTCTCCTCTATTCCCCTGAGATACACATGGGCAGCTACACTTGGCTACAGCTGGCTACAGAAAAAAATGCAAAACTAGGATGGTCGGAGATGTGTGTCTCACAATTGGGCAAAATGTTTGAGGTCGCCACCACTCGAACTCTGGATCAATTCACTGTTACTGATGGCACCATGTCGACGCTGGCCTCATTCCTGTATTATGGAATACACAGCACACTTAAAGCTAGTGCTTCCAGACTACCGTAAAGAACCAAAGCAGAAGATGGTAACTCCTCGAACCGCCCGCCACCACAACGAGCTGCCACAGCTAGCCCTTGGCACCGGAGATGCCGAATTCCCAAGTGTGTCACTTTCCAGACAAAGGCCACAGCTATGGGGATTTGCAGAGCTGCTTCCTTGCCCATGTGGGACTCATCAGACGGCCACGTCCTCAAGATGGTCTGACCAAGATGGCAGCAGTGGCTGGATGTTTTGGGGCCACCGAGAGGTGATAAAGGAGGACTCCCTCATGCCACTTCTAAGCGAAGTGGCGAGTTGTGGCCTAAGGAGAGTGGCTGCTGCGGGGGGCTGGGTGCCTAGCAGGGTATGCACCCTTATCTCACGTGGGCCCCACTCTGGGGCACATTGGCCTGAGGGGAAAGCAGTGCATGTAGGAGGAGACCCACTGAGACTTGTGTGTGGCCTCCTTTCCCATTGATATCGCCCAGTCAAACAGCAGAAGGGACTGTGCCCTACACTACAGCAGCATCGGGGGAGAACTCCCTGCCTTGGAGCTGCGGTGGCAGAGCAGCCGTCCAGTGAAGACCCCGCCCCTTTAATCACATAGTCCGCCTGTGGGCACTGCTGAACACCGAGGGCAGCCCGCTGATGTTAGGGGTCAGGGTCAGAATTGTGCCTGCCTTGTATGTTAGCTTCCCCATGGTTGGTTGCTGAGTCATGTCCCTCCCGTACTATTGACCATCCATTAAAAGGGTCCCCGCTGCCCCCATTTAGTTTTGTGCCCAAGTAATGGCAGGCTCCCCCTTAAGACTTTATTCCTTGTAAACAATGGGAAAAGGAACAATAACTATGCTCTAATGGTAGGCACTTCTTATGAGTCCCTCCTTGTGAGCATTTTGAACAGTAACTGTGCTCAAAAGCCTGCACTGCCTTGTCATGCACTGCTTCGTTTGATATCCACACTGGTATAAAAACATGCCCTAGCCGCCACCCGCTGCTTGGCTTCTTCTCATGTGCAAGCTGGTGCTTGTTTCCGCTAGCTCTTCTCTGCTTACCGGCCTTGTTGGGGCCCACGCCTCTAATCCTGATCTCCCTCGCAGGAGTTCAGCGTCTTCTCTGCTAGGTTTCTGCGTCAGATCCTTCTTTGCCTGTGCTGCTGCAGATTTCCGATTCATGCAACACAAAGAGAACAGATAAGTTACAGTTGCTGCGTGGACACGCGTCGCTTGCTAAATAACCTACCTAACTTTCATAACTCTCATTGCACGGACGAGCACTGCTTACTAAACAATCTACCAAACTTGGCCTAATTCTCATTGCGCGGACACGCACCGCTGAGTAATTCATAACCGACTTACCTTGGCATGCCCTTCATTGCGCGGATGCTCATCGCATGCTAACCCTGCAGATATATGGGAATCTAACTAGTTGTACTCCCTAATCATTGTGCGGACGTGCACCGCTTGTCCTAATCCCCTTTAATTTGATATCCTTTGCCTATTGTGCGTTGCGCATGACTTAGCCGACAGTTGACACTGTTTGTACAGTGAACTACTGAGATGACATTGAGGAATCCTACACTTCGAACGTGCCTTGACTGTGCTATTAACAGTCACAATAACTATCCTATTAGTACTACATAGAGTGAAGTTCACAACCTCTAGGAAGGTTATGTAGTCTTATGCTAATATGAAGTACAGATATCGTGGTTAACACTAGTTCAGCTGTCAGGACCTTAACATGTTTCTCTTCCCTAGCTAGCCAAAGGGTTTCGGCATGGATGAACACTAGCAAGAGGTACCCCGAAGTCGGCAGGTACATCAGAGGTGCCAGAGTGACACCATAGTGCCATCTCTTCTTTCTCTTC